>JAKJXN010000031.1:0-403342 GCA_022225945.1 Didymella pomorum | reverse complement strand
ACCCTAACCCTAACCCTAACCCTAACCCTAACCCTAACCCTAACCCTAACCCTAACCCTAACCCTAACCCTAACCCTAACCCTAACCCTAACCCTAACCCTAACCCTAACCCTAACCTAACCTAACCCTAGATATCCCTCTTAAAGAGCTAAAGGGCAGAGTAAGTTTCTTTCTAGTCTAAGGGGTTAATGAATATGTCCTTCCTGCGCTTCTATTTAGAGAACTAGCAGTAGACAGCAGAGTTAATAAAGAGATAGAGGTAGCAAGGTTTAATCCTGCTAAGACAGTAGGCAATATTAGTAACGCACTTGTGCAATATAACAGCTAATAGGCAGGTAGGTGCAACAACGTTACTAAGTAGCGCTAATCTGTTAAGCTCCTTGCTTTAGATGCGCTAGAGGGCGCTTACAGATTCCTTCATCCTCTTCTAGCTGTATTCCTTAGCAGTCTTGATGGTAGGGTAGCGATTCTTAAAACTAGCAATGCCGCTATACTGCGCAACTAGGTTTAGAATCTTGCTTGCTACTGCACACAGAGTTAGCGCAGGAGCTTAGAGCAGCATAAGCAGCCTACCTAAAGAAATAAGGTATATTATAGCTACTATCTTGTTAAACTTAGTAATAGCAGCTAACATCTAAGTATCAAGCACCTCGCGCTAGGTGGATGGGTTGCCCTTGGCAAGCTAGTCAACGAAGTCGCCGATAGTAACGTCTGCCAGGTATGGCATCTTAATGTCAGTGATGTCAGTGATCTCGTTGGTCTAGATGGCGCAAGCAACGGCCTGCTACAGGATATTGTAACCGCCTAGCTTAGGTGCAATCTTAACAAGTGCTTAGTAATTGCCTATAATAGCTGTAAGTGCAGCAGGAGTAGTGCTATAGGGCAGAGTTAGCAAGAGTTAAGAAAGTTAAGAAAGTTAAGCAAGTTAGTAGCAGAGGTAATAGAGAGGTGGGGCAGGTTTAAGTATAGACAGCACCTGCGCAGCGTGCGCCTGCACCTTTACTACTCTTTCTAACTTTACTTTACCCTTATATATCTGCCTAAGCCAGCATTTCACTGCTGCTGCTGCGCGCGGCGCTAGTGCCGTCGCTGGCCAATCAGGAGTCGCCAGGTGCGACCTAGCGGCTCCTGATTGGCTGCTGGGTCGGCACCACCGCCCCGATTCCTAGAGCGCCAGCAGACCTACGCAGCGTGCACCTGCACTCTTACTACTCTACCTAACTTTACTTTACTTTGCACGTCTGCCTGCGCTAGTAACTTACTACTGCTGCTTGATTAGCAGTTTACTACTGCTGCTTAGAACAGGCGCGGTTATCCCTAAGGATAACCTTCACTATTGACAACTTTTCTAGTAAAAAGCAATATTATTAGACCTATAAGCAGATTCTAATAGAAGCCTAGTATCCCTAACTGAATTCACTTGCCTCTAGCTATATTAAGCCACGTGATATTTGCATACGCTCTAGAAACAAGGTTTACTATATAGCTGAAGATAATAAGGGCGTAGACATCTGTAAGATCTACAATAACACTAATTGCGTGACTATAATAAAGCTGCTACTTGACAATACTGTCTACGCCTAGGCATCTAAAGAACGACTTTAGGAGACCTATAAGTTAATTAAGGCAAAGGGACATATTAATAAGAGCAAAGATGTCTTCCTTTATTCCTTTCACAAGACCTTCTGCGCGGTAAAAACACAACCTAGTCCTGAATTTAATAAAGCACTTAGTAGTGCGCAAGTTAGCCCTAGCGCTGTTGTGTCTAGAGTAGAGCGAGTAATGCGCGCAGCGATCATAAGGCTGCTCAGGGCAGTTGATAGCTGTCGCGGTGCAAGTCAGCCCTATAGGCCTCAATCGTCACCACTGTGACCCTTCTGGATTAGCATGTCTTAGAGCATGTATATATTAACAGTCCCTAGCTAGCAAGTAACACAAGCGCAGTTTCTATCATTTTCAGCGGCTGCTCACGCCGCAACAATAGCCGCTCTGAACCCATCTCGACAGATGCGCTGCACAAGGCAGCCAACAATCGTGGTAAAGGCGCAGCAGGTGGAGCTACTAAAGACAACGACGATAATAGCACTGTCTTTAGGTCAGCCTGCGAGTCTGCGCATAAGGGCACTACAGCTAGTGCGAACGAAGACCTAGCTATGCGCGCTAGCATAGCAGCAGAGCTATTAGTTACTCGTTAAGCGCAGTAAAGAAGTCTAAGATACTAACACTACCTAGTAGTAAGGCATATACTAACATTGCAACTATGCATTTCATACACTCCTATGCCTTAGCTGTGCTAGTGCTGCGTTCCTAGACAGAGGATAAGCTCCTACCTAGAAATGTTTTCTTAAGATAGGGTTAAGACATTGCTATAATTACTCTAGTCTCTCTACTTTTACAAAAAATTGCTACTGCAGCACAGAGTGCTTAAACTGCCTGTAAATCTCCTACCTTACTTATAACACCCTATAGAGCAATTCCTTATATTATAAGACTAATCTAGCATGTTATTGTTGTTGTTTATGTTCTTCGTGTTCTTTAGCAGGGCTGCGCGCTGCCTGCTAGCGCGCTAGCACAACTTGCAGCGGACTTGCTGGCAGCGGGAGGGCCCGCACGGCAGGAAGGCACGCCACACATAGTTACTAGGTTTAACAAATACATAGATACTAGCTAAACTAAGTTGCAATACTTAACATGCGCTGCCTGCATTAATATTCCACTGCTGTGACAGCATTTAGGCCGGGTGCCGTTGCTAGCCAATCAGGAGTCGCCGAGTGCGACCTGGCGGCTCCTAATTAGCTGCTGGGTCGGCACCACCGCCCCAGCTCCTAAGGCACTAGCAGACCCGCGCAGCACGCGCCTGTACCTCTCCCTACTCTACTAAACTTTACTTTACATCTCTTATATCTATCTGCGCTAATGTAACGCCGCCTTCTATAGATGCAGGCCTCTGCTGCTCTCTAGGAGTAGCACCGCTAGTGCAGGCTGCCTGCAGATAGCGCGTACAGGCTGCTAGATGTTTCTGTTGTAATAGCATAGCTGCTTTAGCTGCTGCTTGTTCCCTGCTAGCTGTGCGCAAGCAGCTTAGCTAGCAGACTAGGCGCAATAGGGCCTGCTAACCTTCTAAAGGCGCACTCCTAAGCTAGCTTACCTATTATTTCTTTAAGCTTGTTAAGGCCTATGCCCCTAATCCTCTCCTGCATCTCTAGCAGAGGCAGCGTCCCTAGCTCCTATACTAGCTGCATCTTCACTCCTTGGTTCCTCTGGCCTCTCCGCTAGTGCTCACCTGTGTCGTGTACCCCAGATATCTTCACCCCTAACTTTTTGCAAACAAGAATTAGCTGCTAGGCGTCCTAGGGGCTGCTTATATTGCTACCTCTCCTTGCTAGGTGGTATGCCCTAAAGAGTAGGGTGTGCAGAGTTCTTAGGTTGCTGTCTAGAGTCTGCTGTATAGCTAGCTTAGGGTAGTTATAGACTACTAACTACTACATAAGCTTACTAACCTAGCCCTCTACTTAGTTGCCCTTTGTTAACTCGATAAGAGCCCGATCTGATAGTAAGGGCAGAATCCAGTGGGTCAGGCGCACAAGATATAGGTATAAGCTTAGCTAGATTATAGCTTCTTCCTTACCTATCTCTATCTCTAGCAGCTTGCAAGTCCTAGCTAGAATCTAGCAGAAGGGCTTCTACTGCTAGCTAGCTCTTTTCCTTTTATCCTCTAGGAAGATAAAGTTAAGCAGCTCTCTAGCGTCTCTAAACGCTCCCTTTATCCCTGTCACAAGGTGCAGCAGGCTTGCCACAGAATTAGTAAGGAAGAGGCGCTTTATTCTATTATAGCTATATACAACATTCCCTGCCTGCTAGCACGCCCAGGGAGAGAGCTCCTGCACCTGCCCCTTTGCCCTCACTACTGCTCTCTACAGGTTAGCATTAAACTGCTCTAGGTTAAGCGCAAACAGATACTTAAGCCACTTTTGCAGTAGGCCTAGGTTATGCTTAATGTTGTACTAGTGAAACTACCTTACTGCCTAACTAAACTAAACAAACACACTCTGTAGGTCCTTTACTGCCTGCCGCCTCTTCTTGTACTTAGGGTAGGTAAGAAGGCAGCTGTAGAGCATGTTCTCCCTATAAGGTAATTAGATCTGCAGGATAGCCTAGTTAAACTTTAGCAGATACTACCTAAGCCTGCAGCTTTTAATCGTCTGCTGCATTCCAAGGCCCTCTACTACTACTTTACGCTGCTCCTTATCCCTTTCCTAGCAATCCTTGTAGAGCAGAAGCTCTTAACCTAGGAGGCTGCTACTGTAGCAGAACTAAAGCGACTGTAAGGCCACTAGCATAACAGCAATCTATGGGTGCGAATATGGCCTAAAGGTGTAGGCGTAAGTGTGCTTAAAGAGTAAGCAGTACTTGTTAATCTGCGCGTAGAGGAATGCAAACAGCTCCTTAGTAGGGATAATATAGTAGGGGAGGGCGGGCTCTGCAGCCTCTTTAGGAGCGCTGTAGAGATCCTGCTGCGTCTACTAGCTCTTAACCTTATCTATTATAGCTAGAGATATTCAGTGCTCCTCTTAAATCCCATAAGACCTGCGGCTATTGTCCCTTAGGTTCACGTGCGCTTGCTGCTTTATGTGTAGGTAGGCCTTCTTGCAAGCCGCCTCTGTAAACACTAACGCCCTACCTTCCTGCTTTAGGCTTTTAGCGTAGCTAGGGTCTAGAGCAAGGTTCTTAAGCGTATCTTGCTTAAAGAGGTAGGCCTTAGAGGTGTTAAAGGGCGCCTTCACAAGCCTATAGAACTGCAAGTAGACTAGGCCCTCTAAGCGCTCTGTGCTACCTAGCGCTGCAAAGAGAGTCTAGTTAGCGCTGTCCTATATTATTGCGAACAGGTAGACAGTGCGTTTAGGGTTACCCCTAGCAGGCTTCCTATTAGCAAGTACTTTACACCTTAATTAGTAGTAGCTTTTAAGGTAGCATTCCCTCTAGAGGAACACCTTAGCATGCTTAGAGCTAGAGACAGGAGTAGTAGGTAGGCAGCTATCCTCTAAGGTAATCTGCTTAGCAAAATTAACAAAAGTGCAGTCCTTGCTATAGAAGGCAGCGTTAGTGTAGTTAGACTAGTTCCTCTCCTATTTCTAGTAGGCTGCACTAAGGTTAGCGCCTAGAAACTCTAGCTTAGTGTCTTTAGAGTTTATAAATAGGAAAGCATTATAGAAGCAGCTGTGTGCTAGGTTACTAGCAATATTTTGCTGTATTTGCACCTAGATAAGGTTAAGATGCTACAGCTGCATAGCATACACTAGCAGCTGTTTGCGCAATAACTCCTTCTTTCTAAGCGTTTCAGCAGAGAGCGTAGTTGCATCTAGTGCAACTACTTCAGCAGTTGCAGGGTAGTGTAGGAGCGTGTTTAGATCTTAAACTACAGCCTGCACAGCAGGCATAAGCACGCTGTTATACCAAAGCTTAAAGTTGTTATTGCTTAGGTAGGTTAAGCTGTTATAGTTGCATCCTAGGCAGAGCTCAGGGAAGAAGATAAAGATCTAGACTAACTCTATGCCTATTACTACCCTAAAGCAGTAATGTGGGATCTTGTATAGTAGTTGAGCTACTGTACGTAGATCTCTAGCAGAGTTATAGGCTGCAACCCCAGCACTAAAGTAGATGTTATGGCTAAGGTTAAGAGCACGCACTGCGTTTAGTAACCACTGGATACCATGCCGTGCAAACCCTAGACTGGTGGGGAAGCAGCAGAGGCTGTTAATATCAAACAACGTCTTAGGAACGCAGGCCCTAGTGCTGCTGTTGTAGTACTTTGACATACAGAGGCTGAGGGGGAGCCTCTCCCTGCGCGTGCCTGCGTCCTCTAGCGGAGCTGCAGCGTCTACGCCCTTAAAAGCACTCTGCATATCTATACCCTCTAGGCTCTGCACTTTCATAAAGTGCGCGTTCTAGAGCACATTAGGCAGAGGGTTGCCCCTGCTATGCATTCCACGCAGGCGCTCTATTATTACTTTAAATAAGGAGCACCTAGGGTAAATATTGCTGCATTAATAGTGCTGCGCATGTAGCTCCTGCGCCCTGTTATAGTCCTTGTAGGAGCAGCCTAAGAAGTAGCAGAGTTACTTTATAAGCTTGCTAGCAACGCTCTCTGCCCCCTTAGCCTGCTCTCTACTCCTGCTAGAAGATACGCTCCTCTGCTTGCTAATAGTGCAGCCTCTAAGTAGTAGCTAAAAGGGGAGCTCTTGCTTAGGCTAAGTACTAGCAAGCTAGCCTACGCTTTGCCAGGCGCTTAATTAAGACCTAGGGCTGCAGAGGGACTAGCTCTCCTGCTAAGGTGCTGCTACTAGAGCAGGTAAGGGAGGACTGCTAGTTTATAGTAAGAAGTAGCAGAGGAGGTTGTTGTGCTGTGCTAGAAACAGACTCTTGCGCTTCTTCCCTGCAGAGCTAGAGGAGCTAGAGGCCAGCGCACTGCCTGCTGCGGCTAGGCTAGGTGCACGCTGGGAGATAGGCGTGCTTAGTGCTGCAGTTTCCTGCTAGCTGCTAACAAGAGGGCTGCCAATAATGGGGCTACTATACACTAACGTGCTATTAGCACTTAGAGCCTTAGCAGCGCGCTCAGCATCTATAGTGCTTATATAACTGCTGTGCTGCTAACTATCTGCTCCCCTCTAAAGGCTGCAGAGGGCCTCTGCTGCAGCAGCCTCTAATGCCTATATAAGCTGCGCAATAGCTGCATTCTCTTCCTAGAGCTCTGCAATTCGCTCCTGATCTTGAGCCTGCAGCTCATCCACCTCCCTCACGTAGTCTAGGTCGCTAACAGCCAGGGAGGCTAACGCAGCGCTTAGATCCTGCTACGCTAGGTGCTGCTCTGCTAGCTCTGCTAGCCCGTGGCTTTAGAGGCCTGCACTGGTGCTAGGCGCAAGGACACTAGAGCTAATGCAAAGCCCTGTGCTTGTAGGTGTAGGGCGCAGCGTGCTATTATCTAGCAGGGGAGGTTCATAGGGGATGATAGTAATAGGGCGTGGTGGTTGCTGCCTGTGCAGGTATTACTGCTAGTCGCAGATCCTTCGCGCTGCTCTGCTGTCTGCAGGAGTGGCGTGCTTCTTAGGCCTCCCTCCCCCTCAAGGAGGCATCGCGGTAGGTGCTTGTGGTAGTAACAGGTGCGCTAGTTGCTGTAGCGCAGCAATAGCAGAGAGAGGCTCAGCCTTGCTGCACAGTCAGGAGTTCACTAAAAACCCCAATCAGGCTTAGCGCAGCCTAGCTAGGCTGCTAATGCGCAGCGTGCGCCTGCAGTGGCCATAGAACCCTAATATATAGACGCTGCAGCTACAGGGTAATAGAGGACAGCCTGTTTGCATATAAGAGAAGCGTACTTTCTCTAGTAGGAGTAGTTGTGTGCCTGCTAAGGCCTAGCTGCTGTTAGAGTTCACTAAAACTCCTCTTTGCATTAGCGCGTCTGTAACGACGCAGGATGATAGAGGGCTCTGAAACGTGTGGGAATCCGCTACGAGGTGTATGGGAGCACTGGGACTGGGACACAGGAGATTCCTCTATTCCTATAGGTCTTGTACGAAGGATACTCAAAAGCTGTTAGTCTACCTTGCTACCTAGGCTGCCTTTATACACTCTGATAGTCCAGGGTCAAGATAGGGGCTTGTGAGTAACCAGGATCTGGCCAGGGTCCGAGTCAGACAGGTATCGGACCTTGGCTCAGATCTAAGTTCTGAGCTGGTTATCACATTACCCCCCTCCTTGTAGGCAGGTCGTCCTAACCTGTATATATAAGAGCGGCTTGTTACCCTGTTGTGAGCTCCTTTTATTGAGTGATTCCTTGCCAGCTCCCTAGTTGATATTGATGGCTTCCTAGTGATGTTTACCTTTTGTTGTTCCCTGCGCCTTGTCTTTGTCGGATGCCATTCGGAAGGTAGACAGGATGTGCTGTGAAGGTGAAGGACAGTGACAACGAAGTTGCAGTTACTGCAGTGTTTGGTCTTGGCAGCGTCTAGCATAATAACAAGCTCTTGCTGCTTTACCTCTCCTTCTTTAGCGGAACAACAACCTTTTTTTTGTAAGTCCTCTACTGCTTGTGTCTAGTCTTGCTAATACTAGTAGCAGTTATACACACAATGCTGGTTCCTGTTCTGCCTGGTGCTCTTTCCTAGGCCTACTGGGTTATTTGTTTATGGGTGGTGCGCGCTATTGCGCGGCGACAGTGGTTGAGGAGAGAGGAGTTTGCGTTCGCTTTAGCGTTGTCTTTAAAGTGCAAGTATTGCACTAAGCAGGCGGAAAAGTGTTGCTGTGTGCTAGTATACGCTAGAACAGAGTATGATGCTTTTTAGGTCGCGTTTGTTGCGTGGGAGGAGGCGGAGGTGGAGGAGGGGTTGGGAGAGAGAGAGAAGGAGGCGGCAGAGGCAGTGCTAAGGTGCGCGGAGGAGAAGCTGTATTAAACAGCTTAAGACCTTGCTTAGCTTGTGTAAGTGGGCTCTACACAGCTAAAGGGGTTAACTGCCGCTAATATACTGCTTCACTAGCATCTCGCGCCACCTAACTGGGGCACTTCAGCTGCCATTTGGTCCCTCGTCAAGGTCGTCGCCGAACTCAAAGGCGAGGTGGAAGCCCTGAGGCAGGCGGTGGTATCCCTGCAGGGCAGAGGAGTTTCTGGGGCTGCAGAGAGCAGCGGTGAGTTAGGGCAGTCTGCCTGGGGTTAGGCTGCCTCTAGGAAGAATAAGGGGAAGGTTCGTGCTAGTCCTAAGCCTGTGGAGGACCTAGGGTTAACCAGCAGGGATTCGGACCTCGACTCGTTGTTGTCTGACCTTGCTGATGACACTGCTATGGTGGACGCGGCATGAGTGATCTGTTTCGGCGGTGGTTCTGTACGGTAGTTTTCTTTGTTTGGGCGTTTGTGAGGTCTGTTCTAGTTGAAACTAGCAGACTAGTACCATAGATTTTCTTTGTCTTTAACTAATTGATCCTATAACCCTACTATTTCTGATCATCTTCCCACGCTTGTAACCAGTGAGGTAACTCCTGTGGCGGACCTAGACGTTTCAGATACTTGTTGTAGTAGGCTCGTAGTTTGTAAGGAGCTCCCTTAAAATTTGCTGCAGGATACCATATAGGATCAGGGTTGTGTCCAACCCAGCTCGTACGGTACATAAGCTTGCCACGTACCAGCTTGCTAGCAAGGATTTCTTGCACCTCCTATTCTTCCACCCTATTAACTAGGATACTAACAGGCTTAGGGTTTTCCTAGCCTAGCAGCGGGTTAGCTGGGTCCCAGCACAGTACGTCTAGAGCGAACACATCATAGATGTGCAAGCCTACGGGTAATTTTAACCTGTAAGAGTAGCTAACTTGCTTAGTGACTTTAAAGGGACCTTCCCATAAGTTAGATAGCTTTTAACTAGGCCTGTTATAAGCAAGATTCTTTGTTAATAGGTAAACTTTGTCACTAACAGTCTAATTTACAGGGCTGCAGTGCTAGTTAACGTTTGTTCACATGCGCTATTAGGCCTTTGCTATGTTCTCCTTTGCAACCTGCCAGGCCTTGTGCATGCGAGTGGCAAGGGCGAGTGCGTCCTAGTAATTGAGATGAACGAGGGGTTTTAGGTCTGTCCTAGAAGGGGTCTAGTGCTAACTCTGCCTGGGCTCACTGCCGTAGATTACCTAGTATGGGCTTATACTAATGGCGGAGTGAGGTAAGGTTAACTGTGCACGATCCATAATTAGTAGCAGTTTAGACCAGTTATCCTGGTAGTACGTGACAAATGGGCGGAGACGCTAATTAATATACTTATTTATGATCTCTGTTTGACTATTGGTCTCCTTGTGATATGCTGTGGACAGCTTGACTTGTACGCCTATAATCCTACAGAATTTAGACTAGAAACTAGAAACGAATTAGGGACCTTAGTTAGAGACAATAGACTCTAGGGTATGTCTAAAACAATACACCTATTAGATAAACAACTTAGCTATGCCTCTTGCTGTAATAGTCTTGTGGCATAGTATTGTGATTACCTGTTTAGTTAATTAGTTAATAATAATAAGGATCTAATTATACCTAGCCTTGTCTTTAGGGAAGTCTTTGAAATCTATGCACAGATGCTGCATCAGTTGTTGTGGGATAGGTAACGGATGTAAATACCCCTTAATTTGGGACTGTTGGGGGTGTCCTTAACGACACGGGATATAGTTCCGCACATACCTCTTACAGCTAGCCCCTATACCTCTCTAATAGTACTGCTGAGATACTAGCTAGTACATTTTCTTAGCGCTGGGGTGGGCTGTGGATGGCTGATCATAGGCCTCGCGTATGAGGCGGGTGCGTAGTGCGGGGTCTAGGGCCACGCATAATCAATCCTTGTACAACAGTAGTCCGTTCTGGTTCCAATAGTCTGCTAGAAGGGTAGCTCTCTTATCTTTAAACGCACGGCGATTGGCTTGTAATAACGCATTAATAAGCTCTAGCAAGTCTAGTTGCATAGTTGGTTAGAAGGTGCGTATTGCAGCTAAAGCTGAACCTTCTATATACGCCTAGGCTAACTCAGCGTTAATTCGGCTGTATAACTGTTAGGGACCTAAAAGTACACAGGAATAATTATCTGCTTAAGCTGCCTTAAGATTTTCAAGGTCTTGTTCTTAATAACTAAGAATATCTGCTTGCTTGTTAAGCTTGCCTGGTGTGTACTTAATCTTGAAGTTAAATGAAGCAAGGACCTCTGCCTAATAGGCTTAATGAGCGTTTAATACCTTAGTAGTTATAAAGTACTCTAGCGAGCGGTGGTTAGAGTACACTTAGACCTAATTCTTAACAGAGGTTAGCTTAGCGCGCTACTTTTTAAAGGCTTATAGAATAGCAAACAGTTCCTTGTTATAGATCTCCTAGTTAAGCTTAGCTCTGGTAAGCACACAGCTGTAGAACGCTACAGGATACTATCGCTTGTTAGGATGTTATTGTAATAACACACTAGCGACTACCCTGTCTGAAGCGTTAGTCTCTAGCTTGGTATTGTACTCAGGGTTGAAGTGGCATAGACTTGGGATCCTTAACAAGCTTTCCTTTAGTTAGTTGAAACTAGTTTGGCATTCCTTAGTCTATTTGAATGGGTTTGCTGGGCTTTGCAGGGTGATTAACGGCTTTGCTACCTGTGAGAACTTAGGTACGAATTGGTAATAGAATCCTGTGAAGCCTAAGAACAACTTAATTCCTGTTACTATAGTAGGCAGTAACTAATTGTGGAGTGCGAATACCTTATTAGGGTTAACTTTAATACCTTTGTTAGTAAGCACATATCCTAGGTACTTAGTATAGGTTACGTGGAATTTGCTTTTCTTAATGTTAACCTAGAGTCCCACTGTTTGGAGTCTTTCTAGCACCATCTTAACGTGCTTCTTGTGGGACACAGCGTCCTTAGAGTAGATTAGGATGTTGTCCAAGTAGGCGACGCAAAAATTGTCAAGATAGTCAATTAATACGTCGTTTATGTATTGTTAATAAGTCGCAGGGCCATTGCACAATCTAAAGGGTAACACCTTGCACTTGTATGTGCTGTATTGGGTACGAAATATAGTGTACTCCTTAGAAGTTGGGTCTATGCGGATCCTGTTGAAGGCAGATTGGATATCAAACTTGGTGAAGATCTTAGCCTTAGAAGGATGGGCTAACAACTTGTCTATGCAGGGAATTAGATATGAATCCTTATGGGTAAGGTTATTAAGCTTTTGATAATCTACACAGATTCGTAGACTTCCATTTGGCTTACGTACGCAAAGAATGGGAGAGGCGAACGGGCTCTAGCTGTGTTTAATCTAGCTATAACGTAACTGGTCCTGTACGAACTTCTTAATCGCTTCTAGTTCCTCTAGGTTAGACTTATATAGCAGAGAGTATAAATTAGGCAAAGGTTCTTTAAGAACGATCTTATAGTCATATAGGCGGTGTTTCAGAAGACTCTTAGCCTCGCGCTTGCTAAAAACATCCGCGTATTTCTTATATCTCGCAGGCAGCTATTCCTTCAACAACTGCGCGTTCTTAGGGTCGTCTGCTATACGAACCTCTTCTAGGACTCAGTTAATTTCATACAGACTAGTAGTAAAGAATTCATTTTATGGTTTTTGCATAGAGTAATAGAAAGCATTTGCTAATATAACAGAAATAGTAGTATCTAAGGTCAAAATCAGTTAGGGCTAGTTTCAGATCTGTCTAGGTCTAGGAGGACTAGGCAGCAGACATATTCAAGACTTCAGTATTTTAAGGCAGCCTCAAAAACGTTAGATACAAGTCTGCAGGCTGTGCTATTGCTAAAACTCCTCCTGTTCCCACAGTTGATCTCGTCGCTAAACGTCCAACATAACAGTATCTTGTAGGGTGTTTTATTGCAACCTCATCAGCAATAGAGGAGCAGGGTCATATAAGCAGTAGTACTTCTCTAGCTATATTAACTAAGAGCGCTCTATATCAAGTTTTAGCTTAAACCTCTTTAACTATTTAATGCTAATAATGCAATCCTGTAACCTAAGGTCAACAACAATAAAGGGGCAGTTGCAAACCTTCCTTCTGTTAATAATTATGTGTAACTAAAGGTACTAGGTTACTAGGGACGTAATTTAGTCTTAAAAACCTTTCACCTAGACCCAAAAGGGTAGCTTTTAAAGAGGGGTCTAAAGAGCTTAGGAAATAGAATAAGCAATGTTTAAGTTAAGAAATAAGAAACCTTAGGCTCTGGTGTCAACTAAGGAGTGGAGTCGAACTCCGAGCCCTTAGCTACAAAGAATAGTAGATACTAAGAAGTAGGGTCCGCCAAAAAGGCAAGACAATGAAAGGTTAGACAAGTCATATTAATTTAGGCCTAAGTGAAGTCTTGCCCCCAGGCGGGTCCGTTTCCCATAGGTGTGTCATCCTCAAATTCCTCCATAGCATCCTTATACTCCTCATGCTGCACCTCGATTTCACGTACTTGCGGAGCGGTGCACTCCTTTGCGAAGTGACCTAGCTTGCTGCAGTTGTAGCACGTAGGCGGGGACGCTTCTTGTACAGGACTAGGAGTATGGGGAGTCTGGCGAGGCAAGGTAGGAGGACGAATGAAGGTACCGTGATTTAGTATTAAGTTCTCCCGTGAGTACGTCTAGGCAGGGATCTGTTTAGCATCTGAACTCATTCTCGCTAGTCGCAATAGAGGCGGGATAACTTAACTCTGTGGGAGGGGGTTATTCCTTCGTTCTATATCGTAGGCGGTAAGGTGTTCTACCATACAAGGGAAGGAGTTATGCTACTGCTGCTTAAAACTAAGATTAGGTATTTAGAGGCCTAGGGTAAGTTTAGTCTAGAGGTAGTGAAACTATTCTAATTAGGGTACCTAACCCTTAATGGCGGCGCTAAGGAACCTACTTTTAAAGGCAGGGAATGTTTCTGCCTTATCTATTTATAGCTTATTAAAAACTGCTTAGCTCTCTGCTTGCTTGTTTCCTATAACAAAGTACAATTTAAGAAGTTAAATTATCTCTTCTGCTGTGCAGAACTGATTTGCATCGTCATTAGATAGGTACTGGGGTTCTAGGTATTCCTTAGCTAATCCTAAGGTGTGACCCTACACTAGAGCCATGCGTGCTCTTACAGTGCGGTAGTAATTGGAGTTAATCTCCAATCTGTCCTCGATTGACGCCCTCCATTGGGAGAAGGTAGGGTTCTTGCCATCTGTAAGAACTTCAATGTTCGGAGTCCTTTTGAATAGCCTTAGTAGGGTGTATAGCGAAACAGGCTCGAAAGGTAGTTGAGCAACTAGGGATTGCTGATATTGCATCAGGGGGGTCTCAGTGGTGGGAAGTGAGTGGTCCGCTAGCGGAAGACTAGCTCTAAGCTTAGCAAGCTCCTGCCTCAGCTTAGCTATCTCTAGGGCAGGATCGTCAGGGTTAATCTCTAGATCAACACTAATTCGTTCTAGAGTATTATCGCGCGCAGGCGCAAGTAGTTCTTAGGATCTCTATAATCTAGATTAATTGTGCAACCTTAATGTAGGTCCTGTGTTAGTGCCTAATATTAGTGTTAGGTCTAAGTTAGGTAGGTTATTAGTAGTCTCTAAGTCTCTACCTTAGCGCAATCTAACGCGACTTCTACTAAAGTAATCCTGCAATAAGGTTTCGCAGGAAGGTCTAAACCTAAAGGCTTTAGTTATTAGGAGGTCTCTAGTATCCTAACTGTTTTGCTGAACAATGCGTGGTAGCAGCACTAACTTAGGTAGCAGAGTGCTCCAAGTTAGTCTGAAGTAACAACTAAACAAGTTGCGATATTATTTAGAGGCTGTCACTAGCTGGGACGAGCTTTTGAGTATAATGTAACAACACAGGATGATAGAGGGCTCCGAAACGTGTGGGAATCCGCTACAAGGTGTATGGGAGCACTAGGACTAGGACACAGGAGATTCCTCTATTCCTATAGGTCTTGTACGAAGGATACTCAAAAGCTGTCAGTCTACCTTGCTACCTAGGCTGCCTTTATACACTCTGATAGTCCAGGGTCAAGATAGGGGCTTGTGAGTAACCAGGATCTGGCCAGGGTCCGAGTCGGACAGGTATCGGACCTTGGCTCAGATCTAAGTTCCGAGCTGGTTATCACAGCGTCCTTAGGGGCGCCTTGCCTAATTTAGCTGCTAGAACTTGCTGCCCCTAACTTTAATCTGCGATAGCACTATTACTACAGCACGTAGAGCTTAGCAGAGGGTAGACGTGTGCTTACTGTCCTACGCATTCTTCTGCGGTGCAGCAAACTTGGCGACAAAAATCCTAACCCAAGCCCACATTTCGGCCCTTGAATTAGGCGAAAGCAGCCCACCTAACGCTGTATGTCCACTTAATGCTCTTTTTAATGGCGTGTATTTGCGCTTTGCTGGCGTTAGGACAAGCCTCCTACTTGTGGCTAGCTGACTCAGCTTTGACAACTATGTAGATGATGCACACGTCTTTCTAGCGACTAAAGTGCTCTTAGAGTCTTTCTAGACTGTATTAAGCCTCTTCTCTGCGTCAACGGAGTTAGATCTCTACCTTCTGCTTATTAATGGCTAAGGTCCTCTTAAAGTGAGCCTGCTTAGCCTCTGCTGTAGCTGCAGCTGTTAACAACTAGCTAGGCACCTTATCCTTACCCCTCTGCTTCGCGCCGCGCGGACATTGCTTGCACAAGTCACACTTTGCCTCTCCAGCTTTGCACCTCTCTTGATCCTGTCGCCCGTCTAAGTGCCTGTCTATGCACGTGTCTGTTGACAGAAACTCTTTTGCAGGTGAGTTAAGCTTGTACCTAGACCACTTCTCCTCTTGACTGCTCTTAGTCTGCCAATGCGCTCTTAGAACTATAGCCTCGCTGGGTGCACTAGTACGTCCAGCTCAGCCACTCTCTTGCACAAAATAGAGCGCCTGGCGGCTTATAGAGACGTGTATAACTACCCTAACTCCAGGCGTGTCTATCCTAAGACTAAGCAAGCTTGTAGCTGTGCAGAGCTTCTTAAGGCCAGACATAAAGCAGCAAACTATGCAGGCCTTTTCCTTGTCTATAGCTATTTCGCGCTAGTACACTAAACAGCTAAGGTACTTACCTAATTGCTTAGTCTTATTAGTGCTTAGGCAGAAGACAAGGATCTGCGCTTTAGGCCTGTACTTCTCTCTCTTAGCAGCTATTAGAGCCGTGAGCGTGTCGTCTAGCGTGCCCCGCTTATAACCATGCACATAGTAAGCTATGTTAGTGCGTGTAGTGTGCTCGTTGCAGCAGATTGTCAGCGTCCTCTAGTCAAGCGCGGCAGCGTGCAGGAAGGCTGGCTGCAGCGTAGGCAGCAGTGTCGCAGTAAGGTAGATAACCTGCGTACCCTTTTCTGTTATCTCTGTTAGCTTTAGCACGTCTGGCCGCTAGGTTGCGCTTAACTTAAGCAGGACATAGCACTTATTAATAACAATTTAATTAAGCTGTTCTAGTATCTGCTTCTTATCTATAAACCTGCTAAAGGCCTTAGTAACAGCGCTCTCTAGCGTTATAAGTATAATTTAAGCCTAATATAGCAGTCTCTTTCTGTCCTACTTTGCGCAGGGGATACCTAGCTTATTGCAGCAATCTTGTAGGCTGTCTTAAAGGGCGTTTAGTAGCGCAATTATAATAGTAACGCTGCCTAGTATAAGGGACGCTGGCAGCATAAACAGCATACTCTTGCCTGTCCCTGTCCCTATAACTGCTAGCACGCGTAGCTTCTGCTAGATAATAGCTTATAGACACTCTTCTTGCTTGCTATAGTACTTGGCCTCTAGGTTCCTAGTTAGCTGCTGAAACTTAGGCTTAAGATTAGCAGCAGTGAGCGTTAACTAGTGCTGCAACAACTGCCTCTTATACTGCTATATTGCCTCTGCGCGGACTCTAGGGTGCATGCGGCTATTCATCTAGACAGAGGCAAACTGCAGTACGCAGTGCTAGTCTATGCTTACGCGTTAGAAGTTTTTGCGCTCTGCCATAGTCTGCAGAGGGGACTCCTTCATTAAGCAGCTATAGCTTCCCTCCTTTGTCTTAAACCTGTGGCCTAATTGCTTTGCCTGCGCCTTATCTACAACAAACTCCTTCCTGTAGTAGAGCGCCTCTACAAAGTCACGTGCTTAACTATCCTTAGCTAGCTCTTAATAGATAGCAGGATACAAGTGCTGCCACAAGCTAGTACCAAGCGCGGCACCTATATAGCTAAAGGTCTGCTTATGCAGAACGCGCTGTATGCGGTTAGTACCCTAGTAACCGTCTAGATTGCTTGATTTGAGCTTCTGCTAGCTAACCTGCTCTATTTTATTGTTGCTGTCTCTGCTTAGGCTATTGCTGCTGTCACTTCCCTTATCTATGTTATTGTCATTATCCTCCTATTGCTTCTCTAGCTTAGGCTCCTATAAGAAGGATATGTGCTTAGTGACTCTGTTGTAAAGTCGCTGCAGCGTGTTAATAAATAGACGGCCTAAACTAAGAAAGTAGACCACAAGCTCGCTAACTTCGCTCAGTACGTAGCAGTAGACGACCCTAACGCGCTTCTTGTAGCTGTAACCCTTGTAGTAGTTTATCGTAAAAGACACCAGACCACCCTCTACAAACACGCTGCAATAACCTATACTATCTGCGCTGTTCTTATATTATATTAATGTTATCTCTGTTCCACAGCTAGGGCTACCACTAGAGAGATAGACAAGGACAAACAAGCTCTCTTTGAACTGGCGTACCTTCCTTGTGTACTCACTCACAGCGCTGTCTTGCTATAACACGCGCGCTGGCTGCTGCGTGTTGTCTACCCCGCTCATAAACCTCTCTTGCAGGGTTACTTCCGTGCGCACCTGGTCGTAGAGCCAGTCTGACCACCCTTCTAGTCTGTTGCTAGGGTGCTTAAGAAAGCTCTAGCTAAAAGCTAGCTCAGCTAGTGTATTAAGAAGCTTGTCTATAGACAACTCTAGCAGCAGTGTTGTTCCTAGACATACGCTGTCCCTCTTGTCTAGGTCTAGCAGCAGAACATCTTTTAGCAATTGCATCTGCGCTGTCTCGCACAGGCCTTTAATCATAGATTATAGGTCGTTTAGAGTGAAGCTTTGCTTATTGATCAGGAGACGGTCTCTATCCCACGCTATAATGCTAGCTGTGTTGTGTTTTATTCCCTCTGTTCGCGCTAGTGTGCGTAGGCGCAGCATGCGGTTTATAGGTGTTAGCGCGTTCTTATAGGTAGAAAGCATTATAAAACGCTCTACTATATCTAATACTAGCTATTGCATTAGTATTGCTGCACTTAGCCCTTCTAAGAGTGCTTTGTTGTGCTAGCACTGTGCGTAATAGATAACTAGCGCTTTAGAGGTAGTAATAAGAGCAGACAGTGCTAGTAAGAACTTATATACTAGAACCTAACTACTGCTATAGTGCTCCTCCTTTAACCCTAGCACAGCTATACTGCTAAGCAGGGGACTATTGTGCTTATTACTAAGCAATTTGTAATTAAGGAGGGCAATCTATAGTTCTATATAACTCTTTTCTAGTCTTGCTTGTCTGTCTATATCTGCAGACTGCACAACATGTTGCAGCGAGCAGAGTGCTGCACTCTGCCGCACTGTTAGCTTGTATAGCGGGCGCACTCTCTGGTTGTAGGTGCGCTACAGGTAGCACACAATCTAGGTTAGCTTCTGCGTGTACTTCTTGATTGTGCTAACCTTGTGGCTGCAGTAGAACGGCTTCTTGTTAGATTAGGCGCCTGCCTCACGCCGCTCGATAATCTCCCGCACTAGCCTATAGGTAAGCTAGCTGCTGCAGAACGCCTTACGCACTAGTCTTTGTATAGCTTTGCATATATCTGCAAGATCTAGCTTGCAATCTTCTATACTGCTTCTCTGTTAGCTATCTTCTGTGCTGCCTAGTAGCTGTCTTGCGCGCAGGAGCTCTGCTTATAGTAAGCCTTTTAAATAGGGGACCTATTTAGTTAACTCTAGCTATATATTTGCCTAATAGTAGCTAAACTCTCTAATTGTCTTATCTCCTATAGCAGCCTTGTCTTCCTCTTGTACACGCAGGAGGTCTGCTTTAGCTAGCTGGGACAGGTCCTGTACTGTGTTGTTGACAGCAGACGCTTTAACGACTATGTAGGCAGGCCAACCAACAGCTCTAAACAGACGCTAACAAGGCTAGCTGTGCTTCTATATTCGATTGCTTGTGTTTACGCTCTTCTGCTTTATATCCCCTCCCCGCTTCTAATGATTTTCCCAGCTATGCTTCTGCTTGCAATGCTCTTGCATGGTCCGTACAGCGGTACACACGTACCAGCACTTTACTTCTGCGCACAACAACCCATCTTCGCTGTACTTAAGGTTTAGTACTCGTTTCTTCGCTAGCGTTGGTATGCGCACGTCTGCTGGCTGCCACGCGAGGCTGTTAACTGCATAGGCGGCTGCAGCTACGTTCACCTGTTCTATAAGCAGAGCCTTAGGGTGGCGCTCTTTAAGATGCCTTGCAAGGTGTGTTAGAGAAACTGCAATTGCACAGGATCAGCAAACGATTCTCTGAAGCTCTGCGTCATGCGTAAAGAGCCGCAGGAGTGTATCCATTGTGTACTAGGACAGTGCGCACGTACAGACGCACTCTGATTCTTGGATTTCTATTGTTGTGCTATCCTAGCTCTGATCTGCGCACTTGCAGTTTTAGCTTTATTAGCGTGTACAGGTCGCGTCGCAACACAGGTACTTAGTACTAACAGAGCTGAGTTGTGCTAGGCTGCTGTACTATGCCAGAGTACGCCGTTCTCTGCTGTATTCTGTCGCACTGCTGTCACGGGGCGGGTTCAGGCGGGGAGATAGGTGCACTTGATTGGTGTATTCACTACAGACAGCTGTCATATACAGGCTAGCTGGATGGACAGGACGTAGCTTGAAGAGCTTGGGATAGCAGCGGCTTCTTAGGCGAATATCTACAGGCAGGCGGTCCGTGCTGTTGTTAGCCAATTAGGAGTTGCTAGGTCGCACTTAGCAGCTTCTAATTAGTTGTTCCGGCTAAACGTTGGCACTGCGCCCAGCAGCACAACTTGCTACTGCGACTTAACTTGCAACTTACTATGCAAGTTGCAGGATATTACTAGTAGTTCTGGCTCAGCGCTATGACAGTACTCCCCTCTCTAGGCGGAGCTCCAACAACGCGGGTGGGCGGGGCTTGTGCAGGTAACAGCGGTGAAAGTTATTAGCAATTTCTTAGGCGTTTGTGACGTGATTAGCGGGTACCTCTGTAGGCTTGTTGTACCCAGCCCATTTGACAGTGTACTTTAGTCGCGGCAGGCCACGGCCACAGCGGTCCTAACAGGAGTCTAGGATGTCTTCTACTTCCTATTCTTCCACCCCTTCTACCTCAACTGGTGGCGGAGGTTCTTGTCGTTGTCTAGGCGGGGCATTAGTAGCAGCAGGACGGAGCAGGTTGACGTGGAACACAGGGTGTATCTTCATAGAGGCGGGCAATTCCAGACAGTAGGCGTACAGGCTAACTATCTTAGCGACCCTGTAAGGTCTAAGGGACTTCCAGTCTAGCTTCTTCTATAGGCGGGTAGTTCTAATGTTCCTTGCGTCTAGCTATACCTGGTCGTTCTCGAAATATCAGCGTGTAGGACATCGCTTCTAGTTAGCGTACTTCTTGTGTTAGGCTTGTGCTATACAGATCTTAGAGCGCAGGTGCTTATAGACTATTTTTATCTTTAGGGCGAGGTCCTCTGCGTCTTAGGCGGCAGGTTATTGGCTAGGCTCTATAGGCTTAAACCCTAAGCAGGGGTAGAAGCTATAATTAGCAAAGAAGGGTGTTATCTAGGTGCTCTTGTTAATAGCGTTATTTAGAGCATATTCAGCTAGCAGCAGCTATTGTGCCTAGTTGTCTTGCAGGTGCAATACCTGGCTGCGCAGGTACTGCTCTAGGAAGGAGTTGGCTCTCCTAAGTTAGATATAAACTGTGGTCCTTAGTTAGACACTATTGTCTTTGGAAGCCTGTGTAGCTTCTACACGTGCTTAGTGAACAGTCTAGCTACCTCTTTAGCGTTACAGGTGCCCTTGCAGGGGATGAAATGCTTTATCTTAGTTGGTCTGTTAACTATGACTAGGACGGCGTCGCAGCTTTGACTCTTAGGTAGATGCGTGATGAAATCCATTGACAGGTCCTGCTAGGCTCGCTTAGGTATCAACAAGGGCTTCAGCACTCCTTGTCTGGCCTCCTAGGATGCGGTAGTTCTGCTGCAGGTGTGGCAGTTTCGTACCCAACGTTCCACGTAGTCCAACATATTAGGCCAGTAGTACTCTCGAGACAGTGCTTCATAGGTTCGTGCTCTACCCATGTGTCCAGCTACAGGACTCTTATGGTACATCTGTAATAGCTTGGCGTGTAGCTCAGGACTGTCAGGTACGTACAATCGGTCTCGGTAGTATAGGTATCCATGGCGCTCGGCACACTCTGCGAGTGTGATACGCTTGTGATTGCTTTAATGGGTGCGTAGCGCGTCCAGTATAGATGCTACGTCTGTATCAGTCTAGTAGCCTTTGACTAGCAGGTCTTGAATAGCAAGCGGCAGCAGCAGGGTAGTTCTCTCAGGCAGTAGTATTATACAGGCAGGCTTAGCAGGCAGCTCTGTCTTAGCGGGCGGCTCTAACTCAGGTTAGGCAGCGTCTCTCTTGTAGCAGGAGCAGGTGACTAGGTACAGGCGCACTAGTGGTTCAGAAAAGCTTACTTTATTCGTTGCTAGGGTTCCTAGGTTAGCAGCAGGCAGGGTTGCAGGTAGTGTTAGCAAAAGTTAGAGATTTTCCTTCTTTAGCACTACTTAGCTTTAGTGCAGGAGGCGTTTATCCCCCTCTTTAGGAAGATCCTCTAACCTCCTAGTTAGCGCATTAGGCTTAGCTCCTTGCTTGCCTAGTCTATATATTATCTTAAAGTTAAATTAGGATAGGAATTCTGCCTACTAAGCTTGTCTCTAGTTAAGCAACTTAGTTGTAGTAAAGTATTCCAGGTTCTAATAGTTAGTGATTACCTTAATAGGTGAGCTAGTGCCTTCTAGCTCAGGTCTCTACTCTTTAAAGCAGCAGATAATCGCTAGTAGTTCCTTATTGTAGATCTTGTAGTTACACTCAGTAACTGAGTGCTTCCTAGAGAAGAAAGCTACAGGCCTTAGCCTCCCGTCGTCCCCGTACTGCGACAGGACTCCGGCTGAGACGTAGTTGGACGCGTCAGTCTCCAGTATAACGTCCCTCTCCCAGTCGAATGGTGCTAGTATAGGTGCCTTAGTAAATGCATGTTTAAGTTTGTTAAAGGCCTCTTAGTATCTTAGGTTCTAGGCAAACTTAGTGCCCTTCTTTGTAAGGGCAACTATTAGGGCAATTATCTTTAAAAAGTCCTAGATAAATTAGCAGTAGAAGTTGCTAAAGCCTATAAAGGCCTATATATTAGTTAGGCAGGATAGTGTCTACTAGCTCTATATTATCTTAATCTTCTTAGGGTCTATTCTAATCCCGTTGCCTCTAACTATTACTCTAAGGAAGGTTGTCTTGTCCTAGAAGAACTTGCACTTCTGTATCTTTGCGTATAGGCCTGCTTCTTGCAGGGCTAAGAGGACCTCTTATAGGTGCTCTGTGTGCTCCTTCCGCGTCTGGCTGTATATCAGGATATCATCCAGGTATACTGTGCAGAATATGTCCAGGTGCTCGCGCAGAGTGTCGTTAATAAATCTTTAGAACGTCGCTAGGGCGCTAGTAAGTCTAAATAGCATCACTAGGGACTCATACAGGCTAAATCAGGTGCAGAAGGCAGTTAGATACTCCTGCCCTTCCTTTATGCAGATGTTATTAAAAGCAGAGATAATATTAATCTTTAAAAAGTACCTTATGCCCTTTAGGTTATTTAGTAACTCCTTAATTAGCAGTAGTAGGTATTAGTCCTTTACTAATATATTGTTTAGGCCTTAGTAGTTAACGCAGAAACAAAGGCCTCCTCCTAGTTTCTTAATAAAAAGCATAGGAGAGGCAGCAGGTAACAAGCTAGGGCAGATAAAGCCTTTCTTTAGGTTCTTAATAAGCCACTCTCTCAGAGCTTTAAGCTCGTCTTAGGACATTAGGTATAGTGGGCTAAATAGAGGCACTTTGCCTTCTAGGAGGCAGATATTGTGGTTATATGGGCGGTGTAGTAGAAGCTTATCTGCTTCCTTTAGGGAGAACATATCTACAAAGTCTCTAATTTCTTCTAGCAGCATCTTCTCTATATCTAGCAGGTTAGGTAGGTCTAGCAGGGATAGGTATTAGTTAATCTTGTTAACAGACACAGTGAATATCTTGTAGTTCTTTTAGTAGTAAGCAGCGCAGGCTTAGAGAGATACCTTTGCAATATCTATGTGCTCTAGCAGTTTTAGGCAGGGAGGCAGGTCTTGCAGGCGCGCCTTAGGCAGTATATTATATAGGGCTTAGATCTTTGTTGGTCTTCCTAGTATATTACAGTAGTTTTAGCAGTACTTGCTGTTAAACGTTAGGGTGTGGCTTGCAAAGCTAATCCTTAGGTTGTGTTGTTTCAGCCAGGGCATTCTAAGGATAATAGGGTAGTAGGCTAGCTAGGTAACAAATAGCTTAATGTCCTCTCAGTGATCCTCTACGCGAAGTCGAACAGTAATGTAATAGGTGAGTAGTCTGCTCTTGGCTTCTTGTCTATTAAACACTTCTAGTCTAATTAGATTTGCCAGTCTCTTTAGGGGTAAGTTGTGGGCCTCAGCCCAGCTTTAGTCTACAAATCCCTTCCCCTTAGCTCTAGTATTAGTTATAGCATATGTTAGTAACAACTCGCTATTAGTCTCTAGGGTAATAGGCAGGATAATTAGGTTAGATCTCTGTTTACTTTCTTTGCGCACTAAGATTCCTTTCACAGACGTAGAGGAGATACAAACTAGGTAGCATCCTTCCTAGCTGCGCTTATTTAGGGCCTAAATGCAACTTAACTTAGGCTTACTCCGTTTACTAAACCAGTTACGCTAGACAGGGGGCTATCAGGGCGGGGCATCAGAGGCGTTAGAGGCAACACAGGGCAGTATAGCTAGCTAGAACAGGCCTGCATAAACTAACAGTTATCTGGGTAGGGGCAGTGTGCTACTCGGTGGTCCTTAGATCTACATCAGAAGCACTCGCCTCTCTCCCTTCTGCCACTAGGAGGAGCAGATCGTTGGGCGCTTAGGTCTATAGGTTCTGAGGTATTAACAGGAGACTGTAAGGGGATGCAGAGCAGGTATATACGCTTTGTGATGTCTTATAGAGGGGCGTTTGGCTTCGCAGTGGCTGGTGGAGTGTAGGGGTTGTAGCTAGTCCTCACAGCAGGACTGTTGCGGTTTCTAGAGACCTGTTGCTGATGTTAGCAGTAACAGTTATCTAGGGTTTAAAGGTAACTAGTATACGCGGTGTACTCTAGGGACGGGGCAGGGTTGTGCAGGAGCATGTCCTGCAGCTCACAGGATATTCCTTGAAACAGGAGGGGTACTAGAGCGCTCTCTAGCATCTCTGCTTCTAGAGCCAGGCGCTAGAACTCTAAGAAATACGCGCTAAAATTAAGGCTCTTCTGCTTTAGCTAGAAGAGTTTATTCTAAGCGTTCTGTGTATAGTTAGGGTCTCTAAAGGCTCTTTCTAAGTACTTAAGCATCTATAGGTAATTAACAAACTGCAGGATCCTATACTTAATCTTAGGGAGCATTAGGGCATAGGCTTTTCTAGTAAGTCTTCTAGCAACGTAAGTTATATAGTTTATAGCTAGCAGGAATTAGTTAGCGTTAGCGTTTATCTTGCCGTAGATCTGCTGCATAAACTAGTAAAGGTTGCCACAAGCTCTGTTAAATTCCTTTAGGTTAGGTATCTTCTCGCTAAGGCTAGAGGTTCCAGAACGTGGGGCAGTAATAGGCGCAGTTAGTCTTGTTAGGTTATCTATGTGCTCTTCAGCAGCGGCGACAGGGGCAGGGGTAGTAACAGTATTAGTGCGGGGGGTCTATACAGCAGGGGTAGCAGCCTTAGCTAGTTCTACCTTCTTAATTTTAAGCTAAGTAATCCTCTAGTAGGTTTTAGCTAGTTAGTCTTCTTAATAGCAGATAATTCTGTTACGCTTAGATACAGAAGCTTGCGCAGATTGCTCCTAGGAGTCCTTCTCTGCGCTAAGGGTTTCAAAGTTGTTTTCTAGGTGTAGCATGTACTAATCGCAGTTGCACAGGTACAATAGCCACTTGTTAGGATTAGCAGCAAAACTAGCAGAGAGCTCCTCTACTGTTTCTGGAGTCGCGGGAGGCTCTGGGCGACTCATAGCGGGCGGTCGATAACGCGCACCTATGGGTAGGAGCTACGTAATGTAACAGGGCGGGTTCAGGCGGGGAGATAGGTGCACTTAATCAGTGTATTCACTACAGACAGCTGTCATATACAGGCTAGCTAGATAGACAGGACGTAGCTCGAAGAGCTTAGGATAGCAGCGGCTTCTCGGGCGAATATCTACAGGCAGGCGGTCTGTGCTGTTGTTAGCTAATTAGGAGTTGCTAGGTCGCACTTGGCAGCTTCTGATTAGTTGTTCCGGCTAAACGTCGGCACCGCGCCTAGCAGCACAACTTGCTGCTGCGACTCAACTTGCAACTTACTATGCAAGTTGCAGGATATTACCAGTAGTTCTGGCTCAGCGCCGTGACAATATGCAAGATCTAGGCTTGTCAAGGCAGTCTTTGCACAGCACATAACCAGTCAGGGTGCTAAGGAGCTCTCAATTAGTGCTGTTAGCAGGAAGGCAACAACTAGAAGCAAGGTTGCTCTTGAACTTAGCTAGGGTAAGGTTGCCGTAGCTACAGCCACCCTAGAGACAGCAACAGCAGATGTTAACAGACGCAACCATCCTGCTAGCAGCGTCCTGCTTGCGTTAGGCAATAACAGACATTGTGGGGATGCTAAGGAGTGTTGCAGAGTGTTGCAGAGTGCCAAGGGGTATTAAAGAGTAGCTTAGCCTGCTAAAGACGTCCTAGGAGTCCTAGGATTAGTAGGGGATAGAAAGGAAAACTAGAAGGCAATATTAGCGCCCTAAGGACTCCTATAGTAGCTTAAGGAGACCCTTAAGAAATAATCAAAAATCCAGTTTAACATACTTACAAGGAGGCGGAGGAGGTAGGAGCTGGGAAGTCGAGGAGGAGGGGGTAGTCTTATATGGACGTTGGGGGGTGGGGGGGGGAGCTTGGGCCACCTGTCACCTGGCGCTTGGCGTAGGCATGCGTTAGGCACCTAAGGTGAAGGTGAGGTGAAGGCAGGGGCGAAGACAGGTGAAGGTGGAGGTGAAGGCAGAAATTTTGACAACTTGCACTCCGCTGATCTTGGTGGTCTAAGGCCTCGTAGGAGAGAGGCATTGTCACGATTCGGCATGTTACGGAGCCCTACGGATCCTTGCAGGCCCCTTTGGCCCTATATAACCCCCAACTGCCCCCGTAGAGCTCCTCAGCGGTTCGATCAATCTATACGCATACAACATACTGCTATCATCCTACCTGCCTGCATAGTCCAGACGCTTTCTTTACAAGAGCTAAGAGAGAGCAGGATAGTAAGTGTAAGAAGGGTTATGTAGCAGCGAGCTTGAACAGTAACGGTGGATGAAGATATGAGTTGATTCGTGTCTTCTTCCTTTTGGGTTCTTTCCGCGTAAGTCGCGACCGCGCTTCGCCGGGTAAACGCCGGCGGTTCGATCCAACGTCCTTCACAGTGTCCAACCCCTTACAGTAAGCAAAAGTTTTCTTATTGTATAGGAGCAAACGCCTATATATTACTATAGAGACAAGTTACTTTTACTTGCACCTTGCTACACAGAGATGCTTTAATTGCAGTAGTAGAAGACATCTGCATAAGGAGCAGCATGCCCTCTATTACTAGGACAGCAATCTTAGGGGGAGGGGAAAGTTATAAGGGGTTAGACACTGTAAAGGACGTTAGATTAAACTACTAGCGTTTACCTAGCAAAGCGCAGTTGCGACTTACGCAGAAAGAACCTAAAAAGAAGAGGACACGAATTAATTCATATCTTCATAAACTGTTACTGTTTATGCTCGCTGCTACATAACCCTTCTTACAGGCTGTGTCCTGTCCTGTCCTTCCTACATGTAATTACCCCTGTTGGTAAATCTTGCTTTACTGTACTAGGGTGTAATTCTCATCATGACCTTTTGTGTTCTGAGGATCGTAACACCTCTATAGCCTGAAATGTCTATTGAGGCTGACAGTAGGTTTACAATAGTAGGGTCTTAGTAAAAGTAGGCAGCTTACTCTAGTAATTCTCTTGCCTGTAATGTACGTTATACTTGGACTAAGCTAGGATGTTATTTAATTACACGTTGACTCTGTTCTATAATTGCGTGATCTTTACCGTCTTTATAATCCCCTTTTGACCTGCTGCACCTACATCGGCCGGCCAAGTGTCCTTGTCCTGTTCCCAATCCTTATTCAACACGATCGTACTCCCGCTCGGACTCGACCCAGCCCCACCAACGACATGGACATTGTGGTGTTTCGAATTGTGATCACTAAGCTGAATATCATTCTCGCCATGCTGGCTTGCATGTTCTTGGTACCCTGACCGTGATGGGTGCTTCGAATTCCACATGCGCGAGTGCTTCCGAGAGGTACTATCATGCGTTGATATGTCGCCAAAGACCTGGCGGAGTAAGGGGCGGAGAGTGGCGGCGGCGGAGGTGGCAAGTCCGATGCCGGTTTCGCAGGTGGACCAGATTGCGACATCAGTAGTAGAGTAGAGGAAGTCGGGTATGTCGTTGAGGCCCTGTATGAATGGGATGCGGACGATTGTTGCGGTGGAGCCGCTGGTTTCGAGTTAGCATACGATGCAAGAAACATCATAAAGGCGGAAAATACTTACACAGCGCAGAAAGCGAGTACAACGGCCACAGTCATCTTCTTCTTCGTATCCATTTGCAATTTGTGCACGATGAAGATTGGAACGATACTGAATATCCAATCCGTGGCACAGGATAATGCAGAGTAGCCGTAGAATGAATTCACAACGAGCTTAGAGGGGATGCAGTGGCCTTTGCCGCCGCGGAATTGTTCCCAGAAGAACGAGACAGGCCAGCATTGGAAGGTGAAGAGGAAGAAGAAGTACACACTGTATACTTGAATGACGATCAGGGCGACCCAAAGAATGATGCGATGGGTTCTCTCAACGGCGATACGTAGCAGGAAAATGCTGATGCTGGATTTGAGGAAAACGTTCGTGGCAACGTATGTAGGTTCGCAAGACCACCACCACTGATCCAAATTGTTAGCGCCCTAGATATGCTGTAGATGTGGCACTGCGCACCTTCATGCCCATGGGGTACTTTTCATCCGGAATGAGATATCGTCGCTTCCCGGTTCCATTTTGGATACCCAGCAGCGCGAGGGTACAAAAGACCAAGAAGGATACGAGGGTAAGGACAGAAAGGTAGTCATCGGCCGCGAAGTTCTTTACAACAACCAGCTTGCAGTAACATCGAAGCAGTACCAGTAGGGTGCAGAGACAGATGAAGAAGCCCAAGACACCGGTGAACTCCCCGGATCGATCTTCTCGCGCCATGGTTGTCGGCAAAATTTTGGTGTAGAAAATGACCCAACCCGAAACTCATTGTGCTGGGGAAATGGCTATGTAGTCTGTTGATTTTCTTGCGTGTTTTTCTATAGGGGTCAACATGACTCCGACACGAGCGCCATGCATGCAGGGGCAGACGAGCCGCCCGTGTAGATGAAGATTTCCCCCAAGTTGAGCGACAAGTGAGCGAAATGATCCACGTCCCGTCTCCACAGAGCCCTGACTCGAGAATCAGTAAGACTGCTTTCTAGGCTGAAATTAGGGCAAGTTTGCCGGGATGGTGGCTAGATCTGCGCAGCCTCACCAGGACCAGGCTCTTGAGCCGCATCCACCCAGAACTCTCCGATGTGGCGCATCCCGACTTTATCGCAAACGTCTTGTTATGGTCGCCGCGGTGCTCTCGAGCGTGAGATGCAATTCTTCATTGTCAGAGGCAGTCGCAAATACGTGCGAATGAAATTCATAGCTACTCTCAGCGACACATGCAGCTAAGCCCGCTGTCTGTGATGCAGGCTGCTCCCATGCTGGTTCTACTGTGGCGGATCTGGGTGCCATCGCATTGACGGCAAAATAGGCGGGTGGCTCATCCGGCGCCTGGGACGCAAGCCCAGTGGCTGCTTTTTAGCTTTGCCCACCATGGAACGAGCTACGTCGCAGTGCGCGTCGTCCAAGGCGTCCGCTCTATGACCCTGGGGTGACACACGGCCCCGCATGGCGCACGCGATCACCAAAACAACAAAATATCCTCAACACTATTACTCAACAACGCAATAACTATAGAAGGTGCGCTTAAAGACACGTTCTTTTTAATATCCTATATCCGCAACCCCCGCACCTGAACGTGCCACACAGAACAACAACAAAACCTTACCACCTATAAGAGCTAGAGCTTGGTAACTATATATATTAACTCTATCGAGAGCACCTTCCTTTCATACGCAACTTGCTGCTTACATTTCAAAAAAGAAGAAAAGAAAAGGAAAGGAACCACTTCACACCAGTTTTTAGACATAGGAGTTAGAGCTCTGTTAAGATGACTTCGGGCGCTATGTTGGTGTTACGAATCGCGAAGTGGACACCACGTGCAAAGCCGAAGACACGACCGCAGACGCGGATTATGAGCGAGCCCTGTCTAGCAAGCTGAGAAGCTGGTCTGACCTTTGCAGTTTGCAGTAGTCGAGACCTTGCTGCTTTCGCCGCTGCCCTTATTGACACCCTTGTACTCCTGGCAGACCTTCTTGACGCCGGAGCCGCAAGAGCTCTGGATGTTGGCGGTATCTCCGTAGTTGGAATTGATGCCGACAAGCTCAGACACGCCTTTGGCTTTGACGCCGGAGATCACAACGTTTCTCGGGCCTCCATTGTTTGTGCAATCACCGCAACCACGATACAGCTTGCCAGCGTTGACAACAGTGAAGTTCTTGATCGTCACTGTACCACGACCGTTGTGCTGGACCACCTTGTCCTTCGCCTCCTGTGCACCTCCTCCTTCAATGAGCACGTCCCCGTTTCCGAGCGCCGAGATAGCATCTGTCGTGAGTTAAGAGCGTGAGCGCACGAGCAGGAACTATGCACTCACCTTCGCATACATCGCGAAACCATACGTTCTTCAGCGTGCAAGCTCCCTTGCAGTGAACTCCTTCAAGCTGATTTGCACCGATGATGACATTGCTCAACGTCGCGCCGTTCTCGAGGATAAACACTGCGCTATCACTGCCTGTGTCTGCATCGGTGTCGCATGCCCTGCCGCGATCGTACTCCTTGTTGCCCATGTCTTTCGAGCCTGAGATGACACTGGGACTCGCGAGGGAAACAATCGAACCACTCCGAGTGGGGATGTTCAGTGTTTGGCCAACGACCAGGCCGGTTGCGGCGGTGATGAAAGCGATCTCGAAACGCATGATGAGGTGTACAAAGCAGACAGACAGGATTGTGAGAAAGAGGCAGCTAGCAATCTTGGTTGCGAGTGTGCTGTCAATCGATGTGGGCAATGATCACCTTTATACTTGCTCGATCTGAAGGCTAGCTCTGTCAGTGCACTTCATCTCGTCGCAAGAGATTCACCCGTCTTCAACCATCAGTCCCTGGTGATCTATCGCCTATGAGGCCGTTGGTGGAACAAAGTCTCTCATATGGACCATCTTTCGCCGTTGAATCGAAAAGAGATATTGCAAAACCGTCGCCGAGCACCCCGACTATAGCTACGTGCATATTGACCTCTCGACGTTGCTTGGCCATGAAGAAAGGATGTGGGGGAGAGGATGCCGATTGGTGGAGTCAAGAACCTGGGGTAAATTTCCGCCTTGGTAATGCCGGCAGATTGAGTGCGCCAAGGTTGCTGCTGCCGCGGCCTTAGCCCAGCGCAAGGCATTGCAATCCAAGTCCGGACACCGTCTGCTCCGCGACCAGACCAGCGACCTCACTTGACGAAAAGGCCCTCGTGCGTTCAGGGTCTGGTCAATCGGGACGCTGTCACTTGGAACAAGACCTCGACAATGCTTGCGGCGCGTCCTGCACAGGGTCGCCAGCGCAGGCCAAGATCAATGTAGAATGCGCATTTAGAAAGTCATAAACATTGGATTAAGTAAGAGCGAATAATCAACAAAATATGGACAAAAGTGCATTTCTAAATGCAGCTGAGGTCATGCACTGAAAAGATGTTATCGATATCTATAGAGGTGGGCAAAGGCTATAATCTGAGTGCAGATATACAGTCGGATAGAAGGGAAAGAGAGAGGCTACGAAAGAAGAGGAGTGGGTGCCGCAGAAACAGAAGAAGAGTCCCTGCTGCCTAACACTTCAGTGCAGACGTGCCACTGCCAGTTGGTCTTGAAGCAGCAATCAATGCGATCGAAGTCTTGGTCGAAACGCTACCCACGTCGGTGGTGTCGAAGGTGATCTCCTAGCCCTTGTGGACGTTGTTGAAACCATAGTCGGCGAACATGACGTTCTTGCCCGCGCCCTTGACGGAGATCAAGCGTCTAGAAGTTACTTGTCCCTATGTATCGAAGACCTGAGTTGTCAGAATACTAGGACCTACCTCATCGAAGGTGGCCGTGAAGTGAGAGCGTTCGTGTCCCCAGTAGTAAGAGCTCGTGAACCAGCTGAAGTAGATCTTCTGCGATCTAATGTGACCGTCGACACTGTAGAATACACCCTCATTCCAGTTTGCGTAGATCCATAGAGCATCGGCGAAAGCATTGAACGTGTAGCCACCAACGTTGATGTAGCCCGCAACACTGAGATCAATAGTGGAAGCAGAGTCTCCAAATACCTTCACAGCAAACGTAATAGCAAGGATAAAGCTGTCTTAGAATATCCATGTCCGGTCGACTGGACCTGGCGCCATTAGGACCCAGACGGTCGCCGCCACAGATCTTCGTGTGGGATGGGGCCGTTAGCCTTGGGGCGGCTGCGGTACAGGTAGTCTGAATAACAACCACAGTCTCAAAGTTCTTAACCACGGTAGAAACAATCGGATCAGCACTGGCTGTGATAGCAATTGTCGTTGTGGACGTTCCGGTCGCGATCTGAGAGCAGGCCGCGAAAATCTTGGACGTTGGCCAAGCTGAAATTAGACGCAGGGTTTGCAATAGCTCGCTCCTGGACATTGGAGGCCTGTGCGGCCATATTCTCGTTCAGAGCCGGCACGTGTTCCATGTCCACAGGGCCAAGGGTCTTTACCGCGACGACGGAAACCTTGTACGGATCGACAGCAATGCTGGTACTTGCATCTGTGCTATTGTCTGCACATCGGCATAAGCCGTCCCATCTATCCAACGTTGCTGAGAAGTTGTGTAGCTGGTGGATGTCTTGCCAACCGTGGTGAGTTGCACGGGAGGCGTGGTTGTGGTAGCGGCAGTCGTAGTAGTAGTCGGCTGGCCGTGCTCAATGAAGCTCGTGCAGAAGTCACTGCCGGTAGTCTTGAGATACATCAAGTCGTTAGCGCAAACGGGTACGCCGTCATTGCTCTCATTGGTGAAGCCGAAGCTATACTGGATAGAGTAGTGATCATCACCACGCCACTAGCCGTGATTCTTTGCAGCTGAAGAGTTTCACTCCTGTGTGTACATTGTGCAGTACTGTCCCTGGCTCACTCTGTTCTTCACAAGGACGTAGGTGTTGAAGTAACGACAAAGCTGAGGTCGTCCGGTAGACGGAGGATGGTCAATGGGCCACTGGTTGTGCGTCTTACAGGCAGTCGCGCACAGCTTAGCATCGAAAGCACCTTCAGTAAAAGCGGCTAGCAGATGCACGAGCCCTGCTTGTTGCAGTCAAGTGGTGCGTTGATTGCGTTGTCCTTGAGCTTGACTTACTTGTAGCCATCAACAGCATGAGTCCTGAGCGAGGTGTAAGCAATGCTTCCTGCGATGGCAACCTCACACTACTCTCGCCACTGGCCCTTGTTATTGGCTGTGTCTGTGTAGACCTGACTGCCCCAGAGTAAATACTTAATGTTCGCAAGAGCGTCGGAGTTCTGACAGTTGGGACCGGGAGTCAGTATTGGGTCGCGTTCAACGAAGTTGTTGAAACCAAGACATCCATCTTTGTTGTTACATTCAGACGCACAATCGGTAAGTTCATGATGCACATGACCAGGGGCATCTTCGGCCCCTGCATCTAGCATCTGGTCCGCTCCGCAATCATCATCAACTTTGGCACATGTGGAAGGCTGATGTGCCCTGATTAGCTTTGCGTAATTTGTCGGCGCTCATCTGTTCTGCAAGTTCTCCTAAGCGAGCGCAGCTAGCACACGCCACATCCTGCCTTATTTGCACCTGAACTCGCGCCGGTGAGATTTCATCGGCTTTCTAATTTTGAGGCAAAGCGACCACTTGCACGAGGCGACCACGCGAAAAATACAGACCCGCTGAATTAAGCAGTTATGGGAGGAAGCACTCGCGCTTACGGTTGAAGCTTTATTCCGGTACCGATAAAGTCCACATTCGTATCAAACCAGCGTTTGGTGTCAGCTGCCCGTCCACAACGCCACACGACAGATCAATAGAACGGGCGTCCTGAAAGTAGCCCAGAAACACTGTGTAACTATGTGTGCACACAGCTAGAGCGTGTAGTCTTCTGGTTGTGTCGGGTACCCAGGACGCCTTTAACGCAGAAAGCAAGGCTCATGGGTACTTGTCAAGGCGGACTCAGCCAAAGCTTGTGTTTGGCACATGTATATGGATCTCGGCTGCAGACGCCTATTCTTACTCAGTAGGCTCGGTACGGCTCGAGTGCGATGATCAATTTCTCTTGTAAACCTGGACGTTGACAAGTAGATGCTTGGCTTCGCAGTCGGTCCAAGCAGACATAATACACCAAATTTGCTGAACAATGGAGTAGCAACGCTGAACTATTTCCACCGACTGCTGGGATCCTCACGCTCGTATTGCGCACAGACAGTACCACATCGTGTTTGGTCGTAGGATCCAGAGCGGGCCGTGGCGTGTCTCTCCCCCTCGACCGCACCTTTGAACGATGCGAAGCCCTCTCACTGCTTGCTTTGCAGTGTTACTCATCAGATGCATGAAGTGGCTAGTTCCGGACCGAAACCAGCGCTGTGTAATATCAACGAAGAAGTCTCGTGTGATGATGCCTTAGCGGGATTGATTCCTTCTCGTACGCATGGATTGACCATTCCTCTTGCACCGTAATGCACTAGATTCCCAGGTTGATTTGACTTCACTAGAAGGAACGGCGGGTATGAGTCATCCACGGATTCATTGCGATATTGAAAGCGTCCAGGCTGTGTCTCAAAGAACATAGGGCATCCTCATATCGTCGGTCTTGACGCCCGAATCATGCTGAAGGTACTGCACTAGTGTTGCCTAGTCGCTGGCGCCTCTCATCGTTGCAATCTAGACGATGTCGTGACTTTGCTCCAGATTCGTCACGACCCTGGGCGTCAGTGAGGGTCAGTTTCGACCGGTCGTGGCCCTCTGAGGCTTTTGACGACAACTGCTTCGCTTTTGAACTGGAACAGTCATGACCCGAGAGCCGGCGAGGACTTGTACTATCCATGGTACACTCGATTTTTTGGCGACGGTGCGGCAGATATGCGTGGCAAGAGCGTTTGCCGATTGCTGCATTCCCCTTCTGGCAAACGCGGGAAGATTCGTTGTGATGGTTTTTCGTGTGGAGAGAGATGGACCTTGAAAAAGCTGCCCCGCGTAGCGCGCCTTCCTCGACTCAAGAGTGTCACGTCATCATCGGTTGCCGAGCGGTTCATCGCGGCCCACTGTGCCATCAGAAATCCGCCATCGCAACTACAATCCTTGAGTAGGCTGAGCCAAAAGCTGGAAACCGAGCGAATGTTGGTGTATCGCTCATCGAATATCTGTCATGGAGTGGAGATGGAAGCGTTTCACGAGCAGCTGTGCAATTGCAGCATCTGAAAGCGTAAGATACTGTGGCGTAGGTAACTAAGTATACATCCATATGCAACTCTCGCAAGACTACTTTGTAACGCCTTCCTGTACTTCGCTAAAGACAAACAGCTTGAACAAAGCTATATATGCGAAAAATCGTAGGTCGAGCTACAAGTGTATCATATCATCATACTTAGAGCTTAACCTACAGGGTGCATTTGTCGATGTCACTTTAAGATCCACCCTCGATATGCTCTACCCCAGTGGCCTTGTACTTCGCCGTAATCACTCCGTCCATGTACACTTCTGCATCCTTCACCCTCCGAGCGTCTTCGTCAAGAGAAGAATGTGGTGGAACCCATTTGCTTCCTGGTACGAAGGTGGGACTCTCATAGAACAGCGTATCCATATCTTCGAGGCTGAGTCCCTTGGTCTCTGGCAAGAATGCCCAGAAGACAACACCGTTGACAAAGTTGCAGACAATGAAGACAATGTAGAACCTCCATCCAATAGCGCTGACCGCGATGGGCGTGACCTGTCCGATCATGGTGTTGAACGCGAAACTCGTCATTGCGCCAACGCTTACACCCTTCATACGGAGCGCCGTCCCGAAGAGCTCAGCCGGGATCGCCCAAGACAATGGCCCAGACGTGACGAAGAATACGAAGTTGAACACCCACGTCAGAGCAACGAAAGCCCAATGCGCCCCGGTGCTGGGTGCCGACGCCGGAAACTGTTTGATCAGGATGGCGTTGATCAGGAATGTGACACACATAAGACCCGCTCCATAGATCTCGAGCGGTCGTCGTCCGACGCGGTCAATGGCCAGAATACATACGGATGTGCCGGCAAAAGCGATGATGGCGTTGACTCCGTTGAACAAGAGAGATTGAGAAGTCCCAATGCCCATCTGGGCGTAGATTTGCGGTGAGAAGTATTGGATCGCACTGACACCTGTCATCTGGCATTCAGCTTGGATAAAGCATGCAAGCATGGTCCGCCTGAGATTGGGCCAATCGCGAACAAGGTCGAAGTATGTCTTTTTCTTCTCCATATGTTCCGCCTGGATCTGTGCTTGGATGAGGTCGAACTCAGCTACCACATACGGTTCCGTGATGTCGCCGTGCGCATGGAGAAGAGCGAGGTTGCGGAGACCCTCGTCCGCTCGATCGTGGTCGCACAGCCACCGTGGACTCTGCTATAGTGTCAGTGCAGCCCGCCACCACGGAAACCTCTGATCTTGAGCATACCTCAGGAAACATGTATATCAAGCTACCCAGGAAGAGAGCAGGAATGACCTGTATAGCGAGCGGAATGCGCCATTCGCGGCTGTCACCTGTACCTGCCCACTTCTGGTAACAGCCGTACCCAATCCAGCTGGCGAAGATCTGTCCCACAGCATTGAAGAGTTGCTGGAGACTGGTGACTTTTCCACGAATGCGGCGGTGGGTAATTTCTGCTTGGTAGATGGGGATGATCATGGTCAAGAATCCGACACCGAAACCAGCACTGCCCTCACTGATTAGCTTCGGACCTCGCGGAGCAAGCAAGTGGACTACACACATGAAGCGCCCTGCATAGAGCATACCAATAACAACTCCAGCAGTCTGAATGATACCGCCGACAACGAAGATGCAGGAAGCCATCAGAATGGTACCTCGTCTACCAAGCTTGTCGGTAAAGCCTGCCCCAAAAGCGCCAAAGAAGCATCCTGCCGTAAAGAGAGCGACAACGGTACCAGATCGAGAGTTGGCATTTTGTTGTAGGAAAAGTGATTTGAAGGAATCGGACGCCACCACTTCTGCAATTACGGCCAGATCGTAGCCGAAGAGGAAGGAGCCCAGTGACGCAAAACAGCCGACGAGAAACTGATATACGCCTGGCCGCATGGCGAGTGAGGTACTGTGTGTGTTGGGAAGTATGAGAGGAAGCCTGGTGGCAACGCGTTCTTCTTTACACGTACTATTGTAGCCCACGGTGATCTCTCATGCGCGTGTATGACGGTTATCTCACCGAGATGTCAGTGACTGGACTACGTGCAAGTCGGGCTTTGACCCGACTATTTTATCTCCGTGAGTCGTGAAATGCAGATCTTCTGCAAGGCTGTGCAGATCGAGGGGTTTCATTGGGTCGTCTACCCCACGCTGTGGCGGTTGATGCGGAGAAACAAGCTCTATTGCCGGGCCGTGCTACCACATCCTGGGGAACAGCCTAATATCACGGACAATGAATGTCCACAGTTTGACTGAATAACTATGTCCGGCAAGACTACTATGGAGTGGTGTCTTTATCAGTTCCTGTGTGGTTGTGTGGCTTTATTCCGCGCTTGATACTGCACCGAGTTCCGTAACATCTGGTTGACATTGCGCACAGGTATTGCCTCAATCGCCTCTGGTGGTGCTTGGGCTGAGGGAACTGTGATGTTGGACAGGATTGGTCGAACAAAACTGACGGTGGATGGTTACAAAAGAAGCTCGCAAACTGTCTTGCACTCGGTACGCGGCGCAGATTCGTAACGCTTCACTGGAACCGCGGAACCTGATGGAGACCGACTGCTGAAGAAAACCTGGGTATCTCATTTGATGGAAGCATGCGCCTGGAAATGCACGATAGGCCTATGATATACAAGCAATATGTCTTCGAGACAGTGCGAGAAGGATGCTCAGCGAACAACCACGCGAGAGCTCCTGGCGAAAACGCTGAACAAACCAGTCGCCGAATGGCAAACAGAAATGCAAGGCTAGCAGAAGTAAAGCAGTGAACCGAGTGAAGGCAGGGAAGACCAAACCATGACAGCCCCCTAATAGAAAGCGTCCGGGTTGTTGTCGTGGCTTGACTGTCCGTAGTTGCCGCCGACATCGTCCAGGCTTCTGTATTGGGACTGGCCACCACCGCCGCGACCACGACCGCGGCCACCGCCACGATCGCCGCGGTGTCCGCCTCGATTGCCCCGATTATTGTACTGGTTGTTCCTGTGGCCGCCGCGCCCGCGGTTCTGATTGCCGCCACGGTACCCTGAGTGGTTGTTGTCACCCTTACCGCGAGTGTTGCGATGGTCACCGTAATGATTGGGCTCAGCAGAGCGCTTGCGGTTGGACTTGTTCGGAAAGTAGCTTTCCCATTCGCTCTCGTTGGCAGTTTCCTCCTCGATGCGCAGCATTTGCTTCTCGCCCACAACACTATCGAACTCGAAAGCTTGGTCTTCTGCCACTGGTTGCCAGTTGGTTATCCGAGCTGCATCGGCCGGTCGGCCGTTCTTGCGGATGGCCAGCACAACAGTCGGCGTAGGGTTCTCAGAGTAGTACCTTGCCGTCTTTGGCACTGGCTCGACTCGCGCAGCCCAGAGCTTGTTCTCGAAGCAGGCAGTGCCTGTAACCTTCCACCTGACCTTAGCTCCAATACCACCGACCTTATCGAGGATACTTTTCGGACATGGCTTCGGCGTGATGAGGATGCTGTTGGCGAGAAATCTGACATCGTCTCCTGTGCTTTGTGGAAGCTTCACCAGTGATGTGAGCTTCTCTGTCATATTCGCAGGGATCATATAACCTGTGTAGAAGACCGTCTTCTTGATCTGGTATGGTACGGTGCCTGGTGGCGCGGTACCGCTCTTGACTTGTGTGTTGTGCGCATTCATCAGCTTCTGAATCTCGGCGATTTCAGCGACGGGGTCCAGCTGGGTCGCGTTCTCGGCGACCTGGATGACCTCTGCCGCGATAGGCTTCCGGTTACCTTTCAGCTGGCCAGCCATGAGATCCTTGTTGAACTGGAAGAAGAAGTCGCGAAACCCTTTCGTGTGCTTGACACGGTCTTCGTAGATGCGCAGCTCCTCAGCATCCTTGTATGTGTAGACAATATCCTTGAGCAGCTCCTGCTTGAACTCCATTGTGTTCCTGAACTTCTGCCCTGCAGGGCCAATTGCAGGCTTCAGGCAGACCATGTCGAAATCGAGCTGCCTACTCTTCACGATACGCTTGATAAGGTCGCCAAAGTTGGACTCGCCACGGCCGGTCAGGAGAACGTTGAGGGCATCTTTTTGTTGCATCGACTGCCCGACGAGAGTGACGATGTGTTCATTCCACCACCCGGCCCAGCCGCGCTTCTCTTCCTTGTCTGCGCCTTCACCGGTTGCCCCTAGGATGCTGGCGTCATGCCACCAGCCACCGCTCAAGAACATATCCGGGCTTCCCAGCTGACCTATTGTGGCACTGTTCCATAGTTGTTTGTTTGGCAGAGGGCTTGCGAACACTGTGTTCGTTAGCTACGACAATTTCGCAAGGCTACACGAAGCGTACAGGTGTTGTCGAAATCATAGACATGTATGGCTTTGATGTCGCTGACAGCTGGCAAATCCTTGTCATCACATGACCACCGCTTGAGCGCAGTCACTGTGTGGTATGTTGGCTTTCCATTTGGGCCTGCAACGGCAGGCCTCGTCGACGTTGCTAACATAGAAAATGCCGAGCGGCGGACGGGCGAGGTTGAGAAGCGTTTCGTGGTCGCGAGGAGCATTCGCTGCTATGATCTTTCGGTCGCGCAGACAAGCGTAGGGTATTGGCGCCTCCGAAAGCGTAAACGATGGCTGACCGGGGCGAGGCAGGAGAGGTGGATAGACCACTGCAGCTGCTTTCGTGAGGACGTCGCGACGGTGACTTTCGCGCTAAATTGTGGCCCATGCACGCCGCATGAGGTCACCGAGGTTACGTCCGACCATCTTTCACCCACATCAACACCAACATCGGCGTATGGGCACGACAGCAGAGCACGACGGCGAAGTTGAGGACACCTGCGTGATATGTCTTGCGCACGTCACAGAGAGAGCTATCACGGTTCCTTGTAATCACTACACTTTCGACTTCGTATGCCTTGTGAGCTGGCTTCAGGAAAGGTCAACCTGCCCGTTATGTAAGCAGATTTACCCCAATGCTACAGTCCGATCGCTGAAGTATCGTTAGGCAAGACAGAAGTCTCCGCCGTTCAATACGACTGGCGAGCCCCTGATGACTTCAAAAGTTACAGCATCCGCCGTACACATGTACCGCCAAATTTTCAGTCACCAAGAGGGCGCGGCCACTCATCACTGTTCGCGCCTTATGGCTTGCCGAACCGGCCAAGGTGCAATCGACGTCCATTTTCTCCGCCGGTTGATGATCTAGCATTGCGCCGACGCCGCGAGATATACCAGAAGCGTCTCTACTCACTACATGTCGGTAGCAATCCATATACCCGCTACCGAGATATCACGCCTCAGATGATCGCTTGCGACTCAGATCTGCAGTCACGAGCTCGTACCTTCGTACGCCGCGAACTCCGTGTATTCAGCTTCCTTCACACTGACCCTGCTGGCTCCACTGTCCAAGCGGCGACGACCAGCAGCAATGCCGAATTCTTGCTTTCATACATCGTCTCGATTGTTAAGATGGTAGACATGAAAGCGAGCAACGGACATGCCGTGAACCTCTTGGCTGAGTTCTTGGGACGAGAGCCCGCAACACTGTTTCTACATGAACTCGATGCTTGGCTGAGGAGCCCGTTCTCCCGACTGAAAGACTGGGATGAGGAAGTGCAGTACGACGACTCTCAAGATGGCTGACATGCATGGCTACATCTGTGGTTCTATCTACAACAACTCATTATCCTCATCCTCGGGCTCATTATCCTCATCCTCGGAAGCGGCTGGCCTGCCAATGCCATGTCCCTCCTGATACACCTCAAGACAGCCTGGGGCGCCTCTCGCTCCCGGTCCCAGAAAGTTCAACACATGCATTGCCTTCGCCGCCAGATTGCTCAGAAAAGCTCGACGGTACGTTACTCACGACAAGGCAGACAACATCTCGTCTTGACTTTCGTTCAAGGTGTATAGGTACGTCATCTATACTGCTAGCCACAAGAGAAACACAATATGAGTCGCGAAAATTGATGTATATTCGTCTAATCAATCCTTGCTATTGAAACATTGAAGTCGGCTTTTTCAGCGGAGCTTAGACGTATCACAGGAGCAGTGCCTGCTTTCGAAGCGCACTAGCTAAGCAGTCCCCACGAATACCTCGTCATCTCTGGATGAAGGAGGAACTGTCGCCACCGCACAAACGCTCAGAGCTCCCTTGTATGGGGCGAGACGTTCTCAAAGACGATCGAAGTATTCCGAGACCTCCTTCCCCATCTTCGCCATCCTGGACACATCGAATTTTCGACTTAGCAAAGTAATTTCGAGATCAGAATCGAATATGGAAGGACATTTCAGGCCAGTTCCGATGTGCTGCTTCACCCACGGACCAGCTGCCTTCCACACGTGCAGATCGACCATGAGCTTCCTGGCTCCGCACGCTCCATCTGTGGCTCTGTAGATGGTGCCGACATCAGCGCTGCTGGGAAGCATGGGATACTCCATGGAGTCGCTGCGCTCGTGGTCTTTCGCATAGATGGCGGTGAGATATCTTTCACCGCGACCTCGTCACGCATGGACCGCGCCAGCGCGAACAGCTTGCAGAGGAGACCGATGTCATGGCAATCATCTTCGACGCAATGATACGTGAGCTTGGCTTAATCGGGAGTCGCTGGGTGTAAAGGCACTGCAGGTACAGGCTGAAGACGTCCCTCTCAACGTCGAAGAGCTCCACGGATGGTCCTCCGGGCTTCGACTCCAAAAAGCCTGGGCACGCTGGCTGACCAGATCGAAGTGGACTGAGCACTCCTTGACCACTTCTTCAGCCTTGTTGATGATCACCACCTTCACGATCTCGTCATCGAACCTGGGACCCATTAGTTGGTGCTCAAAAGCAGGGTGCAGGAAAAACTTACTCGATTGCTTGATCGTCAGCGACTCAAACATCTGGCACAACCACCTCAGCGATGTTGCGATCCAAATTAGTGCAGTGTTTTCCACAGGTGCAAAATAGCCCGCGGACATCACAAGACGGTTTGCTCCTGGCAGTCTTTGTTTGTGCTTTACCGCCGGCGGAACCCGGGCCTCTACGTGTATCAGACGGGTTTGGAGCAGACCTCCCCTTCGACAACGATGCTCGCGTCTACAGTGCTGTGCCTCCAGAGGAGTCGCCGAAGGGGTTGACTGGAAATACTCCAAAAGGATTTCCGCTCGGCTTTTGAACCGCCTGTTGCGTGCCAGCATCCTGCACTATTTGCGCTCCAATTCCGTCTCATGGCCCGTTCGGCAGTGTTTTTTGTTGCGCAAGAGCGCCTCCGAAAAGATTAACAGCTTTGGGCCTCAGCACGAAAATTGGCGGCGGGACGGTTCTGCTGGGCATCTCGTCGCTGGTATTGCGACGTTGGTTCGAGAGGATCTCTTGCGTGTGTGTAGGGATTATGCCGAGCGGCATGTTGAGTTGAGTTGATGTGGCGGACATCGAAAGTGGTCAGCCCTGATCGTGGGAGGAGAGGTTGTTGTAGCGACGAGGACGGCGCACAGGGCAAGTTTAGGTTGCCTCTCACTCATTCTCATGAAGCTAGCTGACCACCAGAGGCAGTGAAATGTCATGCAAAATCGCAATTGCGAGCTTTTGAACAGATTCCTGAGCTACTTCAACAAAATTGGCGCCAAATCTCCTTCGTTGCAAATCCTTGTCAATCAAGGCCGTCTCTCAGGAAACAAGTTGATCTGCCCACATGATCCAGCTCCTTCCCCGACTTCCCTCCGCCGGACAGCCGATGCAGACATAGTACTGCCTGCCTTTGGTAGGCCCTTCCTTCTGCGTCACGGCAAGCTGCGTGCGTCGCGCAGAATAGCAACTGCGGCAATCAGGGAGGCGCGGTTGAGCGACGGGAGCAGGCGCAGCGACGATGGCAGTTGCAGTCTACACATCATTAACAATGACACCATTATTTTATAGACCGGCTACTGACTGCCTGCTGGTACGTGTTGTGGTACTCGTTGATGATGTAAGTCGGTCGTTTGCGGTGGAAGCCGAGGAAACCCATGATGTGCTGCTCGGTAAGTTGGGAATTTGACGCGTAGATTCAGTTTTCTTGTGTCTGACAGCTATGTCGGGCAGATGTGCCTCTACTTGTAGTATACCTGGGGACAATGTGGGCTGTCGAAACGGCTGCCGCCGTACAAGCCACACGTGTACCAGGGTTGGCGAACGCCAATGATCGACCATGATATCTTCCGAGAAATATACACAGCCCTTCGATAGCGCTTAGCTCGATCATGCATTGGATCCTTCTTCCAAAAGAGTAATCTGATCGACCAAAGTTAAGCCTGATCGAGGTCACTTTCGACCTGTACGTTAGACGGGACAGCCAAGGGCAGGAGTGGGTTCCCATGTCGACGTAACAGTACGATTTGTCTACGATACTTATTACACGTTGGGACTACTTCACCATTCCAGTCGCTTCAGGTTTCCTTCAGGGAAGCGTTGGCAAGAGCGTACATGATATGTAGGGTGGAGCGGCTGCTCGGTTCGGTCCGAACCCTCGTGTCAGGACAACTACCACTGGTTCGAAAAAAGCCACCGCCTCTCGGCAATAGAATATGAAACGCATGGCCAATCAGCGCCATGCAAATGCTCGCCGAAGTTGATAGCGAGGAGCCCGCAAAGAGACCTTAACGCTCGGGCAGCTTAAAGGTCATCCGGACAAAGCACGTCAGGAGATCACGCATGACCAGCGGCAACGCGAAACATCGAAAAGTTATCCATTGGAAGTTCGAATCCTAGTGTCATCGATTGAAGATGCCCTCATGCACATGGGCTTCTCACTTCTCACCCTTGATCATCTCGCCAGTCGGAAACCGTCCCTTATCCGAAGAAAAACACTTGATGCTCGCTCATGTCGGTTGGCCAGAACTCACCATCTTCGCCCCCGGTCTTAGTAGGAGCAGTGATCACAAGGACTCGCTTCATTCCCTTCTCAGCCTTCATCAGGTACATGTCAACCATAAGCTCTCTTGCCAGTTAGTCTGCTGTCGAGCAGTTTTAGATCTCGTTCACGTCCACAGCAGTCAATAAGTAACATGCTCGTGGCGGTTACCTTGATGGTCTCAAGCGCTACGTTCTGGGCGGCTTGATCTTTGAGCTGATAGATAAGGAGAACAGCTTGCACAACAGTGACAGTATGTCATCATTCTCAGGCGCAACAGGCCTGGCGAAGACTCGACTAGTGTTAATGAGCAGAATATAGAGCTTAAATACGCGAGGATTGGTGTTGGGAAGCCTGATGAATTTCTCTCCGGCAGAATGTAGTGCAACGACGACCTTGGAGCGAGGGTTGAGAGTGGTGTCGAGCACCGTGAATTTCTCTTTGTCCCTGCCCTGACCGACGATTAAAGTCAGCATGTTCGCGTTGAGCGCGGGCACGGGCAATCCAGATGACGCTGCTGGCAAATTACCAAACTTGAAGGCTGTACGTGGTGGTGTGATCGTGTTCTTGGTCATGATTGTTTGCTCTCGGTATTGCTTTTTCCCACAGATACGCGGGCTCATTGTCTTTCACTGACCAAATTTCTCCATCTCTTTTCATGACTTTTTCACCGCCTGATTTCCACGGTTCCTGGCCAAAACTTGCTTGTCCATACTCTAGGTCCTGAGGTCTGTATCAGACCGACTTTTTCTCGACCTCCAATTACTGCTCGATGTGATATGTGCCCTTACCAGCATTTCTCTTCGAGGTCTGTTACAAGACGCAGTGCTTGCTGGCCTCGGGTGCGTATTCGCTCAGGAAGTCCCGCGGCCATCCAGGCTCCTCAAGTTTCCAACCTCCCGTGACCTCGCAGACGTATATAGCAACCAGTAGTTTGCGTACTGCGGAGCCTGCCACTGTATCGGCGTAGAAGTTGCTCATTGCTTTCTCATGCGGAGTATGGTAAGTTAGTAGGTCTCCGTAACCAGCGTTTGCTTTGTGGGAGACCATTTTGATAGCTGTGTTCTTAGTCTCCGCGTCCTGAAGCATCTCCGCCAGTACGTAAAGCATGGCCAGATATTCGTACTCTTCACGACACTGCTCGTCTTTGGGGCCATCCGTAGGCGCGATCGCAAACTCTTTATAGTACAAGCAGTGCATTCAGGCTGTGAACACTGCAGGATCCTCGTCCGGCATCGCGATCTTCCGCTCGGTTGCCCCCTTCCAGTCTCCAGATAGCCCTTTCTGGAAGAAGATCGACGAGTGGTAAGTACATCGGCACTCGTCGTAAAGATCGCCCTATCGCCTGCTTAGCCCACCTCGATGCGCGTACAATCTCGCTCAATCTCTGAGGGACGTTGGTAGTTGAGCTTGACAGTGATCGCCGAGGCCATATCTTAGGCGCTTCGCCTGCTTCACGATGGGGACCTCGGGCTGCGGCAGCATGGTGTTGTTTTGGTGAAGCGTGAACTTTTGGGAAACCCGAGGGTTGTCAATGGAGGGTCAAAAGTTGAGGAAATCACAGATTAGTGACTTGGCGGCAACGCTCCCACACACTTCACCGCCCCGCCTCTCAAGGAAGTATACAGCTGACGGTCGATGTAATTTCCTGCCATACTCTAACCGGTTCCTCTAGCCCGTCGTACTTCACAGATAGGCTTGGTATCTTCTCACTCTCGAACGCCTTACTGAGCGCTACGAGTGTAACCCCTGCTATTTCTGAAATGAAAGTGTTCTTTGCACGGATGTCGATGACCTTATCGGCGAAGACGTAGAAATTTAAAAGATACAGTGTCATCTCCCGGACTTCCCATTTCGCATCGCGCGGCGAAATCACACTCTTTGCGGCAAACCATTGTGCAACGTGAGTGGCCTCGACATAGAGCATCACAACATGGTAGTTGTCCTTCAGAAGTTGGACTCGTCGCTCCTGGCTCTCCTTCCAAGGGCCAGAGAGATTTATTGAAGAAGCCAGAGCGGGTGCATAGTTTTTGAGCGTCGACGGTAACGGTTCTCGCAGCACATCCCCTGCCAACAACTATTTTGACCCCGTGGGCGTCCCTGTCACCGTCAGCAACGTCGCTCAAATAAGGACACAGAGGACAGCACTCACGCGGCAGCCTGGTCAACGGTTTTCATCTTGTCGTGCGTCGTCTCCGATGTGAGCGCTGGCGTCATGTTGGAGAAGCCAGTTTCTGCTTCAGTTTCAGGCCAAGGTGTGTGCGAATGTGCATCATTGAAGGTTCGGTCGTTCGTCTCTTCCACTTCACCCGCGCTAGCTACATGAAACTCGTGCCTTCGGTTTCCAGATTACCGACCGTCGCAACAGATGTCTGACTCTTGCGAGCTTGGTGGGTTTTACCTTAGTCTCGTCGTGATTGATCGAACACCAGCGGATTCTGCCTCACTTCTCACGTTTGGCGAGCACATTTCTTGCTCAGCATTCATGAACATTGCAGGGGCGGAGGATCCGTTCGAGATAAGACTCTGTGGCCCTGGCTCGAGGTACACGTCCAGTGTCTTTCGGCTGGGCTCTGTACGGCGCGTTCGGACTGATGTATCAGAAGCTCACTTGCAAATTCGGTGGAAAACTCGTGCAGATACTCGCCGGCGCTGAAGTCAGTGCGGAAAAGTCTTTTTGTAAAATTGCTGTAGAGATCAACGACAAGCCTGCGTGCCATTGTTATCTGGCCGAAGTATGAGTTTCTCCACGATCGACCCTTCGATAGCAGCGTTCTTCATCTTCACATCGAGGACTTTCTCCCCAAAGACGTAGAGTCTCGCGAACTAGGTAGCCGCAGAGCACGAACTCACGGTGTACCCATCTCCACCAGTCACAGCCGCGCCAATCGACACAGTAAACCTGAAGCTGCTCTGGCCCGACTCACCAGTGTTCAGCCACAAGTATGTTAGCGGAATCGCATCACTCGCGCTCATCTGCGCTCGATGAGACAGCAACGCTGCCTCCAGGAAGAATGCTCTTCTAGATCGCATTGCTATCATCCCACGCAGAGTACGCATTGTCACCTGTCCACAGGTAGCCGCAGTTATCGATCTCGTCGCTGCATGACTGGAGGGTGTATTTGCTTGTTTCCTTCGCGACGGAAAAGCTCTGCAACAACAGTGCAGCATACGCGCCGTACAACTGCTGTCAGTCCACACGCGTAATGAAAAAAAGTTAGAGGACGGCCGGTTGGGGCTCGAGGTCCGCAGACTGCAAGTTGCCGCTGAAGTCTGCTGGTGTCGTCTCAAAGTAGATGGATGTCATTTCATTGTCGCGACCATCGCAGACGAGAAAGATCTCGGCTTGGGGCGATGGTATATAAAACGATAACAATGTATGAGCAGTTTAAGTGTGTGGATTGAGGGTATCAGGATTCACTATTAAAATCGTGCAGACGCTCCAGCAACGCCAGTCTAATGCAGATGGATGCAAATGCGGTGAAATGCAGCAATTCGTGATGTGTTTCGTGAAGGTCATCAATTGAGGTCATCCTCTGAGTCGTTCCGCTGACCAAAAGAGTCCCGGCGACCAGCACCCAGATCGTCGAGGGTTCTGGCGAGCGCGATACCCTCGGCACGACCGCGATCAAGGTCGACAAGCATCATAATGGGGAAAGGAAGGCCCACGAGGATGGCGAGAAACCAGAAGGCCTGTGCAAATCTGTCAGCTGCACACTTTGCAAGTACTCGTGGGACTCAACTCACCGGGCGGATCTCCCCATACGCGTCAGTAATGGCGCCAACAATAGCAGGGCCGAAAACACTGCTGCCCTTGTCGGTGATTGCATAGAGCGCATAGAATGCTGCCTCGAAGCCGGGAGGGATCAGCTCGCCGAAGAGGGCACGACAGTAGGAGCTGAGCCCGCCGAGCACGAATCCGTAGACGGCGCCTAGGAAGTACATCTCCCACTGCTGCTGCAGGCCTAAGAAGCCCAGCCTTTGAATCGGTGTTAGATAGCCCAGCAATCCATAGATCGGGATGACCTCAAATAGTGCAATACACGCAAGGATCGTCTGCACTGGCGTGAGGTTCAGGTAATGTGCTACCCTCGACCAGGTGAACGCTCCGAGCACGCCACATACTGTCGCGATGACATTGATCAAAGCAAGCATAGCATAAGACATGCCCAAAGTGGTTTTCGCGAAGAGGACAGCGGTTCCAGAGACGGTGGCGATGCTGTCACTGAGCAGGAACCAGGCGGCCAAGAAGAGTAGGACATCTTTGAGACGTCGTGCATGCATCGCCGTACGTCCCAACGACTTCCAAGAGTACATGAAGTAAGCTATTGCTGTGCGCACATTGGACGTGTTGTCGCCGAGGTGCAATGGCGGTCCTGGCCGTGATCGCAGCCACAACGCGCTAGGGATGCTGAACACAAACCACCAAGCACCGATCATGAACAATACAAGTCGCAGGCCAAAGTTTGACGACTGAAATGCGATCACGACGAGGATGGACAGTGTTTGCACTAACAGCGCGGCGATGTATCCAATAGCGATGCCGTACGATGAGATCTTGGTTGACAGTGCAAGCTCTTGTGAAGGCGCCGAACGGTCTTTTACTCGTGGAATAGTGAGGTCTGGGGCAGAACGTTGCGGCGGTAGGAGAGCGGTGGTCGCATCAGCAACTTCGTCAAAGATCGTCTCGTGGTGCGCAAGTCGATTCGAATAGCGGGCGTCTTGTGCTAGGCGTTCTTCCTCAGAAAGGTTGTCGATGTCGTCGTCGTAGTCCGTCGAGTCGTCACTGTTCGATGCTGCATATCGCACGGTCGGGTGGAACCTGACTAGCAGGGGAAGAAAGCTGTTCAGGAGCACGAAGCTCGCGCCAAAGCACGTGTTGGCGATGATGGCCAGAACTGCACCCAAGATGTACACGCTGGGTACGACGGGCAGGAACAGCATTGTCGCAGTACTACCAATGAAGGCGAACCACAACAGGAACGTCTTCCTGAACCGCCCATGGTCTGCGGCGCCAGACATCGATATGATCAGTAGCGCCTGGATCAGCACCGAGATGCTGAAAGTATACATGGCGAAGCTGGCTGTGTTGACCTCGAAGCCAAGGATATTGACCACACATTGACCTTTTTCCGGGTGGTGAGGTTTGAACAGGGTCGTGAAGCTGGCAGACGGAGTGACCGTAGGCAGCGAAGCCTTGCATGGCGTGGTATGGTCGCTGAGGAGGACGCCATTCTCGCGAGCGAGCTGTTCAAGTGTGACTGGGATGAAGGAGCCAATGCCGCATACTACGAAGACCTAGGCAGATTAGTTAGGCAGTTGGTGATGGTGGTGATGAGTTCAGTGGTCTGCAACAGATGATGCCAGGCTTCTCCATCAAGGGAAGGAACGATGTCGAGCTAGGAAACTGCAAGCATACCTCAGCAGCCCATCCGTACATATAGAAGCCTGACAGCTCCTTGTCGCTGGTCAGGCGCGTGTCTTCGCCCTCATACTGCGGATCTGTAGCGTTGGACTCCATGTAGCTACCGTCAGAGAAGCTTTGCTCATCATCGGCCTCGTTAGAGTGCGATGAGCGTGGCAGAGAAAGTTTGGACTGTGTTGACGCGTTGCGTTCAAGCTGAGGTCGCGGTCGTCGGTACTCGGCAGGAAGCTGTTCAGGCGCGCGCGGCGTCATAGCTTCGAGTCGATTGGCGGCAGAAGCGTGTTACCGCCTCTGAGACATGACGAACACAGAGCCAGACAGGCGGTTCAACAGACGGATCGCAGCAGCTGCAACAGGTGAGCTCACCTGTATATTGCAGCAATAATGAGAAGGAAACAGGCAGAGCAGAGGGGCACCGTGATGAGTTGGGGTGGCCGGTCCGATCCATGGAAACGCGTGCAGATGATAGAATGAGCCACACTCCATCAGTCTCGGATAAGGCGCCTTTTGGCTAGACAAGTTCAGACGTCCTGATCACGCCGCGCTCGCCGCCGCTGGATGCGGGTCATCAAGGCTTCAGTGCATCTTGCGGTGTGACAACTTTCAGAGAATTAGACACTTGGGCACACGTGTTGAATTCAGATACCGCACCATGCTGAGAGCTGTCTAAATTGCTCAAAATGTTCGCGCCTGGAAAGATGTCAACTTTCGGTGTTCTTCGATGGTCGATATCTAGGATGATGGATGCAGGGCTCACGGTGGGTCCTGCCAAGAATGGAACGTCAGGCTCGGGCGCGCCTTCCTCCACCAGCCTTCGCGACTGCCGTGATCACCACCACCCACCACCACCGGCGTCGCCGCAACTTCACTTCCCGTCGCCAGACTCCATTGCGCCTTGCCGTGCGAGCGCGACCGCTTCACTGCGCTGTCAGCCTTCTCCCGTGCGCTGCGACACCGACGAACCGATAATCCTCCGGCTCCTGCTTTGACCTCTGCTGGCAATCAAAGCCCTTTCACGATACTCCGGCGCCTTCAGCCAACTCGAGCCTCTCGATTTACCTGCACCTTATCACCGATCGATATCTGCGCTTTGCTTCTGCGCCCGTAAACATCACCACCCGCGACCACCCGCGGACTTTGGAGGCCGCCCACCCTCGAACCACACGCTTTCTCAATTCGCACAGCAAGACCGTACACGTATTATATTGTCACCACTGCGACTGCGCGCCGGACACACGTGGCGAGCGCGCCGCCGACCTGCATGAAGGCGCCTAGACTATGCCCGGCATCCTCATGATGAACCACAGCGCAAACGACTCAGCAAGAGATGAAGAAAATAAGAAGCGCTTCTCTGATGGCAAGCTTGTCAACGGCATGGACGGGCGCAAGGACATGGCCCGCTTGAACGGGAGTGCGGGCAAGGCTCATACCAACGGCTCCTCGATAGTCGTCTCTGCGCCCTCTGCAGATCAGTATGCAGAGCTGCCGCCCGAGATTGCGCATATTGGTCCAGAGTCCTACCATCCTCTGTCAAAGCTGCTGATGCGCGTGGCGCAGGAATGCTACAATGCGCTCGAGGAGACGCTTCACAAGATGTCCGGCATGTCCGTAGGCCAGCAGCCAGCCGGTGCGCAGGACAATCCTGATGTCAACAAGAAGAAGAAGCTGCTTCTACTCAGATTTGCGCAGGACAACCGAGCCAAATTCATAAAGCTGCTGGTGTTGACGGAATGGGGGCAGAAGTCGGCAATCGACATCAGCAAGGTTATTGACGTGTATGCATGGACGAGAGAGCAGGTCATGCATATGGACTATGTGGACAAGCAGATGGAAGATATCAAGGTTCTTTCAGGTGGCGCGAGGGAGAACAATCCGGACATCAGGACTGCCCTAGAGATCCTGTCAACCGGGACAGCGTCCTGGATTCCATCTGTGCGCATGCCCCACGCATGCATATAGCATACAGTACTGACAGAGAACAGCTCGACTACATCCCGCTTGAAGCTATCTCATCTGAGAACGCCCTGAAATTCCTGCGTCAATTGAACACAGCCCTTTCGATACGGTTAAACGTACACGAGACACTACCGCGGCACCTTCAAAACTGGCGGATTGAGTCGGGCCGTGCAACCTTTGTGGTCGAAAACGAGATGGAGTTTGACTTGGTGACAGTGACAGAGGATGCTTCGAATCAGTGGTACTTCCTCGATCTTCGTCTGTTGTTCAACTCCGCGCCAGTCATCGAGACTGGTAGTACCTTTTGGACGGCACTCCGGGAACAAGCTGACCTCATACTGTACGAGAAGGGTCTTAATGGCCTGTTCGACTTCCTACACAGCTTCGTCCTTACGCACAAGCTATCGGTGCTGACTTCACAAGCCACAGGGCTGGCACGCTCAGGGTGGGCAGGGTCACTCAGAGTGGAGCCTGTACATCGAGAGCTCGTGGTCCAGTACTGGACTGACAGACCAGGGAAGAAGAGCTGGATCGAATTCGGCATCACGAGCAATAAGCCAAAGAACGGCAAGACAACCTGGCGAGGACCACCATTACCATCCCTGACAGCGCGCTGGTTTCGCCAAGGGAAGGAAATGGTCGACGTCAAGCTTGATGTCAACTGGAACAACCTCTCGATGGAGCAGATCCTCAAGCGCGTTATCGCACTACACACCACTCAGATCTTGCAGTCGACTATCGAACATTTCGACCCTCGACTTACCATACAGCCGAGCTTGTCTGAGTTTGAGCCTGCAGATTGCAGTCTTACCGTCGTCCTTGGAACACAACTCAATTCATTCACCTTGTCGGTAGAGTCTGTGACCGGCAGCCACATCATACAGCCTGCCAGCGCGCTTTCTGCCAGGGCAGAGTACGCTATGAACCAAGGCAGAGAGGCGCGTCATATTGCAGGCATTCTGACGTCCATGCTCTCGCAAAATCTTCGGGACAAGATCCAACGAACCGCACAGCAACTTGGATGGCAACCCATCGTCAGACAGGCAATACGACCAGATGCTGTGCGCATCGCTGTTGGCAAGAATATCACAGAATTTGTCATGTACAGTCCTCGGAGCTGGGCAGCGACGTGGGCGCTGGCTGCGGTGATAGATACGGCCGGCGAGTCATGGTGGATCTTCGAGATGGGATCCAATGGCACGTCGATTGACTACGCTGAGCAAATCACAATGCACAGACACGATGACAGCAGCCTGACAGTCGACCGCGAGACACTGATGCGCTTGGAGCGTGTGGCTGTTCATCTGCTTTCCTTCCGTGTTACGGCCCGCCAGCTTACGAAGGAGAACAAGGTCTTCACCTTGCGCCACGAGTTCAGTCTCAACACCAAGCTTGCCGAGTCCAGTGCTATTTTACAAGGCTGGGCTCTGTACCTGCAAACGACCGACCTGCTCACCTTCAAGTCTGGAGAGCAGCCATGGCTCGAAGACAGCATCGCCGTCGCCTGTGAGGGGATCAAGGGCGATGGTCGCAGCGTGTGGCACATTGCGTCTGGCCGCATGGTCAAGTCTGCCGCTGCAGACATGCAAAAGCTCATGGCTGCGTCACCACAGAGCAGCTTCAAGTTTACGGCCGATGGCTGCTTCAAGATCCTTTTATCGACGCCCTTTGGCGCCGACATCCTCGGCGAGCTTCGAGCCCGGCTACGTGACGTCAACCGTCTGCGCTCATTCACGACAACTCTGCAGAAACGCCAGATGCGCCTCACGACTTCGTCGTTGCGGAGAATCCAGTTTCAGTACGGCCCCACCCCTCACAACGCAGCGGTCTCCTTCGCCTCCGAGAATGAAGTCACAATTGAGATACCCCCATCAAATCCACACTTTCGCATTCACCGACTCCTGTCTTCCATCGCAAACGACCGCAATCCATCATTACCACTTCTCTCCATCAGCGACGCAAACGGTCTGGACCACTTCTGTACCACGCTCGTCGTCACGCGGTCCCTCCTTACAACGCTCCGCGAGATCGACACAGCCACCCCAGGCAACGTCCGCAATCCGGCCATCCATGTGCATTCAGTCACCAAGTACAGGATCACTTACGAAAACCCAGTTTGCACTTTCGATATCCGCCTGCAGCCCAAAGACGATAAGGTGTACTGGTTTATCGAGGACAACCTCAAGCATGCGCCTGACATTCGCCCAACTCCAGAACGTAATCCGCGCCACAGGCGGCTTGACACGTTACAGGAGAAGCTGAAAGAGCTGTTCAAAGGGAAGGCAGCGGGATGGTTCGGCACACGCAATGGCATCATCGCAGAACTGGATGCCGTTCCTGATGCGCTTCGCAAGCTGAACGAGGTCGTCATGAGCTGCAAGATGGAAGGCGGTTACAAGGCGCCACCACCGCTCGAGCATCCTCAACAGCAGCAGCAGCAAACGAATGGCAGCACTCCGCAGCTCCAGCGTCGACCCTCTCAGCAGCAGATGCAACAGGCGCAGCTGGCCAAGCAACAGCAGCAAGCTCATCAACAGCAACGGCCTCAGCAATTCTCGCCGCAGATGCAGAGAAAGCAGCCGCAAGGCCAGCAATCGAACGGTAGATCCCAGCAGAACGGGCAACAGCCAACGCCACAGCAGATGCAGCATTTGCAACGACTGCGACAGGCTCAAGTTGCTCAGGCTGCGGCGGCACGGCAACAACAACAAGCCAAGGGCGACGTGATTGAAATCGACTGAGCAAAAAGCGCATGTGGAGTTCAGCATAGCACGGTGTGATTTACGCAGGCGCAGGAAGCGTCTGTTCTGTTTCGTGATTCCCGGTTTATAGTTTAGATTGATGAGTTCTTCGACCCTTCTTTTGGGCGGCTGCTCCTGTATGATAGAAGTGTTTCGGTTCGACGGACATGGAGTAGCGTTTTGCTCAGCGACGCTGACGTCGAGGTGGAAGATATGCTGGGAGCTATAGATAATGAACGACATAACTACACACTACGTGCCTGCTTCTAGCCCATCGATTCCTACTTGCATGGACGCACGCAAACAAGACCTGTTGTAACTGTGCTCTTACACAGTAGACCACAATAGCATCGGCATTCAGCGACTACCTCCAATGTTCCTCAATGTAGTTCGTTCGGTGGAGTAATCAACTGTCAGACTGTTACATCAGAGTTCTCGATTCCCTCCCCGAGTCCTCCCTCCTCAATCGACGTACTACATACACTTGGACCCCCGCAGGCGCACGTCGCGCAAACAAGCCAAACGGTGGCAACGTCCACCGTTGCATCCGCTCAGCCGGTCCTTTCTCAAGATGTTTCAGATCCGCACATGATCTTCTCGTACGACAACGCCTGCCAATTCATCTTGTGTAATTACATGGGATCAGTCGTCTCCCGCTACTCGAACGCCCCTACCCACCTTGCAGAACATCCTTGGTGGCACAGCAGACATGCGCCCGCAGGTGATACACGGCACTACTTCCCGGCATCACATCACATCACACAGTCACGGCCGGAGTGTTTCCGTGTACCCGGTTGATCTTTACTATCGTGAGATTGCAATTCGGTTGTTGAAACTGTGCAACGACGAAAAGCAAATTTATACCCACTTCCCATCTGTGCTCCTGCGGGGAAGTAGGGGACACTTCCTGCCAAACGTACGACAGTAATAGTATCAAAGGAAGGAAGGGACGAAGACTTCTGTGTTACATAGAAACGGTTGCCTCCTCTGTTGGGACTTGGCCCAATCGTCGAGGTCCAAGTCCGAACTATGGTAATAAGAGAAAGGTTCAGCACCAGACTTCTGAGGATCCTTAGAACAGCAAACAAGCCTTGCATACCATCGTGAAATTGTGGGCAAGAATGCGATTGAGATGATGAGCGAGTACGATTCGTGAAGCCTTTGCGACACGTGCGGGTATAGAAAGCAACAATAATAGTAGTGGTTGCCTCCGATAGTTCTTCTCAAATCTCGTCCTTGCTTATTGGAAATATATTGACGAGATGCCTCTCCACCACGATCCCCAATATACTCCTATTAGATGCCATTCGTTCCGGATGTATGGCTTAGCACCCGCGGATATCGCTCTGACAGACTACCGTCATCACTCGTCCAAGCCCCATGCTTCTCTCAGCTCCACGAGCACATCCTTACTCTCCGTCCCTTCCTCCACCATTCCCCACATCACCTTCGCAATCCCCTCGCGCCTCTTCTCAATACCCATCGACAACTTCCACTCCTTGTCCACCTTCTCCCTCTCCTCTGCAGTCACTTTCACCGCACTCCCCCTCCGCAGCGCCTCCAGTCTCGTCTCGATCCCCGCTTTCTCTTGCTCGAGCGAGGTAATAGCCGATAGCATGTCTACAGTACTGAGCGAGCTAGTCAGGCTCTTAAGCGTACTCTGGAGCGTCTTGGCGAGGGCCAGGAGATCGGTGGTCTGCGTGGTGAGGGAGGCGGTGCGGGTGTCGTAGTCGGCGAGTTGGTCGGAGGTCACAGCATCCTCAGAACTCTGGAACAAATCAGCATTGAAATTCAGCGTTGGCGGTGCTGGGACTACGTGTGTTGGTGGTGGTGTTCTGAGTGCTGTAGTTTGGTGGGAGAGAAGTACCTGTAGGGCGTGGTAGACGATCTGTTTGCCTGAGCCGGGTTAGTGGGCGCATGGCATTTGGGTGGGGAGAGCAAACCAGACGGACGACCTTCGATGAGCTTTTGCTCGTGCAGGTCTTTGAGCAATTTTGCTGCGGCGGCTGCGTGGTGTTAGTCGCCCCTTCCACTGCGCGAAGCGAGAGCAGCCACTGAGCGCAGCTCTCACAGCTCATAATCACCTTTCGTAACACGATTCTTCAAATTCGCTGAGACCTCGATAGCAGAGTAGGGTCTGTTCGTCTTGCCTTTCCTTTGTCAACTACACAACGTCTTACATTTCTCCGACAGGACTCCGTCAGGACTCCGTCAGGAGCTCGGCCAGGCGAAGTGAAGTAATGTGAGGCTCCTTACGCAAGTACTGCAGTATCATGTCACTCCCCTCAGCGCCCGTGGCCTTCTCGACTTTCTCTTCTTTCTCGGTCTTGGGCTTGCGGGGTGCCATGGCGATGCGTGGGTTCCGAACGTGTGGGAGAGCAATGCAATTGGAAATTGATGAGTAACTGGAGCTGTAGACTACTGTCGTAAGTCGACAGGCTTGTGTTGAGACGCTAAGCGTAGACTACTGTCGTGGTATGATGGTGAGTGTCTGGGAAGGAAGGAGCTCCCCCAGGGCCGTCAACATGGAAGGTGGGACAAATCTCAACGCCAAGTTGACCAAAACGATACAAATTAGATCGAAGCAGCTATGCAATTAAATTGCCCTTTCTCGCTGAGGCATGGAGCACGCACAGAGTGATGCAGGTGGGTATCTACCCACCCCTCTCGCCAAACTCCCTTGCCCAATCCTCAAACTCCTGCAAGCCCTGCTTGCTAACCGACGGCCTAATGGTGCGCAGACTAGCCTGGAAGTCCTTGAACTGAATGGGCCGTATCTCGTCCATGGTCATGGTGAGCAGGCTCTCTCCCAGAGAGCGTAGCGGACCCATTGCCGCGTCCTTGGCAAGCGCGGTGATGTCGGAGCCGGAGAAGCCTGCGGTGCGTTAGTGAGAATTCTAGTGGTTATGCAGTGTCACATGATCGTGTGTGGCATGAGCAGGTGCTGTGGAGGCAGCTTGGCTTCACTACGTTCAGTCTTGCCTCGCTGCACTCGGAACTTACCATCAGTGAGCGCTACCAACCGGTCCAAGTCCCTCTCGCTCAAATCGTGTTTCTGATGACTCAGCAGCGTCTTAACCTGCTGCTTTCTCACAAAATCCTCAGGCAGGGGGATGTACTGTCTGCGCACGAATCTGCGTCTTGCCGCTTCATCGATAGCCCAGGGCAGATTCGTCGCCGCAAGAACAAGCACGCGCGTCGCATCGCCCGCTTCCCTCTCCTTATCGCTGGTCTCGCGTCCGGCAGCGGCTTTCTGGAGATCGGACCACTGGATCAGGAACTCAGTTTTGATGCGGCGCGTGGCTTCGTGTTCGGACGAGCCGCCGCGCGAGGAGAGGAGGGAGTCGATTTCGTCGACGAAGATGATGGATGGCGCGAGCATTTTCGCCAGCGAGAAGAGGGCGCGGACGAGCTTCTCCGATTCACCTAGAAACTTGGATGTCAAGCTGCTTGCAGAGATGGCGAAGAATGTTGATTTGGACTCCGTGGCTACGGCGCGCGCCAACATTGTTTTGCCGGTTCCGGGTGGGCCGAACAGTAGCATGCCTCGAGCTGGCTCTCGCAGTCCCATGAACAGATCCGGTCTGAGGAAGGGGTACACGACTGTCTCTTTCAGCGCAGACTTCGCAATCTCCAGGCCTGCCACGTCGTCCCAATGTACCTCATCACCTTGTATGACGATCTCATTGAGGATGTTCTGCGCTGATGCTTTGTCCACGCCTCGAGGGAGGTTCTTGAGTATCTCCTCCGTTTTCTTCTTCCACTCATCAGGCTCCTCATGCGTCTCGCCACCTTCGCCGAATTCGGCTGTGGGGTTCGGAGGCAAATCTGCACGCATCGAGTCCCCTCGTCTCCTTGTTTTTCGGTGCGGTGGTCGCCGAGGCTCGTCGTCGAAAGCATCCTCAGCTAGGGGGACAGGCTCTGGAGACGGCTCTCTTCGTACGTTCCGCGTCCGACTGGTATTGCTCGGTGTGGTGGGCGTAGCTGACGGTCTGCGCGTAGCATCGACGTCCTTGTTGCCGTACTTGGTGGATCCGAGGTCACTGTATGATCGCGCCGCCGCTGATGCTGCTAGCAGTCGGGGGTCCAGTTGCGCGGGGGGATACTCCTTCCGGTACGACGGGAACGCAGGCAGTGGAGGCAGTGCTGTATTCGCTTGAGACGATTGGTTCCTCACCAGCTCGGCTGGCTTCGACGGTACTGGCGGCGGGGCAGGGGCCGCCTTTCGAGGGATGGGAGCAGGTTTCGGTCTCTCTGTATCGCTGTTGTTTCTGGGTGCTGGCACAGCATAATTAGTTGATCCTGACGCTTCTCGAGTTTGAAAATAGAATGGCGCTGGTTTGGGTGAATCTTGTGACAAGGGCTGCACGAGGGGCGCTTCCTGCTGTGGTGTGGCGGTAGGCATCTCCATCGACGTGCGGGGAGAAACGTTGACCGGAGGCGTGGCTGCTTTCGATACGTTGAGAGCTGCTTTGCTGGAGCTCGACGCGGCGGCCCTCGAACCAAACGCCAGAGTTGCAGCCTTGGACGCATCAGGCCGTGATCGCATCGACATGGGCATCTTGCTTGCAGGCTTGCCGTCCTTGTTCGGTCTGAGTGTCCTGAGCATCCTGCTGCCCTTCTTGTCTGGCGATGGCGTCCGTGACTTCTTATCTTCCGATGATCCAGGGTTCAGCGAGGTGTTGCTCATGGTCTGCGTCAGGCTGTTGAGACGGTGCTTGGACATGTTGCCAGAGCTCTTGCGTGGTGCCATCGAAGGCCGACTGGGAAGCGGCGGCGGTCTTGCGAGGTCGCTCTGGACGACGGGTGGTATCGAGCCTCCCCCAAGCCAGTCTGATGGGCCATCCGTGCCAGATGGTGTCATGGGCACGCCATGCGGAGGTGGGGTCGGGGCTTGGGCATCGGTGCTGGAGAGGCTCTCCTTCGACTCTTCCCTGCTCTTCTTCAGTGCCTCGAGCAGGTCAACGCGTTCCTTGCACTGCAGTTCCAGCTGCCGTAGGGATTCGACCAAGGCTCGCTCCGTCTCCGACGATGGGCGGTAGGTAGTGGGGTTGCGACGAGCATTGTTGTAGTAGATATGATCGAGCGCCGTCTTCCACGAGCGCAGGGCCTCCTTCTCATTGTGCTTATGTATCTTGTCAGCGTCCAGTCCGTCTGGTCTATTCATAGCACACCCACCTGGCTCTCAAAGTACACAGCAGTGGAGCAGGCTAGGAAAGCCTCATCGTAGGCCTTTTGGGTTGTGTTGGCGCGCATTATCGGGTGAGTAGTGGTCTATGGCATGTGGCAGGGGCATAGAAGGGGTATCATAGAGAAGCACCAAAATGCGGTGGTTTGAGGTTTGCGATGTTGCGCGCCGGCGCCATAGGTCAAGCGCAGCTAGAGTGACGTAGCGCAGGGCTTTGGGCTGCGGGCATCATACGGCGAACGGCTGCGGCGCACGCGACGCGTGTCTGCATTGGGGCTCAGGTGCAAGCCACATCTGAAACATTTGCGCTCAGGTAGATGACCTTAAGATCAGATCACCCCGAACATGTCACGGGCACACAACGCAGCGAAGGATGACAAGGCATGTGCGGGTGGATTCAGATTCAGATCCAGAGATCTACACTAGGGCCTATCGATATGCGCTGCTCAGCCCTGCGCACCTTTTCAGCGTCCTCAGAAGATAACTTCACCCATTCGTCTCGATATCAGTTGACGAAGGAATTTCAGACGAACCACGCCGATGCTACATTTCCCATATGGTACAAACATGTCTGTAACTGCTCGCCTGCATAACGCTCAAACGAAAAAGCGTCAAAAATCCTGTACGCCGCTTCCGCTTCACCCCGCTTCACGGAGGTCCTTCCAGATACCAAAGCCAGGAAAGCTTCTATGACTATACAACGAAATGCGGAGGCCGTTGCGCGTGCCTTCGCAGCGAACACGGTGCGGCTGGGAAGCCTGCTCTATGCCGAAATATCGAGATCCCTTCTACTGCTGGGTGTATGTCGCATTTTAGGATGCGCTGCACAAAACGCGTGGGTTCGTGAATGACGCAAGTAAGTCATTATAAGGCGGTGTTGGGGTTGGTGCTGCGGGCGATGAAGAAGGCTTTGGCCATCTCGTATGCAGACCTGTGTGCTGATTAGTCTTGTTTTGCGAGCGGTGTTTGACGTGCGCTTACCAGCAGATCGCCGTGCTGGGCATGGTAGTGATGATTCTGGGCTTCAGCCCACGGAAGTAGCCCTTATAGCCCTCCCTCTGATGAATGATCCTGGCCGCCTGGAACAGGCCAGAGACGGTCCTCAGCTCAGCGTCGTGCGCGCTGCCTCGTGTCTGCAGTAGCGTCTTGATAACGTCCAAAGGCGTGGTGAGCGCCGCAGCAAAGCCACCAGCCAGACCACCAGCGAAGCAGTGCGTGTAGGGGTCGTAGCGGCCGGTGGGGTTCATGACCTTCGATATCGATTCGTACGACATGAACTGCAGCGCGGTGAAGGGCACGGTCATGCACAGTGTGGTGGGGTACGAGACGTAGAACGCGCCAATGCCTTCCTTGCGGAAGACATCCCGGGCGCAGTGGCCGACTGACGTGTAGATCGAGCCATGCAATTGCATGCGCTGCTTAATGACTGGAATGTTCTCAGCGTGTGCGGTCGCGACGAGAGTAGTGCTACAAACCATCGAATGGGTTCATCAGCGCATCGCTGGTAATGGTGGCTGCGGCTCCACTGGCAGCTGGGGCGGGTTAGCGACAAAATTTGACCCGGATCTCCAGGACATTGCGCACCTGCAGCAAGAGGATGGTGCTCATGGTTCTCTCCCTCGTTTCCGCCAAGGGCGTGTTTTGTGGCTTCGTAGGAGGCAAAGTATACGGCGTGCGCAGGTCCTGCGTCACCGTTAGTCGCGCGCCCTCAAACACGTCAATGCTGGAAGCATGTACCAGCGCCTAATACAACACTCGGAAGTCCCCTCCATAGCGACCTGAAGCCTTCTACCCTCGACACTGTGACTAGGGCGTTGGCGATGGAGCTCGTGTATGTTGCGGTGGGCCCGGGGTTGATGACCTGCATCCTGGTCTACCGATCGTCAGTAAGATGTTTCGCATCGTCGCCGGTTCGAGTCGAGTCGCGCACCTTGAGCATGTCGACAGGGTACATCACCGAGTGTTCCTGATGCGGGTTTAGCTGATGTTGATCTGACGCGGCGACTTCGGATGCGTACAGCGATACCTGCGAAAGCGCCCGCGATCATGTTCGCACCGAGCGAAAAGTTTGGTGGAAGCGCCTCATAGCTGGGTGACTGGTCAGCGATGCAGGTCTTGGGGCCGCCGACTCCATGGGAGCTTTACTCGTGCTCTGCTTCTTCAACGGGCACTGCTGGCCGGTCATGGCCACCCATGATCTGCCCGGGCGTGACGACGGTGGATGCCAGTTTTGCGATTGGAGCGTCGAGTTGAGGACAGCAGGATGCAGCTGGATCGGCGCGCGGGATCAGAATTGGCTGGACGTGGTGGTGTGGACGACCGCGTCGAGGGACGATACTTTTGAGAGGCCGAGACGCAGAATGCTTAGACAGATTATTGGAAGGGCCGTGTTAGCGCCATCATCACCGAACTGTCAACCACCGAGGTCCCGCAAATGAACACCGTCATCTCAATGGCCATGTCACAACCACGTAAAGTCGTGCGGACTTGTACGGGTTAGAATCGGTGAGTGTTAATTCCCAATTCCTGCTCTACGTCTCTATCCTGTATTTTGTGGGCGCAGAATTGCATGCATTGTGATGACCGCGAGTAATTGGAATGTCGCCGCGGACATGCATAATACATCATCGCCAGCGATAGCTTTCGGGGGAGCGACCGCCCGTGAGGGGAAGAATTCCTTCCTTCGATTGGGCAGAGGAATCTGATAGCTGGCTTATCAGATTCTTCTGCAACATCACTCCTCGAGCCCAACTTTGCGCAGGATCGCCTCAAATACGATCTATGGGCGCACTGGACCCTATATGAGACGCGCAAATGCGTGTAGAGACTGTTTGTCCAATATTTGATAGAGTGATGTGGAGCATTGCTGTTAGCCGTCATTTGGCAAAGATCTGATTAAATTTGACAGCCATCTGATTACTCGCACAAGGACCCACAAATGGAACGCACGAGCGGACTTGGCCTCCGCTCCCCGAGCAACACCTCTCAAGTGAAAACATGACTCCGCTGGAAACTGCTTATCGCACGTATGATGGACTGCTTAAAAGTTGGTCTTGACGGCTGGTCAAGCGCTGTATGCTGAAGTGTTTAAGAATTTTTAAGGGGTCGCTTGAGTAATGATTCAGCTAAACAGATATCAACGGCAGTAATAGAGGCCGGCTACATGCAGCCATCGACCTCGAATGATTCGGTGGTATCTTGTGCTATTACGCAACAGGTTTGCACGAGCCAGATGGGCTGCCAAAATTGTTTTGGTGGAAAGATCTTGGAGGCTTGGTTATATATTGAGATAGCCACTTACCGGTCTAGCCATGTGAGGAGGCAGGCACGTTGGTGACATACTTGACCTGCGAGGTGACAAGTGCAGCGGAAAAATGAGTGATGTGGCCAGCAAGTCGCGGTGAAGCGTCGAGTGAAAAAGGCAGATCGTCTTTTAGATGATGCGGAGCCGATAATGTGTGCTTGATTCTTTGAGGTGAGACAGAGCTGCTGCGGTTCATAGCGAATCGCAGTCCCACTCAACGCGAGTCGGACATAGTCATCAAAGGAGCGGCTCGTTGAAATCTTCAGCATTTATCTTACAAGCTGATCTACATGACAAAATTATGTACATCAAGAGGGCCTAGATTTGAAACACAATCTGCACCGTCCCGTGGTGGCGCAAGACAGGCCCTTGCAGCTCCTACGCAGATATACAATCAACAGTCGCACTTCCTGTAGTATCGCGGGAACGCAACAACATCCCTGATATTCTGCACTCCAGAGAGGTAACAGATCAGGCGGTCGAAGCCTAGACCGAATCCTCCATGCGGTACACTGCCGTACCGTCTGAGATCGAGATACCACTGCAAGGACCCGTCTGACGTCTCAGCCTTGCTGTCAACTGCGGCACGCAGACCGTGGTCTACCATTGACTGCTGGAGCTCGGGCAGACGGTGTTCACGCATCGAGCCGCCTACCAGTTCGCAGATCTCGGGCACGAGGAGGTCGAAACATGCGACTGTGTCTGAACCAGAGGGGCTGGACGGGAGCATGTAAAATGGCTTCATAGAGCGGGGGTAGTCGGTGACGAAGATGGGGCCGCCGTTGCCGAAGTATTCGGCCAGATAGCGCTCATGCTCGGTCTGCAAACCATCTTCGTGTTCAGGGGAGAAGTCGAACTTGGCCTTGCCTTGTGCAGTCGCGGCTTTCAGATGTTGTATCGCCTCGGCATACTTGATGCGCGGCCACGGGCCGTCAATCAGTCCTTGCCATCGTTGTGCGAGTGTGTCGGGTGACACGGATGTGTCTTCTTCGCTGTGGTCGCGTGTTCGAGCGTCGAGGAGCTCTTGACCTACACGCGAAGTCTGGAGTTCGGTTGCAACGGAGCGCAGCATGTTCTCGACCACATCCATGACATCCTTGAGGTCGTCGACAAAGGCTACCTCTGCCTCCAACATGTAGAACTCACTAAGGTGGCGGGCCGTATCACTTTTCTCAGCGCGGAATGTCGGTGAAAGCGTCCAAACTTTGTCAACAGATTGTGCCAATGCTTCGAGGTGGAGCTGACTGGAAACGGTCAGGTACTTCGGGGAGCCGAAGAAATACTCAGGCAGCTTCTTGGACGGCCCGGTCAGTCCAGGTACAGGTGCCGGTGTTGCATCAGACGCTGCGGGCTCGATGGTGAATACCTCTCCTGCACCCTCGCAGTCAGAGGAAGTGATGATGGGCGGGTGGCACTGAATGAAGTCGTTCTGAGCAAAGTAGCTTGTCACTTGTGCAGTGACGAGAGATCTCAGTCGCAGGAGCAGAGCGTTCAGAGGTAGACGAGGTCGTAGATGAGGGATCGTACGGAGGTATTCTGCTGACTGGTACTTTTTCTGGATGGGAGAGGTCGTGGCATCATTGTTTCCCAGCACACGAACGTCCTCGACTTGAAGCTCGTGAGATTGCTTCCCACCGGGCGATGGTGTCCATTTCCCTGTCACGGTCACAGCAGCTCCAGTCGATAGGCTGCATAGCGCAGTCAGCACTCAAGTCTTGATGATGCATTCATTGGACTGACTCTTCTGCTAGTTGAGGTGATAGCACAGCCTGTACAGTCGATAAAGTTGAGCCGTCGCCGATGACAGCGAAGGCAATGCGTTTCTGCTTCCTTACGGACCGAACATAGCCATGGACCGTAAGTGTCTCATTCTCTGACAGTCCCCGCGGTGGAGCAGACGAAAGCGGGGAAGCTGGCCCTAGCAGCTCAGCTATATTAGTCGGGCAAAAGGTTGACTTCTGCCGTGAACGCTGGATGCACAAGGCATGTGCGTGAGCAACGACTGCGCGCCGAGGAGCAAACTGCTGCGAACGGAGAGCACTCCTTCGAATAGGCGACAGCAGGCTCATTTACGCGTCGGCAGAAATCAATCAGCCACTGGCAGCGTTACCGTGATGTATGAAGGCACGACACCCTCAGATGTCGTCGACGAGAACTTCGAAAGGGAAGGCGCACAGACGGCGCTAAGCAACGCAGATGCCCCCAACTTCGCTGTTGTTGCACTCTCTGGCACTCGCCAGTTGTGTGACCCGAGCCTTTCTGAAACACTCCCTAATCTCCACGGCCTTACTCGAGTCGCACGAGATCTCATGCCCTAGCATAGCAGCCGATGGATTGTAGGGCGTTCGTCTTGGACAATTTCTGCACTCTCGTTGGCTACGGAAGCTTTCCCATGCTGCCCCACCAAGAAAAAGCACCTCACAGAACGTACGCCACAAGATCTCGACCGCCGTTGCTGCACGCCGCCCACATTGCGCACAAAAACGCCTGTCACAGCATGAGCCCACTGTGATCATGGCTTTGGCGGAAATGCTCGCAGCCTGAGACGTGCTGTATCAGCGTGCTGGCGGTGAACACGCCATACGAACACCACCTATCCGATCCTGCGTGCTAACGACAAGTGCATTTCTTACCCTGCAGCCGGATCGTAGTGCCGGCGCTACTCCTGCGGCGCTATCTTGTGCAGGATCTCTTCTGCAGCATCTGCGTCAGCACCTGTCATCATCGGACAGCCAGACGCCGCCAGATCTCGTCTAAGCTGCATGCACCGATACGCAGATCTCGTCAAGGTCTGGCCGATCGATCCTGCTTCCATCCCTGCTCCAACCGTGTTTGTACCCGACATGAACGCCCTGTGGTTTTGAGTTCCTGGCGGCCGAGCAGATTTGACAGTCGTCTCCAAGGATCAGGGAGCGAGTCACGTATTACAAGATGCGGTTGCTTCCGGATCGCAAGGTCTCGCGGGCTGTGACTTCCCTAAACTGCTGATGGACACGACTCAAGCCTCTGCGTGCGGTTTCGCGGCGACGTGCAGACTATCACCCGCCAGATCTAACACCCCGGCTCAGACAAAGAGGGCAAAGCTTGATTCACGCAGAGGATTGCCAGATTCGTCGTAGATTTGTTGGAACAGATCTAATAGACCCCTGCAGATTCGCGGCTCGATCTCAAGCTAATATTTAGTTGATCTCAATCACACGCCCTTGGGACAGGTGATATACTGCCCTTGTCCCCGGCTGGTGGAGGACGATTCACCTGTCTCCCGCTTGCTCGCTCCATACCCGTCCACTCAGTTCCTCTCTACCTCGCCAGCCAATCGCTACATGTAACGAGACTTCTGTAACAGCATCATAAAGCTACATTCGTGTACAAACATTTCCATACATTCGCTGCCACCATTCACACCTGCCCACCATGTCACCTTCAAAACCCAAACCGTCAGAGATCGCAGCAGAAGCGAAACGAGTATGGATGCCATACATCTGGAAGAACTACATCAAGGACTCAAAAACATCATACCTCTACCCTGACGCCACACAAATAAGAGCCAGCTCAGAAGGCCGATCGACACAACGAACACGAGTAGCAGTTATGGAAGGCGACCCAGTAAACTACGCCTTGGGCTGGTACCAGAGTGCTGCGAACCCCAACTGCAAGAAGATACCTGTGGTCAATGTCGCGAACGAGAAGCGCGCAGGTGGGGACTGGGAGTCGGGGCTCATTGCACCTGAGGAGTGCTTCGCACGGCGGAGTAACCTCGTACACGCACTCACCATGCCGTGGAACGCACAATTAGGCCGCGAGGAGAACTTCTATCCCATTCCGCAGCGCGGGGGAATATACTCGCCCGAAGTTTGTACGTAGCTCAGACATTTCGATCTGCCAGCACTAACAGTCTGTCGTAGTTGTATTTAGAGGCGGCTCCGACCAAGACTACGCCCCTTTCTCCGAGATCCAATCCCTCCCCGTAATATCCGTCGCACCTGTGCGCCGTCCCAAGCTCGACGAGTCCGGCACGAAGTACTCCTTCGCGGCAGAAAAAGAGCTCATGCGTGAGAAAATGCGCGCCGTGCTGCGCATCGCGAGCTACTGCGGGCACCGCAACCTGGTGCTCGGGGCGTTTGGGCTGGGCCCGATCTTCAAAAATCCGGCGACAGAGGTCGCGCGCATGTGGCGGACGCTTCTGTTCGAGGACGAGGAGTTCTACGGCGTCTTCCAGGACGTGGTATTTGCGATTGACAGCACGATGGTGGGGCCACCGGCAAAAGGACACTTGAGCGACGTTGAGGTGTTCAGGAGAGAGTTCGACCCGAGCAGCATCTTTCCTGTGCGATACCAGGCAAGAGTGTAGGGCGACAGCGCATTGCAATTGGGGAGTTTGGAGGGTACGGAGGGTGTTCACTTCGATTGCAAGCATTGTTAGATGCGGTGCTGGACACCAACATTATTGTCACGAAGTCATGATTCAAAAGATATCGGTATGTACGAGCAGAGTGCGACTCGGAGGCTGCAAACCTCACGAGCACATGAGTCGAGGGCGCTGAAGGCTGGCGTCGGCAACAAATTCGAGTAGTAAACAACGAGTAAACAAATATCCTCACACGCGCGATGAGTCCGCGAACCCCTCTCATTCGCCATCAAGTGATGATGTAATGCCCCACTAGTGCCAGATCCCATGCGATCCTGCACGGAGCAACCCTGCATCTGACGATGCCAGATAACCGAGACGAAACTTTATCTGGCGAACGCCTTGAACGCCTTTGAACGCCGACTTGGTCCTTGGGCCTTACCTTCCCAAATTCCCAGACATCCCAACAAGAGGTCGAGAGTGGGGGCGGGGTGCAAGGAGAGTAGCCGAGAGTAAGACATGTGTAATGGGCAAGACATGTGTAGTGGGCAAGACATGTGTAATGCGTCTCCATTGCGGCCTTCGTGAGGCAAGGTACAAGACTCTGCCTGCCTGACACTGCCTTTGCTTTTTCGTTCTACAGGATCGTGACTTTTCTTTTGCGCGTTGGAACCACACGTCCCACTGTAAAGCCTGGATTCCAGCGCAACGCCTAAACGTCTAATCGCTTCTTTACTTTTTCTCAACGATGGGCACACGCGGCGGGTTCGCGAAGACTGCCCGCTCCGGTTTTCGGATTCGTATCGAAGCTCGACAGAAACCTGACGAATGGGCAAAGGCAAAGGCAAAAGCAAGAGCAAAAGCAAAAGCACAATCGCAAACCCACAACGCTAAAATGGCGGACTCACTGGTTCAGATTCGTTTGCATGTTGGCTGTCGGCTTGAGAAACCGTTCTCAATATCCCAGAGATCCCAGATGGTCGACGGAAGAGACTCTCAGGATAATCCAATCGCTGTCTTGGCGGCTCAATAGGCAGGTGCAGTACCTTGAGCAACTTGTGATTGTGATCTAGCACTCGCAATTGTGATCAACTTGGTCAGACGATAACCGGACTCAATGTCTTGAGAGCTTCATCGGTGTCGAAATATCTCGTGATGTACAAACGATAGTTTAGCTTGAACTCGCCGAGAGTTCCGGACATATTTCAAATCATGTATGCAGGTGTACGATCCTGCAGCTGCGCGGTAGAGGTGCATATACGAGAAACCAGGATCACAGCCTTGTCAGATCTCTTTAGGTTCCTCAGGCCTTCCCGAGGTACTTCAAGAGCTGCCCCGGTCAGGGAAAGGCTCACGATGGTTAAGAGAGGGCGCGCTAGTCGGCTCAAGCGTCCTGTTGTACCACGACGGTACTGTGAAAGACCTGCGGTGCGTTCAGCGTAGAAGTTTCCGCACATCATAAGAGACCTGACATCTCTGGACCTATGCGTCTCCCCTGCGAGATACCCAATTCGTGATAAGAAAGACGCGTCCCAATCTCCTAGAGCCTGGTATAGCCGCCTCATGACGTGCTGTTCCTCGACAATTTTGAAGCTCCGGGTCGACCTTGTACATCGTGCAAGTCAGGCGCTGTGGGTTGTACCTCCTCTTGGAAACGAATTGTGTATTCTACATATGATACATATAGTACATCGTCGTGAATGGCGTGTGCGTCCTGTCGTTGCGTCACTGCTTCCGCCGTCTCGCTGTGCCTGTCTGTGCACTCATCTCTCTGCGCTCTTCTATCCTGTCGCTGGTCTTCGCAGAACTCTACTTCTGCCCCGGCAGCGGCAACTGCGGCGCCGTAATCTCGCCCCCCTGCTGCTCCAGTCTCTTAATCGTCTGCTCCTTCTGATAGTTGACTACGCGCTGCTTCTTAAAGTACTCAACCCAGCTGTGGGCACAATTCGCCTCAAACTCTTTGTCGAACTGCGAACAAAATGTCTCGGCCTTCTCGCGCCCACTCTTAGTGTTTATGCTGTCGAGGATGTTGTTCTTGTCCAGGCACTCGAAGAAGCTGTCGCGCGCTTCATAGCACTTTTTGCGGTTCGTGCGCGATGGGGATTCGAAGGCGCCGCCTGCGGTTTTCTTTACGCCATCTGTGGGAGAGCCGCTGGAGGAGGACCAAGGGAGCCAGGACATGGTGGATGTTGGGGTGTGGGAGGCGAGACGAGACGAGGTGCAAGGAACGGATTTGAATGCTGAGCGGGTGGTTAGGCGAGATCTTGGGCGTGATGGAAGCACGCAAGCGATACGTACTGACAGACTACGTATGGGAGCAGAAGCTTTTGTGCTGGAGTGCTGTCTGGTGGTGTCTGGCGCAATGGATACAGAAATCAGTTGATGCTTAGCAAATCCCGAAGCTACCCCAGAATGACGCAGCGCACGGCCGCATCAACAGGCATCATCGCAATCTCACTCAACGCTCCTGACACTTCGCATAAACACACACACAACAACTACATGTCATAACCCTCGCCGTACTCCGCGTCGCTCCGCGCAAACACCTTACGCATGGCCCGCCGCCGCCGCCCCCCACGCCCCGGTGCGCTCGCCGACTTGAGTCCCACACGGATCGCGAGCCAAATCGTGCTGCTGCAGCTGGCGTATTACGCGTGCGCAGGCGTGCTGATCGTCTTCACTGCACTGGTCGCGGGGAAGGAGGTTAGTCTGGATTTGTTGCTGAATTGGGAGACGCTGAGAGGCGATACGACGGTCGGGTGGACGTTGGGGCTGGTGTGGTTGATGTGTGCTCTTACGAGGTACGTACGAGAGTAGCAATTTCCCCTTGTACTCGCGCCACACTTCAACACCCGTTAGGTGTCGCTTCGCTCAGTCGTTGCTTCGACACCCGTTATGTGCGGGCTGGTAGCAGTGCTAATGTTTAATTTGTGGCAGTGCGATATTCATCCTCGTCCTCATTGCGCGCAGCAAACTCGTCCTCGACTTCGCCCTCACCCTCCACGCCATCCACTTCCTCGTCACCTCGCTGTACACGCACGCCATCCCGAGCCACCTCTTCTGGTGGGCTCTGCAGACCGCCAGCGCCACGCTTATGACCAGCTTGGGCGTCTGGGCGTGCCAGTGGCGCGAGCTGCGGCCGATTAATTTTGGGGGGAAGAAACAGACTGCTGGAAGTTCTAGGCAAGGAGAAGAGGGGGTGGGCGAAGTAAGAGGGCAAGCGAGAGGAAGAGGGAGAGATGGGATGGGGGAGTATGAGATGGCTAGTCTGGGCGAAGAGGGAGACAATAACGTATGAGGAGTCAATGACAAGGATCACGTATCTGCTATACGTCTCTTAGGGGCTACCGACATTGGCGATTACCAGCACTCCACGCTCTCGATTCTCCGCCCCGCAAGGAACCATCTTGACTCCGCTCGATCCAGTATCACGATCCCGTCAGATGCTCCAAAAGTCGGCCACACGCTCAAGTCCCGACCTGCCCAATCTTCTTCGTCGAAGTCTGGTGTCATCCTACACCTGATCTGCGCCAGGTCTTCCAACGACAGAACCACCGCTGTGGAAGCATCTACCAAGGAGATGATGGCCATACTTGATATGTCTATCTGCGCGCCGCTGAAAGGGTGCGTGTGCAGCAAGGAGCCTTTGAATGCGTTAGTGAGAATGGGATTGCGCGCGGGCGTACCGTACCTTTCAGCGGCTGGCCGAGAGTGATCTGGATGGTTTGCTCGTGGTCTTCGCCATGACGCTTGAACGCCAGGATGACAGCTGTATCCTTGCGATTCGCCTTGATGATCTCAGACTTGGTTGGACTTCGTGGCGTGGGTACCGAGGGCAGTGGTATTTGTGCAGCAGGTATTGTCAACGAGAAGACGGCGCTCGCCGCGCACACAAGGCATGTCAGATACCTGGATAACATCGTAGCGTTTGGGATTGTGGAAGTCCCGCAGTGTGAGTGTCGACCGAGCCATGTATTTGTATCGCCAGCCTTGCAATGCAGTACAACAAACACGCTACTGTGCTATGTCGTGCGCTAAGACTGCTATCCGGCACCGAAGACCTGATTAAGGGTGTTCCGGCATCAGACTTCCGAAATGCAAGACATGGCAGCAGAAAAGACTTGGACGCGGCTCGGCGCGTACATGGTCGCGTGCGCCGCTATGGGTTCACCTTGCATTATCCTGCAGGAACGGCGTTTCGAACAATTCCCTTAGTTCCATTCTGAAAAACGCCGCACAAAGAAGATATACCTTACCGCGACCCGATTATTTTGTGCTATCGATAGAATCTTCTGCACCCGTCTCGAGCTATGTGATGTGGTCAAATGGCTCAATGTCTGCTGGGACTTCACTTCGTCAGGGTCTGCGCTAGCGCACCGTTGCGTTGGATGATCCACTCAACTTCAACACCAAACATCCATCTCCACACACGTGCACTTTAAACATGATCGACCACTGATGCAAGAGTCTCTGCGAAAGTCTGCTGACGGCACGCGACAAACTTGATCACCATGGCGGGTGGCTATCTGAATCAGCTATGGGATGACGAAGAACCGTCGCCAGACAGGCCGCAATATTTGCCTCTGCCAGGAACGTTCTCAGGCGAAGTACCACATTCGTCAAGCCAGTCGCAAAGACAGTTTCCAGTTCAACTTCCGCACCCACAGCAATACGCACATCCCGAACAGCTTTTCCAGCAGCCAGCTCCACTTATCCCGATCAGCGCTGTCGAGGACCTGCACGAGCCGTACACCAGCTCGACATTCCAGGACCCGTTCAACAGAGCATTCATCAGCAACCAGCCTGTTGTCCACGAAGGTTACATCCCTGCACCTGGCACTCGTGACGAGGATCTGTATCCGAACCTGCCGGATGGTTACCGCGACTCGCTGTTCCAAGACGACGACGATAGCTCCGACGAGAGCGACTTTGAGCGCAGACTCGCGGAAGCCGAGGAGCTGCGCGAGATCGAAGAGCGGGATGACTCCGAGGTCGATGCAAATTACTCTGAGGAGGACGCTGAGCAGGATGAAGGCGATCCCAACGAGATGGAGATCGACGAGAGCTATGTCGAAGAGCGCGCCAAGCCCAAGCGCGGCAGAGGGAGCGCGAGAGGAACGAGGGGAGGGAGGAGAGGCAGACCGCCTGGGCGGGGCAAAGGCGGCTTTCACGGTCCTACGAGGAAGCAACTACGAGGGAAAAGGAACCCAGGACGTCCCAGTGGAAAGCGAGGACCCCGTCCAATTGCTGATCCGGGGCCCGAGTTCAGGAACCTTCAGCGCGCTGCCAATGAGAGATTCATTGCCCGCGACTACCCTGCTGCTCTGGAGTACGGACAAAAGGCCGTGCAGCTGAATCCTGAGATCTTCGATGCGCATAACATCGTCGCCGAGTCGTACGCCGCCATGGGCGAGGAGCTCAAATCCATTGAGTCCCTGATCATCGGTGCGCCCACAAAGCGCGACCCTGAGCTGTGGCACCTGATCATCGAGCGCATCAAGAGGCTTGACACAACGAACCACCCGACTTACACCGAGGAAGTCAAGACCGCCGTCGTCCTGCAGTGCTTGAAATCCATCATCGCCCTCGATGTCACAAACTACGAAGCGCGAAGTCTGAAGCTCGAAATCGAAGCCCGCCTTGGCCATGTGTCCAAGTGCGTGAACCTTGGCACGAAGATGCTGAAGACGCTCAGAGAGCAGAAACAAGATCCTGATACCGAGGTGCTGAAGATTATGGCTATGATGGGGACCTCTACGCCGAAACAGACGAAGCGTCATCTGGCCAAGATCATCGAGGAATTCGACCAGGCCATCGAGATCTATACGGGACCGACGAGAGACCCGAAGGCAAGTGACCTTGATTGGGAACTGATCAACATCTACCTGGATCTGCTGGACAGGAGTGGCAGGTACGAGTACGCGTTGAAGCGCCTCAAGGATCTGTCGAGATGGAAGCAGGGCAGGCGGAATGAGACGTATTGGGACGAAGAGAAAGACGACCGTGAATTCGACATCGAAGACACACCAAGACGCGTCGAGGTATTCGATTTCAAGCGCAAATCGAAGTCAGCAAAGTATGGGGAAACGCTTCCACTCGAAATCAGGGTCAAGATGGGTTTATTCAGACTACGCAAAAGTCCTGACGATTACGCGGAGGCCCTGTACCATCTTGAGATGCTCCAGCCAGACGATAAGAGTCCAGATGCCCTTATGTGGGACTATCTCGATCTGTTTCGAGTCATCGCTGATGCTTTGCATTCCACTGGTCACGACGCCGAGGCCTTGCGCTTCTATGAGCCCTTGCTCGAGAGCAATTCGAGTGAGATGAGTTTAATGAGCTATCTGGGCCTCTTCACTGTCTACAAAAACCTTGGCCAGCCTGAGAAAGCCCAACAGATCATACCAATTCTGGTTGGATGGACCGCGGACACGGTCGACGATCTCGCGGTACTGGCCAAGTTCTTCGAAGTGCAAGGCATGCCCGATGAGGCGATGGAACGTGCAGATGCATGCTATCGGAACCGCGGTCTTGTCAAATTACGCAGAATCGGGTTCTCACGACTGCGAGAGATCAGAAGTCACTACGAGGATTGGCGAAGAAAGTCTCGCGGCAATCACGGCAAAAAGAAGAACGCTCTGAAGAAGCAGCGGAAGCTGATGAAGAAGGCAATCGCAGCACTGGACGACGAGGATGACGAGAACGAAGACGTCGACAGAGAGAGGCCGTCTCTTGGACCGCTCAAAGAACGCCCCGCGAAAGGTCTATTCCGCACAAATAGAGTTGCGCCCAAGCCTCCAAAGACACAGACATTCCTGCCATTCGACGCACAAGGTACGACAGCGAGCAGGCCTCGCGCTCCTGAGCCCAGCACCCTCGAAGGCACGGAGGTGCCCATGGACGCCATCGACCACCGTCTTTTCCGCAAAAAGCTGCAGAAGCTCGCCGAGGACAACGCCGACGCCGTAACCGCAGCACGCGCCCAACATCGCGAGATCGTCGCAAGCTTCCACACACTAGAAGACACGTACGATTCCGCTGAGGCCGGCGACAAAGAAGCAATCCAGACTGTCTTCTCCATCACGCGCGAGCTGATTGAGGAATTCTCGTCCTTCGACCTCTTCTACGCCGATAAGAAGGAGGACTTCAAGGGCTACTTCCGCCGTATCGGCGGCGGCGAGATCTGGAAAGACAGCGCGCTGATGGTGCTAGCTGTGGCCGCGAATGCAGTCGAAGACGGCCAGCCGGCGCCCGAGCTGCGCGAGCGCCCCGACGCAGCACCCACAGACTTCTGGTCCGTCTCATTCGACGGCTGGTGCGACGCGTTCGCGCGTTACTCGCTGCTGCAAGCACGCGTGGGCGACGCCTCCGCCTTCGCAACCCTCGACGTCGCGCTCGCGTCGAACGTGTTCAGCCGCGACATGACCTACCACCGCCGTCTCGAAACCGTGCGTCTCGCCTCCGCGCTCGCGCTCGACTCCAGCACGCAAGCCAGCGCCTCGATCCGATGGTTCCTGCGCGAATTCCCCTTCGGCACAACTCTTTTCAGATTGTACAGCGCCGTCAACCGCCTCGTCTCCTCCCCCGTCGGATACGCAACAGGCCCGGCACATAAAGTGTTGATGCGGTATATCAAAACCATGGACTTCGCCCTCCTGAGCCCAGCACAGCGCACATGGTACAATTTCCGGTCCAACGAGCGCGTGGGCTGGGGCCAGAACGGCGTCAACTCCTCCACGCTGAAAAGAGTGCGGGACCACGATCCCGCGCTGTTTGCGCTCTACGGGCATGTGTTGATTGCCGGGGGGAGCTACATGGCTGCCCTCAATTACTATTTCCGTGCGTTTGCGCTGACGCCGCAGGATCCGATTCTTAATCTTAGCATCGGCACGGCCTACATACAACACGCAATGAAGAGACTATCAGAGAATAGGCAATTCCAGATTCAGCAGGGTCTGAGCTTTGTGTATAGGTATTACGACCTGAGGGTCAAGGCTGGCATGGCGAGGTGGAGGCAGGAGGCCGAGTTTAATGTCGGGAGGGTGTGGCATGCGTTGGGGCTTGTTAGCCTTGCGCTGCCGGCATATGAGAGGTGTGTAGGTCTGAGTGAGACGGTGAGGACGGAGGCGGAGGAGGAGCGGTGGGCAAGAAAGGAAGATGGGATGACCGATGATGATCAGGACAAGCAAGACGAGTGGTCGCACGAAGACTTCGCGACCGAAGCCGCGTTCGCAATGCAGAGTATCTACGCAGTGAGCGGCAACTTCGAGGCTGCAAGGAAGGTCACACAAGAGGTGTTGGTTATTGAGTAACAAAGTCAGGCGGGTCACAGGCAATCATCGTTGCCAACAATTCATAATAGCAGACATGCATAATCATCTCCCTCAAGTGTTACCCGTGTTTCGCAATCGTGCTCTTGACCTGATCCCCCAGCGTCTCCAGCCCCTCATCAAACCCAATCTCTCCATTGTCCCTGCTCTCATACAACGTCCCACCCTCGGTCCAGATACGTCGCAGTGTCAGCGGCGTCTTACTCGGCCAATCTTCTTGCCAAGCCTGTTGCTCCAGCTTCCTCAGCTCATCCAACGGCGTGTACCTCACGTCCCACTTCTCACCCGTCTGCGCTTCAAACTCTTTGACCGTCTCGTCGCCCGTGGCCGTGAAGGAATTGACTTTCAGAATCCTCTCCGATGAGCCGGTCGCCGTTTGCAGAGCAGCTACGAGCAAGCGCCCGACGTCGCGCATCGTCGTGAAGCTCACCCGCTCCGTACCGGTGCCGAGCAGCGTCGCTTTCCTGTCTTTTGGGGAGAACGAGCCGATGCGGGCGTCCTTGTTCGGCGCGATGAAGAGGTCGGAGTACGGCCCGGTGACAAGATAAGTGATCTTGAGTTTCTTTACATTTTCACGGATGGACTTTCGTACTTGCAGCTTCAGCTGGTGAGGCTTCTCGTTGGGTGACTTGGGGCCATACTCGATATCTGTGCCGTATTCGGAGGGGTAGAAGTACTTGATCGAGGGAGACGCTTCTGCGAGTTTGAGAAGAGGAATCTGGGTCAGGATCGCGTTGCGTCCAAGAGCTGATATGACAGTGTCGTAGCCTGAAGGTCGGTTAGTGCGATGATAAGCCCTGAGGAGGTGATCTTGACGTACCTTCGTAAGACTTCTTCACATCCTCCTCGGAGTTCACGTCGCCGACGTGGATGGCGACGCCCTTCTCTTTCCAACTGTTGATCTCGTCTGGTTTGTTCTTTGCGGTCTCAGGTGAGGTGAAGAGACCGATCTTGTCGAACGACGACTTGACATTGACTACCTCCTGGATGATATATTTGCCGATCACGCCAGTCGCGCCAAAAATCAGCACTCTCTTCGATGTTTCAGAGGCCATGGCGTTGGTTGGATACTATCAAATCTTCAATGACTTCTCTATGGATGTTTGCTGGTCTTATAGTCTTGTGTTGTGGAGCTCAAACTGTAGGGCGCGTTTGTAAGAAAGTGGAGCTATGAGATGCGGGGCAGCTGGAAGCACCGCGCTATGTCAGTAACAGTATGGTTGCGGATGAGCTTACCAACGATTAGAAGTAAAACTAGCGGAATATTTTGTGCATGCTCAACAATGCAACAAAGCCAGAGAAGCGCTTTGACGACGTTGTGTTGCCGAGGTCTCTGAATATCAGATTCAGCATCACGTCATCGGCCGCACGCACATCACAACGCATGGAGTACTGAACTTTGAGCCGAACAGATTCGATTCGATCCTTGAGTTGAGTCAATGGAAACGCTGTTAAATATGAAAAGTGGCCGTTTCAGGCTCACTCTCTCCCGCAATACATCGTCATCGCCTAGTGAATGTAGCGGAACTCTGGGTGACGATAGCCGAGATCTCTGATCTCCTCCTCATTCAAGCCATTGAGTCTGTGATCCCGCTTTCCCAAATCGCGCTGCCTGTTCTCCCACTTGGAGTAGCAGATGCCTACGACGGCCAAAAGCAGTACGCAGCACTGGCCCACCAAGTTGATTGTGTGACCGGTGTGATACTTCGGTGCGTCCTTGGCGACATATGTCCATGTCGAGAGGACACCACCGGCGGTGCCGAGCGTAACGACGTAGGCCGTGGAAATGGCGCGGATAGATGGGTTACCGGCGTTGTTGGTCGCCCATGTGAGGAATCCGGGACCGCCGGGGAACGCGCCGATTGTGATCAGGAAGATGCCTCCGTAGCGGACGTTGGGATCAGAAACCCAGCGCATGATGGAGAAACCTGCAATGGCGGGGATAGCGAAGATCGCGAGGTACAGACCGCGGCGGTTGGTCTTGTCGCTGATGAAAGCGATTGCGATGGCGACCAGACAAGCGCAGACGTAAGGAGGGACGGAGTAGAGCTGGGCCTTGGTGGCGGTCCAACCAAGATCATTGAGGATGGTGGGCTAGCAGACAGTTAGGACTAGTCGTAGTATGCTCGGACGAGAACTAACCATGAATACAGAGATACCCTGGACGGTGATGTTGATACAGAAGAAGCCGAAAGCGCAGATGTAGTTAGTGATGTTGAACACCGCACGCTTGACGTGGCGAGGTCGGATCTTCTCGTGCTCACCCGCGCCAGTCTTGGAGATCAGACGCTCGTAAGCGATCCTCCGCTCACGTTCATTCAGGAAGTAGCAATCCCTTGGGCTTGTTGGCATCAGAAAGGGCGCGGCCAGACCGACGATCACGGTGAAAAGGCCTTCAAAAAAGAAGATGTTGCGCCACTCATGAATCCTCATGGAAGCAATACCCCATTCGGGAATGCGGGCCAATCTACATGCGGCTGTTAGATTGTTTCGGCAGGGAGGACAACAATGACTTACCCTGTAGCCAAGAGACCACCGAAAGCGCCAGCCATACTGGCAGCCGACACGTAGATACCAATGCGGAACAAGAGCTCGTTGCGCTTGTAGAAGCAGGTGATGAAGAATGCAAGACCGGGCATAACACCACCCTCGAAGACACCCAACATAGCGCGCGCAGCCAGCAGACCCTCAAAGCTGTGGACGAAAGCTGTGCAGAGCGAGACAAAGCCGAAACCAACAACTAGAAGCGGAAGGTAGTACTTTGGCCCGATCTTCTTCAACAGAATGTTACTGGGCACCTCGACAAACATGTAGACGATGTAGAAGATGGAGGTGACCCAATTGAAGCGGTAGCCGACCAGTTTGAGATCCCTGGCCATACCCTGGATACGCGCATTGCCAACGTTGGTGCGATCGAGGAAGCATAACAGGTAGAGGAAGGTTGTCAGTGGAACGATCACTTTGTCAAGCTTGCGTCGAACTGCTGTCTCCTCCTCTTCTGTCCAAGTAAATTCATCAGTGGAACGGTCGCTGGGGGAGGTAACTCCACCCTCGTCTGAAGCTTCGATGTTAGCGCGTGATACGCGAATGGTCGTGAAGGTGGACATACAGAGGACAGACTGGCCCTTCTCTTCGTAGGACGCCATGATGATGAAGGTGTTGGAGCGACTGAGATGGATGACGGTTGGTCAAAATCTGTGAAAACTCCTCCGCTGTCGCTGTGGACCCACACAGTTCAGTAGTGAGTCAGGGGTGTAGGCCGTCAGTCTGGGGTAAAGAATCTGGGGAAGAGCACAGTCCATATAAGAAGGGCTGTCCGTTACGGCCTGCCTTTTCACAAGACGCTGAGCGTAATCACTGCGTGCGCAAGAAACTGGATGAAAGATTCGGCAGTTGCTCTGAGGCAGAAAGGATCAATTCGGACCTCGACTAGCTCCAAAGGTCACATCTTCCGCGGCGTTGAAGTGTGTCTGAGCAGGGGCTGTCCACCGTGCAGATACTTACCGAGTCCATACAAGACCTGCAGCGCACGCCGCCAGCATAAAACGGCGCTCTGCTTGGCTGAACACTTTGCGGGGCAGTTGCTTGGCTCGCATGGGTTGACTCGTTGCGAAGCATGGGTGGCGGCCCAAGACTTAATCATTTCGACGCCTCTGCTTGGCAATGCGGGAACGACTTCTGGCGTCGGTAGAAGTAGCGATTTCGGCAGATGAATACGACGCTTGTTGTATCAGCTGGCTGGAAACATCGCGATAGACAAAATGTGCAACACTGGAGGCAGTCCGACATAGCTTGTTGTGGATGGTGTAGGCGCCGACGCGGTCGAATTTTGTGCGTCGTCTTGATGAGGAGTTTTGTGGGTCACTGAGAATCGAAGGGCCTTATTTCGGCGTGCCGCGTCCAGACCTGCACGCAGACTTCGATCGAGCAAGGCTGCCGGATAGCCGCGCGATTGCGCATGAGCTCTTGGTGCAGTCAATAACACATGGGAGAGCGCCTATCAGGATACCAGACATCTTGCCATGGTGTTGTGGTGGTCAGGCGGGAACGGCAGGAACGGCAGGAGCGAATCTGGGGTCGGCGGACCGTGCGAGGAGGGCTCCATTATCGAGCTGATTTCTCTTGCGTCGCGAAAACATTGCAAAACATCAAAACAGCATCAACGTTGTTCGGAACGCGCTATCAGATTGTCCCAGACAGCTAGCGCTACTTTTGAGGCCTCATGCAAGCCTTCCCTTCCAAGGTTCAGCTCCTGCAACATAGCACCCAAAGTGGCTGGACTCACCGGCACATCGTCCGATGTTAAGCAGGCATTAGACAGCTTGGTTGGCTTCGACGGCTTTCTTGTGCTGTCTTGACCCATCACGGCAGTTGAACATGGGTGAGTATCCTCGGTTCCGGTAGTCGGTGACAGCTACAGGTCACGTGATTCCTACTCCCTGGATGCCACGCTCCAGGCATGGCAGGGAGATTGTCATTGCTTGACGATGACAAGACGACTTTCTCATTGCCCACGTGTGGAACCATCTTCACATCTTCGTCATCTAACACCTACCGTTCCTGGTGGCTATCGGCAGATGCGTTGTCCAGATTTTGGTCGTCAGTCGCCGCAGTGACTTCGCTTCGCACCATTGCAAACGCCAAGGTTGCCGCAATGGCTGTGTCCTTTTCCTTCTACTCTTTGGGATGTGAGCTCAACTCCTGCTACTCCAACAGCGCAATTTGCAGCTTCTCCTCGAGGTCCAGAATGGCCGCGTCTGTCTGTGCATTTTGCGCCTCCATCTCAGCCAAACGCACTCTTTGTTCTGCAGCCAACGCAGTCTCTTGAGCATCGTGCCCCTCGTCGTCGCGGCGGATCGTTTATATGATTTCCCTCAATCCGTTGACCTCCACGATACCGTCATTCTCGAGTCTCTGCAGCAGGTCATCACGCTCCTCAATAGCTGAGATCAGGTCCCGCTCGTACCCCTCGACTTGCTGTTCCAGACCTCTTGCTCTTTCTCGCAACCGTCGTATTGATCTCTGCAAACAATTCGCCCACTTACATCATCTTCAAGTAGAATCTGTTTTGTCCTCTTCCACTTCTTGCTTTCACAAGGTACACGGTCAAATGTTTGATGGTCGCAGCCGTACGTGGTCTCAACCTCCATGCACATAGTGAGAAATTTGGAATCGCAGTTTGCACTTCCATGGTGCAGGCTGAGTACCATTGTGTGTGGCTATCAACGGCATGGATGTCACCTTGGAGTGATTCAAGGCAGCAGTGATGTAGGATTTTTACCTTTACAGTCGTGACGCGACGACTAGCCTTCCTCAACACCACGAATTCGATTCGTTGAGGAAATTTACGTCGTCGGCAAGGGCTCGGGCACGGGCGCCTTCCAGATATATTCCAGCAACCGCAAGACCACCACGATCGTAACAAGCCAGGGACAGTGGCTCTCGTCAACAAACAACAAACGCCTGCTAATACAAGACCTCACGATTTTTGATACCTTCGAGGTCCTATCCACGGCATCATCCTACCGTTCGAAAGATGGCTCATCAACAACTCGATCCTCCCTACACCTACTCTCTCAGCGACGTAGACCTGATGACCCTCATCCAGTCGGACGCCCGCTTCCTTTATGGTGGACACCATATCTACGACGTAGTTCTCACGCAATTCGCTATGAAGGCTACTCCGACCGTGCCTTGCTCATCGGATACTCACCTTCGTACACTAAGGCAGGTGAACGCTGTGGCATCAAGGCTGTCAACAGCAAAGGCACCGTGCTACGTGAGGCGAAGTTGACAAACGGAGATCGGTTTCGTAGCGGACCCCAGTTCAATGAAGCGAGGAGTATTCTTGTCCTGAGATTGTTGCATGTGCTGCAGATGGAGCCCGGGGACACATTTAGATACGGTCCGCAGCAGTAGGCAGTTGGACGCTGCTTCGAGGAAGATGCAGGCTTGCTGGGAAGCTCTGACCAGAAGAGTTTGTGAGGGAGGAGGAGCTTTTTTAGATATCAATACACGGCCGAACCTGATCCTTGTGCGAACTGAATGGTCGCCACGTGCGCCTCTGCGATTGCTTCCTGGTATTGGCTAAGTGTGAATTACCGGATTGGGCTTAGTCTTTGTTTACTCAATGGGCACCGGAACACTACCTGCGGACCGTACCTCATCACTTCCACACTTTGTCTCATGCATCGAAGCCACTTCCCATCCATCATCAGAACTGTGCGATGCGAACGATTTCCGGATTCAGCATGAGTACCAAGTGCGACTTCAAACGCTGGTCGCAACGCATCGCGAGGACCTTCGCCACGGTCGCGTAACGTCCCATGAGACATGCTCGTTCAATCGCCGCCGCAGCTATTGGATGCACTTGTCGCCTGGTTATGCCGACACTCTGCTCTAAAGGATGGAATAGGCGTTGCCTATGCAGCTGCGGATACCATTGGCTCGGCACCAGACCCATTGGCTTATCTCCCAATCTCCAGACGATCCCAGATTGCTGACTGCATGGGGGGGTTCCAAAACAGCGCAAGGGGACAATTTGGGAGCCAGCCCGTCAGCAAGTACTACGCTGACGAGCGATTGCCACCAATGTTCCTCAAAACTTCACAGAATTCAGAAAACCGCTTTACTAATGCCGAGAACAGGATCTGCACACTCCCTTAAGAAGGAGTAATCTGCCATTCTTGACTAGTCCCTAGCAAGTATCACAATAGGATGCCTGCAGCCAAGGCTGCAAGTCCACAAGGTTGCATGCGTTATCAGAGCAAGGGATCCTACTTAAGCAGCCCACTCGTCAATATGTGTTGTTCTTTTTGAAATTCTTGCAGATCAAATACGGATAACAAGCATGGGCAGGCAATTCGAAAAGACGCAGGAGCATTACGTCGGCCCACTTGATGCTGAGGCAGCTATTCAGCCAGGTGGTCTTCAGGCCGTTGACGCCCATATCGTGCCCATCGATCGCTCTCTCGAATCCAAGCTCGTTAGAAAGCAAGACCTGCGCGTCCTACCCATGGTTTTTCTGATGTACTTCTTCACTTTCCTCGACCGAACGAACCTCGGGAATGCCAGGATTGCCGGTATGGACAAGGACCTCGCCTTGGGTACGTACGGATTCAACATTGGCGCCTGTCTGTACTACGCCATCTACTTCTTTGCCGACATACCTGCTTCTCTGTGTGTCAAAAAATTTGGGTTCATCGTCCTACCGCTGAGCTGCGTTACTTTCGGGGTCGTAACTATCGGTACCGCATTCATACAGAATCCCGGAGGGTTTTACGCCATACGTCTTCTTCTTGGGCTGACCGAGGCGTTTCAGTTTCCTGGCTTGAGGTAAGATCCTCCGCTCAACCATGAACAAGCCAAGATATTAACAAGCAAGCTATGTCGTCTCTCGTTACTACCGCCGCCATGAGGTAACGAGCCGAATCGCGTTCTTCATGCTGGGAGCTGCGGGCTTCGCTGGTGGGTTTGGGGGCTTGCTAGCCTCGGGGCTCCTCCGTTTGGGCAGTGTCGGGAGCGTGACCTCCTGGAGAGTGATCTTTCTCATCGAAGGGTATTGATCCTGTCTCATTAAAGGCGATCAGTACGTCCGCTGACCGAACAAGAATCATAACCGTCGGCTTTGGCCTAATCGCCTTGTGGCTCTTCCCGGCCGACCCCTCGATCACCCGTATCTTCAATGAGGAGGAACGAAAGCTGGCCATGGCGCGTCTCTTCCACGATCAGCCGGCGATCACCACCCACAAGGAGAAGATAACCTGGGCGTTAGTCAAACGCGGCGCATTCAACGTCAACGTCTTTGTCGGCGCCTGGATCTACACGTGCAACCAGATCACAGTCCAAGGCCTCTCGATCTTCACCGCCACAATACTCCGCCTCAATTTCCCCGCCAAGTCACTCATCCAGATCCAGCTGCTCTCCTCGGCGCCGCCACTTGTGGGCATGGTGTTCGCACTCAGCGTTGCTTACGTCACGATGAAAACGCGGGGACATGGTATTGCGATCGCCTGCTGCGCCAGCCTATGCGTCCTTGGATATGCGATTTGGCTGGGGTCACGGAATCCGTCAGCGAGATTTGCAGCCATCTTCTTTAACACCGCTGGAGGGTACGGCTTTGGCGTACTGATCATCGGTTGGACCTTATCGAACGCAGCGCCCGATACAGTAAAGAACGTGGCCAACGCTGCTGTGTCAGGAATCGCGAACATAGGTATGCTGTCCCCTACATCACCAATTGCAATACCCTGCATACCTCCTGCATATGTATGTAGCACTCGAATTTGTTACTGATACCGTGTGAAGGTTCGATAGCGGCGACATGGAGCTACATTAGCAGCGACGCAAAGAACGGATACAAGATTGGCAATTCTTTGAACACGGCGACCGCAATCTCAGTCATTATTGCTAGTCTTTCACTTATGCTGTACCAAACGCGGGAGAACAGAAGACGTGCGGTTGGCGGAAGAGATTACCGGCTCGAAAGACACGCAGACGAGGTTGCGAGGCTCGGCCATCTTCATCCCGAGTTCCGGTATATTCACTAAGAGGTATTTCCTGAGTGAGAAAGCTCCATCTCTGTGTTAAACACTTGATGTAGCCGGTGTGTTCGGTCGTAAAATGCATCTAAGTCTGGGACAAGGTAATTGTCAGTCTGTTGGGATTCCATCAGTGAGAGATCGAACACAGTGTGCATCTCTTAGTATGGCGTCATGAATCCAACCGAGATATTGGGAACCAGACTGCAGTTAATGGCTCGTGATATAGTCGACTGGGTTACTTCAAGTCAACGACAAGCTTCTTGCCACTGACTAGACCTTCCTTTGACAGGTTCAATGCCGTTTGGACGTGCTCCAAGCCCTTGCCGACGATGGCTGGGGGCGGTAAGCACTTGAGTTTGCCAAACTTCAACGCAGCTCCAACATAGGTGCGCCACATAGGATCCGTAATCTCGTTGGCGCCGCCAGACCAGACCATACCGATCTCCACGTTATCCGGCACCACCTCTTCACCCATGTGGGGATGGGTGAGCGCAAGGCGACCACCACCAAGTTGCTCGAGTATCTTCAGATCGACTTTGATCGTGTCAGGGATCGAGATGGCATCGACAATGCCAACAAATTCGCCGCCTGATTTGCGCACAGCTTCAATGACTCGGCTAACTAGAGCCGAATCTTTGTGATCGATGCAATCCGCTGCTCCGCTCTCCTTCGCCAAACCGAAGTTCTTTGCGCCAACGATGGAGACGACGTGCAGTCCGGAAGCCGCGGCAAGCTGAGTAGTCACAGAACCGACAGAAGACGAGCCGCCATATACAACGATCGACTTTCCTATGGAGGGCTTGACTGATTCCTCCAATGAAGCGGAACGTAAAGCGAGCGCTGGAGTGAAGACGCCGGGCAGGAACTCAGGGAGCGGATTGCGGCGGTCGAAGAACAAGGCGTTCATGGCCGTCTCAAGTGCCATGGGGAGTACCACGCCATCGGTGTACGAAACAGAGGGAGGAAGCTGAGCCGCTTTGTCCACCGAAAGGACGGTGTATAGCTGAAAAGCACCATCTTGAGGGCGGCCGGTCCAGAGAGTGATGGAATTGCTGTTAGGCGAGGAGTCAGACAACAGATCTTCGGCCTCTTTGGTGACCAGCTTACCTACCCAATGACTCGATCGCCAACCTTGAAAAGCTCAACGCCGGGGCCAGTCTCGCAGACTTCGCCAGCCACATCGCACCCGACCACAGCAGGCCACTGCTGAATGAACATGCCGCTTTCCGTCATGTGCCAGTCAACAGGGTTGATGGCGATGGCAGCATTGCGGAGTATGATCTCGCCAGGTCCCGCTTTGGGGAAGGGAGCATCTCGAACGACCAATGGTGCTCCGGGCTTGTCGAGGTAAGCAGCCTTGTTCTGCGGGATTGAGCCCATGATTATTGCAAGAGGGTTGTCAAATGTATGGCTGCAGTGTCGATGCTTTTGGTGATAGTGGTATCGATGTGTTTGCTTGATAGCGATAGTGAGTATAGCGATGGGACTGGGCTCGAATTATATGCAACGCAGGAGATATTCGAAGTCCTGGCAACGGGCATGATGATCACAAAGCAGAGCGGACGAAGCGCGGAACGAAGTCGCAATGCTTGTCAATGGAAATTACGGCTCGCGTTTTCTTGCACAATCGCCAACGCTACATCTCGAAGCATCCCATACGCGGTATCTACCTTGTCTACGCTTTTGGCCTGAATGCCGTCCTGCGTAGGCAAGTACGTCACGAAGTTCCCTGAATACGATGTAGAATAAAAATCTTTGTCATTCTAGAGATTCATGTTCAATCCGGGCCCCGAAAAACGTACGATGTGATGGGAAGATGGGAGGTTGTAAGTAAGCAAGGCGTGGGCGGAGAACTGCAGGTGTGATTCCTGTGGGGAAGGAACGCCATGTGCGGTTCTCTTGGTCCGTGCGCGCCGCCTCAATCACGGTCAAACGTGTCTCCACCTCATCACCCAGGAGGCGTTCCACGTATTTCCTTATATCCCCCAACGCCGAGATGGCTGCAGTTCATCGATTGCGAGCATGCCGCCGGTACGTCTTGGTCCCAAAGACCTACTGGAGTACGATGCTACCTATGGTGTGATCATCTGTCGCGAATGCCGGTACGCGATCCAGAAGAGCGCTCTACAAAGCCACCTACTTCGGCACAAGATCTTCCGTCACGAGAGACATACTCTGCTAAGCCTGATCTCGCGACTCGATGTTGTTAAGCCGGAGGATGTTCCCCTGCCACCACCTACCAGCAAGCCAATAGAGGCCTTACCGGTCAGCTCTGGCCTTCGCTGCATTGTAGGACAGTGCGAGAGCCTGTATGCAAGTTCGAAGCGAATGAGACGACATCAATTGGAACGTCACGATTTGGCGGACTCCGAAACCGATGGAGCAAATGCTATGGTGCGCCCAGTCAGCCTACAGACGTTCTTCCGCGGTACCAAGATCAGATACTTCGAGGTCGCAGGTCCTGCAACGAGCGAAGCGCCGAAACCACCACCGAGCATGGAGATGATCAACATGGACTTGGGTGTACAACCACCTCAGATATCTGACTTGGTAGCTACGCCAATAGCTCTTGCACCAGTCATTGATTTGCACCATCTAGGCTATCTTCATCACTTCCTTCAGGATACGAGCCTGTCCCTACCTACGGTGGACCCCAAGAACTCACTTTACTGGCACCACGAGTTCGTTGCTCAAGCTCTACAGCAAGACTGGCTGATGGCTGGTTTGCTGGCGGTCGCTGCATCACACAAAGCGACAATTGCACATGCCACGTCCACAGCTACAGCCCATCACGAGCGGTCCCTCAGCTTGTTCAGAGAATACCAGGAAGGACTGCAAGCTCATCTGATAAGACAAAAGACGATATGTGCCTGGTCAACAGACAGCCTGGAGGCAGTCACAACACCGCGCCTGACCATGCTTCAGGGCAAGCCGACCCCTCGACAGGAAGTGCTGGATCAGCTGGCCAATATCGTATCATGCGCACACGTGTTGTTCAGGGCCACCCATTCGAGTACACTGGAGGCTCTCACCACACCAATGCGCGGGCTCGTGTCAAAAGACATGATTGACAAGCCCGATTCCATCGATCGCGCCGCTAAGCTGATGGAGATCGACGAGGCTGACCGTGACCCGATACTATCCTGCCTGCTTGACCGTATAAGCTCACTGCCAACGCGTATGGCTGGACCGCTCGGCCGCCCTCAGAGCCCCGAAGACCTCCAAGCCGTCATGGTCGCGCTCTCAGCCATAGCAAAGCTCATCGACAGCTGCGCAGCAGGCTTCGAGCCCGAGTCCGAAGAAATCACTTTCTGCGCAATGTCAACATGGCTATCCGGCGCCGCAGACTCATTCCACGAGCTGATCGCTCGCAACAACGCAGCTGCTCTGATCGTGCTGGCGCACTGGGCTGGTTCGCTCGTCAGGAAGGTCGAAGAGAACGGATGCTGGTTTCTGAAGGGGGCAGCGGACTTCATGTTGGCGAGGATAAGGGAGAGACTAGCCCAAGAGCCTGCGATTCATGCGCTTTTAGAAGAACTGTGAGCTACTCCATCCATACTTCGGTGGACAAACTACAGGCATCGACCCTACGAGATAAGCTTCTTCTACCAAAGTGTTGTCTCGACAGACCTCTGGCTATATCCCATTCTGCTGACTCATGCCACACTTCAGCCTTGTGACCCACTACGTTTGCGTTCACAACTACATTTAGGAATGCCGTCAAGGCAATAATTGAATGCTGTTCAAAACGAATAGTTGGCGCAGCGATTTTGCCGACGCCAGACCGCGACCGTACACAGCAGGCGTGAGAATTAATTCTGTCGCGATCAATTCTTTGCGCAGCTGAGTTACGTGAATCACTCGCGCGGAGCTGCGCAAATACCTTGTCATTGGACATGTGCGGCTGCACGACCTGCGTGGCTTACAGACACAGCCTCATGCAGATCCGGTCACTTGAGAACATATGATCCGTCATGCAGCCGATGACATATATCTACCAACCAATACTGGGTTCGTACACTCAGTATTCAAGAATTTGAACATGTGACAGCGATGAGCGTACCCATCGGTTTGAGCTTTGGTAAGCCGCGCCCACGGCGTTTGCGAATCACATGCTTTGTGCGAAAGCTGACAGTTGGAAACAGGCGATCTAGTTGCTGCAGTGAAGCTTGCAAAGCACGCTATAGCGTCTGTCAAGTCCAGCGGTGGAGCAGTCGAGGATTATCTACACACAGTAACGCGCCTTGATGCCAGTCTGGCAAGCCTACAGGCCGTAAGTCAAGGCGATGGGGTTGCTGGCATCTCCGCGTCCGGAAATGCAATCCGCAGCCTGACAGCATCCATTGCGACGGATGTTGAAGAGCTTCTGACACGCGTTCGCCGTCACCAGGAGCATCTCAGTGCCGCTACAACATCGCCCACATTTAAAAATATCATCGCTAAAGTCAAGTGGGGTGCACATGAGTCGAAGCAGGTTGCGGAGAGGCGAAGGGCTCTTAGCGACGACTTGGCCACGGTAGGGCTACTGTTCGATCTGGACACAAGGTAGGCCACTTGTCTCATATGTGAGTACAACGGAAGCTGACCCTAAAGCACGCGTTTAGCCACGATCGAGAACAACGGCTATGAGACTTTGGAGAACAGTGAGGTACAGATCCAGCAGTTAGTCGGTGTTCAGGCCACCTTGGACCAACTGAGTGCTGCCCAGAGCTCACTCCAGGTCGCCATCTCCACCATTCCCGACCAACTCAGGTCCATACAAGCCACGAGTCAAAGATTGCTGGATATGACAGAACCACAACCACGGTCGTTCTATCATATCCCAGTGTGTTTGAATAGCTTGGTCGCTTCAGCACCAAATGCAATGGATCCTAGCTGTCCTCAAGGCGCTCATGAATCAACACTCCACCGCCAAGACCATGATCTTAGCCAAACTGCAAAGACTGCAGAGGATCCGGGGTCACTAGATCTCATAAGGACCGGATCTCAGCAACTTGTGATTGGCTTTTTGAGCCTTTTGGTGGAGCTGGTCAAAGCTATTGTACACTCTGTGACCCCACTGGTTCATCTCGTGCCCGCGCTTGCAACATATTTGCGAGTCATGCGATCAATCCCAACGACTATCTCGTTCGTACTGTCAGACAATATTCAATTTGTCGACGCATTGGGCATGAATCACTCTCTACCATTCCAAAACGTGAGAGGTTGGACCGCTTTCCAGAGCATGTTAAGCGCTCACTTTCGCGATCGGCCAGGAGGGGACAAAGTTGCAGCTGGACATTTTCGAATTTGGAAGGCGACTGCTCAAGAGTCTGTTTTAGACGAAGCAACATGGGCAGAAGCCCTCGAACCAGGCGATCGTCTCGTCATGTCTATCGAGATTTCAAAGATGCATCGCACGCCCCGTCGAGGCTACTGTCTGCGTGCGAACTGCAAAGGCGTCTTACGCAACGCAAGATCCGGAGTACTCGAATGCTCACTATGTAGCTTGTATTGTCACGAGGACCATCTACGTCCCCGACGTCGGACGCCTCCGGTCAGCGGCCCACATGATTGGAAAGCAGAAGTTGCGAAGACTCATGCGTTGCTAGAAAAGCAGGGTTGGTCAAAGAATGCTCGCGGTGATTGGGTTGCTTCCGTCGATATAAATGACAGGTCTTCGCCGGCTCCCCGGTCGACAGTTGGAGAAAGAAGAAGGCTCGATGAGCGAGCAATCAGGTCAAAACTTGCTGAAAGTCTCGCAGAGAGTACAGAGCGCGCTCGGAGGCGAGAGCAAGGAGGCTGGCTAATAAAAAGCCGTGATATTGCGCAAATCCATCAAGCTATGGCTGAACAAATGGAACAAGAGGCGGCAAGGAAAGAAGACAGGGAATTGTCACTGTTCGTCCGCATACACATTGGTACTGATGTGTACAAACCAGCGATCAGCGATGTCGGTTACGGACAGGCCGATTTTGAGGTCCCAACCAGTTCACCTGCGGTCGTCGATGACCTCACACCTGCTCCAGATTCGGTGGACCCTGGTCCTGTGCCAGTATCGAAAACGCTTGTACCTCGATGGCATCGTCGATCACTTGTTGATATTGTGATGGAAGAAGACAGTACCTGGGCAGCGTCATATATCGTTAGCGCCATTCGTGACGGCGCAGAAGTCGACGTCGTGGACCCTTGCTACGGAACCGCACTGCAAGCTGCAGCAGTCATAGGATGCGAAGTTAAGACTTCGATTCTGCTTCAGCACGGAGCGGACCCACTTGCGTATTCGCTCGCACATCAATCGGCAATTCACGCAGCAGCCATCTACAACCACGCAAGGGTGCTCGCGATGCTTCTGAAAAGCTGTCAAGCAGGCATAAACTTCGATGCCATGGGCGATGACGACATTCAGAGGATAATGTTGTTTCGAAGCATTTGTGACTCTGCGCTACAAGCTGCTACGCTTCGCGCCTGTAGAGAAGCGGCCCTCACACTGCTAGGCTATACAGAGGAAGTGCATATAGAAGCGGCGTTGGCTTCAGGCGATGAAACAATGATGGCGATGATAATGGGCGAAGCTCAAAGGAATGGCGATGCAACGATGGAGGAATGTGTAGATCTGGTTCATTACGGCCATGGTCACATTGGACGAGCGGCCGAAGGGAGGACTTGGGAGATGGCTGCTCGTTACAAAGGGTTGGAGATTCATCTATAGATCTTCCTGAGCTATTGTTCGATTATCGAGTATAAACGTCAGGGTGAACAACTAAGAATTTGAACTATTTATCGACTTGTTCCTGGCTACTCCACTATGAGTCGTCAGGCTTCCTATTGACTCCGATCAGGGATGGACTTCCACAGGATGCAGCTGTTCGTGAACTCATCGAGGGTCTCTAAGCGATGGCTGGAGGAGCGTTTCGAGGTGAGTTAGCTGTGTAACGAACTCATTGTCGACCTCCAGGCTTCTCTGTCTCGTTCTCTGATCGTCAATTCCCAGGTCCCAATAATGTGTCGCATAGTCTGCGGGATGGTTGCCAAACATTGATGTGTCGATCATGCCTGGCTCTCCGCTTCCGTTCCCGCGGATACGGTCCGTCAGCCTCATCTGCCGTTCCGCACAACAACCCAGCTGAACATCAACATGCCACCGGTTCATTTTCGCGGACCGTCGTTGGTTTTGACAAGATCCGCGGCTGAGTACAGTATTCTACACTTTTTGTGGAAGGATATGCAAAGTTGCAGTTTGAGGAAAGATGGTGAGATAAAGTTCCAACTAGCGCCGCTGTACACCACCAACTCCATGCAGAGTAATGGTACGCCTATAATCATGCAAATCGCAACACGTCGACATTTTCCAGCTCTCAAATCTTCAGCCTCTCAAGCGCCTCATCAAGGTCCTCACTCCCCTTCTCACCATCCTTTCTCTCCACCGCTTTCCTCTCCCTGTACTCCCTCGCCACAACCTCCATAACCTTACCCATCTGCGTATCCAACCCCTGCATCGCCATCTCGCTCTTTACCCTCTTAAAGTTCCCCTTCACAAAGCTCTGATACTCCGATACTTTCTTCTCTGCCCCCGCTTTCCCTCTCGGCGCAGGTTTAGTCTGAACCAACCTGCCCTTACACTTCCCACAGCTATGCCTCTCTGTATCCACGCTCCTCGAATGCCGCTTGAACTCATACCCGCACTCGACACACTCCCAGACAAATTTGTACTCGATGGCGTAGCTGTGCTTAGTGGTGACCTCGACGCCTTTGTCCGCGAACGCAGCCGAGACTTGCGCGCCCCAGCTTTTGAACTCCGCACCGTGCGGATTATTGCGCACCTCGGAGATCATGAAGGTGAGTAGGTGGCAGAACTCGTGCGCGAGCACATTGTACAGCCGCCCCTCGTCGTCGATGACTTTGGCGGCGAGCTCGATGGAGCAGTGGTGCCGTGTCTCTGTGCGGAAAGCGGGTGGGGCGCCCGAGGCAGACGTCTTGATGCGGATTACTTCGCGCCGCCAGTTTGCGCGGCCGGCGGTTGTCTTGAGCGTTTTGCTCCAGATGAGCTGGATGCCGCCGGTGGAGGCGGAGAGCGCGGCGATGCGGCCGGAGGCGATGGTGGAGTCGAGTTCTAAGAGGAAGGCGGCGGCGATGTCGTGTTTGCAGTCGGCGAAAGCTTTGCGTTGGGTGCGGATCTGTTGGACCGTTGGGCCTGATGTGTTTCGCTCTTTCTGGGTGGGTTGCGGCTTGGAAGTCTTCTTCTTCGGGCTCGCGACGGGACTGTTGTATGCTGAGTCGCTGCTGCTCCCGTCGTCGATGTCCATGCCGCCCATCATCTTGGTAATATCTTCGCGCCATTGCTGCTTCTTCGGCGAAACGAGCTTCTTAGCGGGCGAGTGGCGGTCATTCCAATCATTGACGACCTCTGGGTTCCAGAATGCGTCAAGGCTTGGCCGCAGATCTGGGGCTTTTGGAATCAATGGCTTCTTTTTGGATGGTGACACGAGCTTGGTCGGGCTGGGAGGAGCTAGTGGAGGTGTCGTTGGACGTGTGACTGGAGGTGCTTTGCACGGAGAGCGCTTCTTGGTCGGTGTGGGAGAGCTACCACCAGGTCAGTATATGCTAATCATCTAAGGATTCATGAAGAACGTACTACGTGAGGAATGGCTGCAAACTGTCTGAGGACGATGTTGCCGGACGCGACGCTGCGAATGATGATGAGCGAACGCGCGTTGAGTCTGGGAGAACGAACGACTCGGGTGCTTTAGGAGGTGATTCTGTCAGATCAATGACTTCCTGTGTCCAGTTCGAGATGGTGCTATGTCCTTTCCGGTGAGGTGGTCGCATAGACATCAGAGGTGTCTCTTCCAGTTGTTCCTCCGTGTGCTCCTTCTCTTCGTCGACATCGGCGTCTGCGTACTCGGATTCAGAGTCAGACTCGATCAGTCGCTGCGGCCGCCTCTGCCTGGATCTGACCGGCATAACGACTTCATCCTCTTCCTCGTCTTCCTGCTCCTCCGACGCAGGCCCCTCGTCGTTTGTCTGCATTCGCTGTTCCTCCACTTCTTTCGTAACATCTTCCTCATCCCCGCAGAGTAAGCTCGTCTGCTCTGGCTCAGCCTCAACTTCTTGAACCTCCACCGCCACTTCTTTCTTCTCCCCTCTCTTCCCGCCGATCAAATTCAACTCCGGGTTACCGAGGAGCGAACGACCAAGAACAGAATGGCCTTGCCCGGAATCGCCAAAGATGTCGATCCTCTCCCTTCTCCCCTTATCTCTCCCCCTCACACTCCTCGCCAAGCTCTTCGCTGCGATCAAACTCCGTTTGCGGCCCTCCATCCGCTCATCCTCCTCCGCACCTCTCTCCCTCCTCGCGCGCCTCTCAGACCCCGGTCTCTTCTCCGGGCTCGCAAGGCTCTCATCGCTCAGCTTCCTTAGCAGCCGACTATTGCTCTCGACGGGTCTGAGGATGCGCTGACGGCGCGGGGTGAGCGCCAGCGACGTAGGAGCCTGCGACTGAGAGTGCGACTTCGATGTGTAGAAGGTATTGTCGTCTTGGAAGATGGAGGACGCATCGGCTTGGTCGCGCTTCGAACTTTTCGGTCGCAGCGGCACGTTCTCTGAGTCTGAATCGGAGGAGACGATGTAGCTGACATCGCGAACGGCCCTTCTAGGACTTGTGCGGCGCGGGTGTGTGTCTGGTTGGGGCAGCGAGATCGGGGCTTCCAGCGGACTGGGCTTGCGGAGACGAGCCATTGCGAGGGTAGGCAATGCAATAGAGTGAGAGCAGTATCGCGATGCGATAGATAGGAATGCGCTTCAAAGAATGCGTAAGTTAGCACAATTAGCACGGGTGGGATATGTGCAAGGATATGTCCAACGGGTATGAGGTCAGACCTGGTGTTTATTGTGCGCCGTTGTCATGGTGATCCGACTAGTCACGTGCAAGCGTCATTCTCTGACATCGGGGACATGGATGCTCATGAACGCAACGTGCAGCCGTCGGCCCGACCGCAAATGGAGCACTCCGGGGCCGAGCGTGGGGTGTCCGGTGGCATCTACGGAAAAGGTCATCACGAGCTGCGTGCGCATAGTGCCAATGGGTTAGGCCGTGGTCGAGATTACACATCACAGAGCATAAAGAGACGGCGCAGTGTTCATGTTTGAAGATCGTATGGACATTGCGGTTGCTAATAAATAGAAATCGTACATTGCATGCTAACACCGTCACAAATACAAGCCGAACCCAACCCTATTGAGCTCGGGACAAGAGCTGTAATGAAAACTTATGCTCGACAAAACCCAACCAAGGGCTGCCAGGCCTCATGTTTTGAGTTCTCCACCCTCGTAGGGCTTTCTGTTCGTGTTCGTCCTCGTACATCGGGTATCCTCTTCGTATCTACATCCCCAGTGGCGGTTGAATTCATCTCAACTGAGAGCTGATGGTTTACTTGCGAGCCTTAGCCATGGTGTTGAGGGCAGAGCCGTTCTTGAACCACTCGATCTGGCCCTCGTTGAATGTGTGAGAGAGCTTGATGTCGAAGGCCTTGTCGCCGTTGGCGGGGTGGACGACGAGGGTAATGGGCTTGCCGACGGCGAGCTCAGTAGCCTTGATGTCGACCTTGTCGTTAGGGCCGATCTTCTCGTAGTCGGCGGGCTCGGAGAAGGTCAGGGGCAGCATACCCTGCTTCTTCAGGTTGGTCTCGTGGATACGAGCGAAGGAGCGGGTGATGATGGCAAGACCGCCCAAGTGCCTGGGCTCAAGGGCAGCGTGCTCACGGGAAGAACCCTCGCCGTAGTTCCAGTCACCGACAACGACCCACCTGATGCCGTTCTTCTTGTAATCACGGGCAACGTCAGGGACGGCACCGTACTCGCCGGTGAGGTTGTTCTTGACCTTGTTGGCCTCGCCGTTCTCCTCGTTGATGGCACCGATCAACATGTTGTTGGAGATGTTGTCCAAGTGGCCACGGTACTTCAACCAGGGACCAGCCATAGAGATGTGGTCAGTGGTGGTCTTGCCCTGGCACTTGATGAGGATGGGCAGGTCGGTAGCGTCCTTGCCGTCCCAAGCGTTGAAGGGAGACAGGAGCTGGAGACGGTCGGACGAGGGGGAGACGGCGACCTGGACGGACTCACGGTCCGCAGGAGGAGCCTGGTAGGTGTCGTTTCCTGGGTCGTAGCCGTTGGCAGGGAGACCAGCACCTGTGGGCTCCTTGAGCTTGAACTCCTTGCCGTTGGCATCCTTCAGGGTGTCGGTCTGCGAAATGTCAGCGATGTTCTATTTCTTTTTTTGCTTCTGACCACGAACCAAGGGGTTGAAGTTAAGTGTTCCAGCAATGGAGAGCGCGACAACGAGATCGGGGGAGGTGACGAAAGAGTGGGCTGCAGACTGTTAGCAAAGAGTTTTGGACGTCGGATCGGAAGATAACCTACTGGCAGGGTTGGCATCATTGCGGCCAGTGAAGTTACGGTTGTAGGAAGAGACAATTGAGTTGGCAGTGCCCTTCTTGACGTCGCGGCGGTCCCACTGTCTGTTGGAATGTCAGTTGAAGTCCAATGATGAGGCATGTTGGCTACAAGCCACTTACCCGATGCAAGGACCACAGGCGTTAGCGAGAACCATACCGCCGAACTCCTCGAAGGTCTTGAGCTGACCGTCACGCTCGATGGTGGCGCTGCCTAAAAGTTAGCATGCTGAATAACTCCAGGCCTCACGGAAAAACGTGAAATCGGTGATTTTGGAGAACTAACCGAATCTGCTCTGAGCCGGGAGTGACGGTGAACAGAGACTTGGCCTTGAGGCCGTGAGCCATGGCGTCCTCAGCGATGGAGGCGGCACGAGTCATGTCCTCGTAGGAGGAGTTGGTGCAAGAGCCGATGAGACCAACCTTCATCTCCTCGGGCCAGTTGTTGGCCTTGACGGCCTCCTTGAACTTGGAGATGGGAGTGGCCAGATCAGGAGTGAAGGGACCGTTGATGTGGGGCTCAAGCTCGTCGAGGTTGATCTCGATGAGCTGGTCGTACTCAGTGCCCTCATCCTCGCGGAGCTCAGCGGCGTATTCGCGGGCGAAGTCACCAATGTGCTGACGCTTGGTGGCCGCAAGGTAGTCGTACATGCGGTCGTTGAAGGGGAAGACGGAGGTGGTGGCACCGATCTCAGCACCCATGTTGCAAATGGTGGCCATACCAGTGCAAGACAGAGACTCGACACCGGGTCCGTGGTACTCAACAATGGCACCGGTTCCACCCTTGACGGTGAGAATACCGGCAACCTTAAGGATGATGTCCTTGGGCGAGGTCCAGCCATTGAGCTTACCGGTGAGCTTGACACCGATAACCTTGGGGGCCTTCAACTCCCAGGGGAGACCAGCCATGACGTCGACGGCATCGGCACCTGGTTGTTCGTTAGCCAATTGATCGGTTTCAGAATCGTTTGCACCACTTACCACCGACACCAATAGCGGCCATACCGAGACCACCGGCGTTGGGAGTGTGAGAGTCGGTACCAATGAGGAGAGCACCGGGGAAAGCGTAGTTCTCGAGAACGATCTGGTGGATGATACCAGAGCCGGGCTTCCAGAAACCAATGTTGTACTTAGCGCAAGATGTGGCCAGGAAGTCGTAGACCTCCTTGTTGATGTCAATGGCGCGAGCCAAATCCTTCTCGTTGCCAACCTGGGCCTCGATCAAGTGGTCGCAGTGGACAGTGGAAGGGGTCGCGACGGAGGGCATGCCAGCGGACATGAACTGGAGAATGGCCATCTGGGCGGTGGCATCCTGGCACGCAACACGGTCGGGGCGGAGCTTCAGGTAGCTGGAGCCGCGCTCGATGTCCTGGTTGTGGGGGTCGTCCAAGTGGGAGTAGAGAATCTTCTCAGCAAGAGCGAGCGGGCGGTTGAGGCGGCCGCGCACAATCTTGAGGTTCTCCGACATCTTCTTGTAGTTGATGTAGTTGCCCTTCTCCCAGTTGGTCATCTCGACCTTGCGGGAGAGGGGTGCATCGCTGACGGTGGCCAATGACCTGCGCGAAGCGAAGCTCTGGCCGACACGGCCGAGCCTCGAGAACCTCTGCATCTTGGATGGGGTGAGGATGGGTGGAGTGGAGATGAGGAGTGATGGAGGACAGCGCGGAAAAGAACGTCAGAAGCTGCCTCGAGCTGTCGATTATCAGTCGGCGCGTGATTGGCTGCTGAGGCGACTCCACAGCCCGTGCGGTGCTTGTTGCGGCAAGCCGAGGTCTTCCGCAAACGAATACAACGGTAGCTTTCACCCGCTGGGCCGCTGTGTAATTCACGTGCTGGCGTGGTGTTTCGTGTTGTGCAATTCACTCTATGTGTGCGCGTTGGCATACAGTACTATTTGAATGCATGTCTGGATGCATTCGTTGATGTGAAGTCACAGAGCATTTCCGGATGGCGTCACGCTGCGTCCACCTGCAACCCCGCGCGCTGGAGATCTCCCAGAAGCTTGATTGGCAGCAAAAGCAAAGGTGCTGTGCGCAGCGAGGTGTGCGCAACAGTGTCTTCGGAAAAGTCAGCAGCAACGTCACTTTCTGTTCGTCTCCAGACCAGCTGCATCACTAGCCTCCGCGCAGCCCTGCAGTTTGGTCCTGTTGCCAAGGCCTAGAGCGCATTCCGCGAAATTTCTTCAGCGTCTGCAGGTCTCTGAACAGCCGCACGAGCCAGCGGCCCATAGCCGAATCCTCCAGCCAGCGACAACAGCCGACGGCCGCGGACAGCCCACGAGACAGCCCCCAATACACCACCATGCCTGCCATACGCGGACAGGACAGCAAGAAGAAGACGCGCAGGCATACGCGCGACCTCGACCAGGTCCACGCCGACCTGCGCGACGAGAAGCACCTCGCAGAGTTCAAGAATGCAAAACCCATAGAAGACCTGCCCGGCCTAGGGCAGAATTACTGCCTCGAGTGCGCAAAGTTCTTCGAGAGCGAGGCCAACATGCTGGCGCACAAGAAGGGCAAGGTGCACAAGCGGAGGTGCGTCTTCAAACATGCAATATTCACTGGCCATACTAACTATGCGCAGAGTAAAGGCACTGAAGGAGGAGCCATACTCAATCAAAGAAGCAGAGGCAGGAATGGGCTTCACCACAAACAACGGCAAGCGTACCACCACTGCGCCTGCGCCCATGGAGGTCGACAACGTGGCGTAAAGCTCGTCATGGAATAGCCAAATCACCCGGCCCTTCAAGCATCCTCTGTACATACCGGCGATCTTCCAACGCGTGGCAAAGGCAGCAACGACGAACGAATGCCTACAAAAGTTTCGCAGATATGCAGCATCTGCAGTGGAGGACTTTGGGTTATTGAGGCACCTCGCTGCCACCACAAGGCTTCAGGCGCACCCGCTGCCTGTTGAGAGGCTGCACATGCATTGCACGGCGTTCAAAATGGGAAACATGCATCATAGAGGACAACAGTCAAACGATACCCAACCAGATTCAAGCTGCTTATAAATGTACAATCGAGTTTGTACCTTTTCAAACATTAGGTACCCATTTCTGTGATGCCTGACTCTGCCTGATCGTAGCCTGCGTGACTGGAACATCAAAAGAGCTCGACCGCCAACTTAAGAACACCAGAACGCGCAAAGAGCGGCCAACACCACAGCTCACTCAAACAAGTAACCATACACGCTCCCAATTGACTACCATGTCGTTCACCAACACCCCTCTCTACGGCGGCGCCATCACAGTCGACCTGCCTTCCAACTTTGCCGACACAAGGTCCGTCCTCAAATTTCATCAGCCCCATCCAGCTCCCTCCACATCCCGCACATCAGCGCACACGCCAGCTAACGTTAATGCAGCCAAATCCGAGAAGTACCCGATCATCAAGAGGTCTACCTAGACAGCGATGGATATTCATCGATAGTCGTCGAGATTCTCGAGTATCAAGAGAAGGGCAGTGATGAAGAAGCGCTACAGTACCATTTCGCCGACCTCATTGATGAAGAGGACAGCACCAACATCCTCGAGCTGGGCCGTGCGGTGATGGCGAGACTCAGGTAAGTACCTCACATGTGGCATGCACGAATTGCGCATGTTTACTTTCAAATATTCCTTTACCCGGCCAGCAACTAATTACTTTGCAGCGACAAGCCGGTCTACACACTGCGCTTCATCCAGACACCGCCACCCAACACCAATCCCAACCGCAAGGTGCCGGAGTACGTGTACATCCAGCTCATGCTATTGCGTCTGAAAGGACAGGAGACAGACCTCATGATCTCTGTGAACATCCCGCACTACCCCGGCGAGTACGAGAAGCCTAAGGAGGGCGAGGCTACGCAACTGATGAAGGACAGCGAAAAGACCAAGGACAGGATATTGGAAACTTTCGATATCAAAGACTGGGGTCTTTTCGAAGGTTGAACGGATGCTCCAAAGCATCAAGAGGAGGACAATCTGGTAGAGAGGATCGATCCCCAGACCGCGGAATACAGGATGACGAGACGACGAATTCACTCCCACATTTCCGCAATCTCCATTTCGTCCATGTTTTCCATATACTACACTTCTCTTTATTCATCGTTCTCTTTGCTTCTCTTCGTCAGCATCCATCCCCACCGAGGGCTCGATTTGTCATTCCTGGTCTTCCAGCAATTATCGTCAACCTGCTCATGTTCACTTCCCACGATGAGGCTGTTCGGTAAATCTCATGCACACCCAGGGTCCAGCCTCCTCCGGACCGCGCTCCGACATCTGCACTCCAGACTTCACAAACCCCGCATACCCGCCTCGACTATGACGAAAGCAGCTGCCTTTCAATCGGCTACACGACGAGCTGCGCAAGTAGCCGCAGTGTAGTAAAACCAGTCCACAGACCTCACAGCGATGTAGCCCAATATCAATTGCACGCTGCACGCAGATTGCATCTCCAGCTCTACTCCAGCTCTGCGTGACGAAGAAAGAGAAGAATGGTGGAATACACAGTGCCCTGCAAGGGCATAGTAGCCTACTCCCAGCACGACTGGAAGTGGGAAGACATGCTCACGCGCGAGCCGCAGGCAGACGAGTTCCTCGTCGAGATGATAGCAACGGGCGTGTGCCACACCGACATCTCGGGCTACGGAGGCATCTACCCGCGCGTTTTGGGCCACGAGGGTAAACATTCCCCCTGAGCACTACTATTGGGAGTCTCATCTAAACTCATATCTTGACAGGCGCCGGTCGCATCCTCCGCCTAGGCTCGTCCTCGCAGTCCTCCGCGTACTCCGTGGGCGACCTCGTAATCCTCTCCGCCGCCGCCTGTCTGCAATGTAAATACTGCACCACCGGTCACCCCGCGTACTGCATAAACCACGCCGCTCTCACACTGTCCTCCAACGAGCCCAATTTCGTGCTCGCGTCCGACACCTCCCGCGTCATTGGCGGCGGCTATTTCGGCCAGTCCTCCTTCGCGTCCCCCGTCCCGGTGAAACTATCCTGCGCCGCGAACGTGACGAAATTAGTCAAAGACGCGGATGAGCTACGGAAGTACGCGCCGCTGGGTTGCGGGATCATGACTGGCGCTGGCGCGATAACGCATGTGGGGCAGTGCGAGCCAGAGGACGTAGTCGGGGTCGTTGGGCTGGGGGGTGTTGGACTTGCGGGTATTTGTGCGGCGAAGCAGAGGGGCGTGAAGAACGTCGTCGCCGTCGACTTGTTGCAGTCGAGGATTGATTTGGCGATGCAGCATGGTGCTACGGTTGGGTTGTTGAGCACGAAAGAGGGATTGAAGGGTGAGGAGATGAGCGTGGCTATTAAGAAGTTGACGCCGGGGGGATTGGGGTGCAGTCATATCCTGGATACGAGTCCGAGTGTTGCGGTGCTGGGGCAGTGTATGGAGGCGTTGCAGAAGAATGGACAGTTGCTGCAGGTAGGAGTCAAGCCAGTGGGTGCAAAGTATGAGCTGGATCTGCTTACACATATGGTCAATGGGAGAAGGTTGATTGGTGTTATCGAGGGGGACAGAGATCCGGCAGAGGCGTTACCTGAGCTCGTGCAGTGGAGCAAGGATGGCATTTTGCCTGTGGAGAAGATGTTGAAGGAATTTGGGGTGCAGCAATTTGAGGAAGCGAGGCAGAAGATGGAGGAAGGTAGTGTGATCAAGAGTGTGCTTGTATGGTAGTCGAATCAAATCCACGCATATAATCTTCACTCAACGTCTCGTTATTTGTCTGCCTTGGTATGTTATTTGAGCTAACGCAAGACATAGTAGATACATTTGCTAACACAGAAAGGCTCTCTCTCACAGAGCTGACTGCCACCCCCGAAATTTCTTAAATTGCGAGAGGCCTTAGCAAAAGTTGACGGTATCTTTGCAAATCGACAGAAGATTTGATGATCACAACTGCTTTTCAGAACCTGTTGTCCTGGACAGCGAGCATGTCGTTCTCCACATCCCACTGAGGACTTCGCTGACTGTCAGCGTCGCCAAAGTCGCTCTCGTTGCTTTCATAATCCTGGTTCCGGTCGAGCGTGGACATCCTTTCGGTGTGTCCCTGTATACAAGGTCGACCATCCTCGTGGGGGGGATCGGCGCATTGGTTGCATGGTAAAGGTGCACAAGTAAAGGTGCACAAGTACGTTGATAACGGCGTTCCTAGCCAAGGTATCTCGAAGTCACTCGGCCAGCACGTAGATCTGGGCCAGTTGATGGACCTCCTCGCTCAAAAGTGTTCGAGCCGTGGATGGTTCCAAGGCCTGTAGCTCTTCCCTCGTCTTCTTAATCGTTGTTAATCGTCTGCTGTAAACATAATTAAGATTCAGTGCGAAGATCGCTGGAGCACAGTTAGGTAGCGTGATAGACCGACTACTCGACTCGTTCCAATTTCCGTTCATAGCACGTCTGAAGTACTCCGACCTTGCTCGAAGTAATGACTCATGCACGGTAAAGCTTTCTGCCTCCTAACCTACGTTCACGGTCAACGTGTTGTCTTAGTCAAACCTATGTCGTAGTCACGAGGTATTCAGCACAGCGAAAGTTGAGCCACCTACCTTAAGCTGTCGACCCGCGGAGCGCGCACTGGATTGTCTCGAAGTGGTGACACGATAAACGCTTCGTGCGGTGAAGAATCTAAAGCGATAGTGCAGGTCTGGGAACTGGACATAGATGAGCTTACAACAAGACAGAACATGTGGGCAAGGTAATCCGAGTGAAGGATGAGAGTCCATCCCCATGACGACCAGAACAATCGGCAGGTCAGCGCCTTCATCGCACATGTCCGATTTTGGTAGCCAAAAACTGTCTTGTGCCTTCCTTCTCCATAAACTTTTCTCTTCTCCCATCCTCCCTCCTTCCAACTCCACGCACCAAACAAACACACATCCCCTGCAGCAATTGCAACACCACAACAACGACAAATCATCACGATGCTGCTCCCTACTGTCACCAAGCTTCTTCCTCTTGCCTCTCTGGCGGTGACAATCACCGCCGCCCCGGCGCCTGCTTTGGCCATCGACAACGCTGCCGTCCGCAATTGCGAGTCTGACTACGTGCGCTGCCTGCGCCTGCGCATAAGCCTCGACTACTGCCATGAGACTGTGTGCAACATGTACAACAATGAGGTACGCCCGCTCTCACCCCTGTAACATACTGCACGAATATACTAACAGGAAACCAGTGCAAGCCATGTCAGGAGGGCGCTCTCCCAACCATCTATGACCGCGCCGTCACTCACTCCACCGACGACAGCACCGCCTGTGAGGTGCTGATCTTGAATAGCCGTGCAGGTGCGAAGCCCCAAAGAATCACTGCGTCGTCATCTGCACGCACGCCCACTGCGCTCTCCTCTGCACAAATCCTGGCCACCCACCTTCTGGACCGCTTGACGAGGCCGAGGCAGCTGCTAATACTGACACTGCAGACCTCTTGGACCTCGCCAACGCGCAGCCTGACCAGATCGGCGTCCCTCAAGGATGGCATGATCATCGTCATGACCAAGATCGACGCGGACGGCAAGCTCGAGGGCAACTGTACGTGGGTATGCAGTGGCAAGGTGAGTTGCCAGCTTCATTGCTGCGACTCTACCACCGAAGCCCAGTGCTCGCTTATCGAAGACGGCGGAGTCTTGCCTGAGGGGCAGGCCACCGAGGCCGCGGGCAAGTGCGAGATCATCAAGAAGAACAAGGTCGCCGAGATCATGGTCTGCCACATTCCTGAGGCCGCCGGAGATGCGCTCACCGCTGGTTGGAGTCAGGATCCCATGGGTGTGCACTGCCAGATCTTCTGGACTGGTACCATGTCGCAGCTCATTTGCAACTACGTTGGCTAGGTCGTATCGCAGGACGGACTGCTGCGACTCTTCAAATGTGAGGTAGGAACACGGAAATGGGTAAAGGGCTTCTGGCGCAATGGCGTCGGATTCTTTCAAGCTCTGTAGGCATGGCGGCTCCTCCGTGGCTTCTACGTGTCGCTTGGAAGACACTCCCAAGTCAGCGATATGCTGTAGTAGCATCATGCCTAAGTACTGGCTATATTCTGCAGGTATCAGCGAAATGCAAGATAATCATAATTTCCACTCAGATCGAATCGTGCCAGCTCCTGGTATGCGTGATGTTCTTATCCGGCGCCTGCTCCGCCAAATGCTTTGATGCGGTGCCAAATCTAGCTCTTGTACATATAATACAGCAATGCTTCAACTCTTCTCTGCAAGTCAGGCCTGGTCATACAATGCTCTGCTCTCCCAAATGTCCCATGCTATCTTATTCAGCCCCTAAAATCCCCTCTCCTTCAAGAACGCCTCAACCTTCTCCTTATGATGCCCCTTGACAATGACCTGCTGCGTCAGGGAATTAATCTTCACATCCTCATCCTTCTTGCTCAGCCACGACCTCAGCTCGTCCCGCAGCGCCTGCAGATCCCCCGTGATCTTCCGCACGGTGGTAAGGTGCAGATTGCCGCCGCGCTTATAGTCTGTGTACACGGGAAGGTTCTTGTTTGCGGACCGCGAAACGTGGTATTGTGGTGGTGAGAGCGGCATCTGGGGTTCTGTGGCCGGTGTGAAGGGCACCGTCTTCCGTGCTTTGGCGGCGTCTTTGAGGATCTTGGATTTTGAGGGAGGACTGTTGTGCGCTGGGCGCAGAGGGTCAGGAGCCCCGGGCTGCGCGCTGTCGGACTCGGTGACGGCTTCGACGGCGGCCAGGTCGGCGGCGCGCGCGCTGGAGGGTGTGGATGAGGGTACTGCGGTGCTGTAGCGGGCGGCGCAGCGGTAGGCGGCGGCCCTGGGGGCGGTGAAGGCGCGCAGGAGCGACATGGAGGGCTGTATCCGCGACATGATTGCAATGACACCGGGTGTGTGGAGGCAGTCAATGCGTCGTAGCCTCTGGTGTCGCTCGACTTCCACACCAAAAGATGAAGTTCGGGCGGTCCGTGCTCGCTCTGAGAGGCAGCCGCTACGCACAGTCAATAATTTCCTCCGGACCCCACCACCACCGCCGCCCACAAAGAGCCAGGGACGGCCAACGACGCACGCCATAATCGCATCCCTCCACCCACCATGGCAGACTCCGCGCCCGCGAGCGGCTCCGTCGCCGAGCAGTACAGCCTGCTGCCGAAGCTGATGCCCAACCTCGACCGCCATCTGCTGTTCCCGCTGCTCAACTTCAACAGCGACGAGGATGCCGAGCAGACGCCCGAGCAGAAGGCGCTTTTGCTGGCGCTGCTGAGCCCGACCAACATGACCGACTTCGTGGGCCAGCTGCACCAGGACGTGCACAACCTGGACGAGATCCCCGCCGAGTTCACTCAAAAGCGCGAGCAGGTGCTGAGCAAGCGCGACGAGCTCGAGGCCGCGACCGCCAAGATTTCTGAGCTGTTGGACGATGAGAATGTGGTTACCAACCTGCGCTCCGACAAGGCCCAGAACCTGCAGTACCTCAAGGACAGCCACGGCGTCACGCTGGATGATGTGAACCGCCTGTACGAGTTCGGCCAGTTCCAGTACAGCAGCGGCGCCTACCCGCACGCTGCCGAGCTGCTGTACCGCTTCCGGGTGTTGGTGCGTATATAAATCACATATGCGCAGAACAATGCTAATACTAACGGTCAGACCACCGACAACGACAAGGAGCGCGAGGCCACCTGGGGCAAGCTGGCCTGCGAGATCCTCTCCGTCAACTGGGAGGCCGCCATCGAGGAGATCAACAAGATCAAGGAGCTGATCGACACACGCCTGTTCAACAACCCGCTGGCCCAGCTGCAGCACCGCACCTGGCTGATCCACTGGTCGCTGTTCCCGCTGTTCAACGACGACAGCGCCCGCGAGTCGCTGACCGACATGTTCTTCTCGCCCTCGTACATCAACACCATCCAGACCAACTGCCCATGGATCCTGCGCTACCTGGCCGCCGCCGTCATCACCGGCCGCAACCGCGCCCGCAACTCGAACCAGTACCAGCGCCAGCTCAAGGACCTGATTCGCATCGTGCGCCAGGAGGGCTACGAGTACACCGACCCTGTCACCGACTTCATCAAGGCCCTGTACATTGACTTTGACTTTGAGGAGGCCCAGAAGAAGCTGAGCGAGACCGAGGAGATTCTCAAGAACGACTTCTTCTTGCTCGGCGCTGCGGATACGTTCGTCGATGCCGCGAGGCATTTGATCTCCGAGAGCTACTGCAAGATCCACCAGAGGATCGACATCAAGTGAGTGACCGACATGAATGCCGACCGGAGGGAGGCATTCTCAAGAAGAATCCCACTAACGTCTCCAGGGACCTCTCCACACGCCTGGGCCTGTCGCAAGACGAGGGCGAGAAGTGGATCGTCAACCTGATCCGCGACACACGCGTCGACGCCAAGATCGACTACCAGGCCGGCACAGTCGTCATGAACCACCCGCCGCAGAGCGTCTACCAGCAGGTTATCGAGCGGACAAAGGGCGGCTTCTTCAGGACGCAAGTCATGAGCGCTGCGGTTGCGAAGTAAGCGGGCGAAGCGAGCGAGAGATAAGGACGATAGAACACCGCCTGTATTGTGGGAAGGGGGCCGGACAAATCGCCGAAAGAGAACAAGGTCCGCGGAAGAAGCGGTGATGCAAAAGTCAGGCGTTGGGGCTGCTTCCAAGATCATGACGACATGTGAGCAATGGGAAAAGTTCACATACTGCATGGCATGGCCAATGGCGTCTGCGTGTGAGCCTCGCGGCTCTTTCTTTCTAGGCGCGAGTGCAGCAAGAGCTGTACTATAGATGGGAATGAACGAATGAACAATATCAGCAAGCCAGACTACGTGCACAGGAAGCTGCGGAATCCACTCATACAGCCACATCTAGAGCTGGCGACTGGCTCCTGGGGAAAGGACATATCATCGATTCGACTTTGCTGACAAGTATAGAGGGTGACTGATAGCATCGCCGTGCGGCTACTGCGTTACCAGATTTATTGTTTCACTGCACGAAGCCATGTCACTCACAGCAACACGAGGCGAGAAGGAATGGGTCATACTCCACATGCATTACACCACTACCTTTTAAAATCCCCAAGCCACCCACTGAATCCCCAAGCGCACCGAAGGCACTCAATATCGAAGCGAAAGGTATGAAAAGTAGAAAGACCAGCACAGCCGTCTATGAAGGACAGTCGAGAAGAGAATCACCCTTCGCATTGAGATCACTGATCGATCATGACTACCGGATATATGCATGAACGCCGTTGACATGAGCTCCACCATGTAGTCACATAAACCACATATCCATCATCTACGCGGCGTAAGCTGCTACTCTTACTAACAGTCAAGTAGTGACCGAGGATTACTTACCGGCTTCTTCCTTCTAAGACGACCAACGCTCTCGTCGCCCGAGTCAGAGATTATCGACACATCAGTCTCTAAGCGACTATCACGCGCGGCGAAAGGCCCGCCACGCGTCCACGACACCCCGTCCTCGCTCATCGGCTTCCCACCGGTGTTGCCGCGCTGCCTCTTGCCTCTTGTCAGTTTCTTCCACGCCCGCACGGCCTTCGCATCAGCATCTTCGGTGGCCGCAGGGGGCCCGTAGTTTCCACCCGTCTCGCTCTCCTCAGCGGTCGAGCTCGAACTCGCCAGAGTCGAGAATGTGGATGGAGGTGTCGGCGTAGACGTGGCCGTGTCCCACGAACTATATGTGCCGTCTGTGAGTGTGCTCGCCGACGTCAATGCTGAGGGGATCGGAATGGGAGTGTACGGTGGGTACGTCGGATGAGGTGTGGATGAGGCGAACGAAGTAAAAGTGCCGTCTGTGAATGTGAATGAGCTCGTAGGGGCAGATGAGCTCGTAGGGGCAGATGAGCTCGTAGGCCCGGGCGGGATGTTGTAGCCCTTGCTTGAAACAGAGGCGAAAGAGGTTGGGATTGAGTCGGAGAGCGTGTTTGTTGTTTGGATTGAGCTTGAGCTCAAGCTTGGGGTTGGGAAAGGGGGTGTGAATGTCGATGAGGATGAGGGAGAGGGAGGGAGGAAGGTTATGCTTGAGCTCGACTTCGATGCCAAGGATGATGAGGAGCTTTTGGATGTGGCGCTAAAGACCGGTGGCCAGGGTGGGAGGGTTGGGGAAGAAAAGATGGACGTGGAGGATGAGGGGGAGAATGAGCTAGCCGACGATGATGCAGTCAATTTGATGCTGGACTTGGAGCTGGCCGAGCTCTTGCTTGAGGCTGCGGGGATTCTGAAGGTGAAGCTTGAGGGGAAGTCGAATGTGATGGATGACGGGATGTCAGGGACAGACGTGGAGTACGACGGGTAATAGATAGGGGTTGATGTCGGTGTCGGGATGGTCACATCGCTAGAAGACTGCGACGGAGTGTAAGATGAGGAGGAGGAGAATGGCCAGGGGTAAATCCAGCTTGCGCTCGAAGGCGTGGGAGCCGACTCGGTGCTAGTATCGGTGGGCAAAGTGAACGTATCAGTGGGAGTAGAGCTTGTGATGTTCCAGCTTGGTCTGCTAGATAGCACCGGAGGACCATAGTAGCCGCTCGAGGTCGTTGCGTTTGAGGGAGACGTGAAGGTCGACGAAGCCGGCGGTGCAGTGCCAGTACCCCAGCTGTAAGTCGAGCTAGTGCCGTTGCCGTACGGCGGAGTGGTAGATGGCAAATGTGATGACGAAGGTCCAGTGGACAGCCACATTCCAGTAGACAGCGAGACGCCAATGGAGAAGCTGATTGGAGGTCCGAATCTAGAGGTAGAAGTGTCGACCGGGAAGCTCACTGAAGTGGCGTCTGTGAAGGTACCGGTGGTTGGCTTGCTGGAGGGACGGAGGTTATTACACGAGATCACACCTTCATTGGTGAGCTTGCAGGAAGTGGTGGTCACTACTTTTGTGCTCGTAAGGACAGGTATAGAGGATGAAGACGTGACAGTGATCACAACCTGACTGGTGACGACGACGGTGCTGGGGATGGTCGTCAAGTCCCAGAGGCCTGAAGACGATGCAATAGTGGAATTGGCTGGGCTGCTCGACAACGGGATGCTTGTTGAAGACGGGATTCCAGTTGGCGGGAAGGATGACGTTGGGGGCGGAAAGTCATCGCTAAAGGTGCTGCTAGCAACTGGCGGAGAGTATGATGGTGGTGCATAGTATTGACGGGGCTGAACACGCGGAAAGCGTACTTTAGAGGCAGATTAGTCACTGATGCGAGAAGATAGTCCAGTCAAAGCTGGGAGTTGTCATCAACTTACATGGCGCGCGATCAGCGGTGGCAGTCACGATGGCAGTAGCCAGGCACATGGAAGTAGCGAGCTTCATCTTGAAAGCGGTTGGTCTTGTCTAAACAGAGTTGAGAAACGAGTGTAGAAAATGAGAGAAAGTGTCGGTAGACACAGCTGGAGCTGGGGGGCTTGGCCATTCATTCTCCCTCGAAGCCGTCCTTATATACGACCATCCACCGGTCACTGCCATGGTTTAGTCGAGATCTTGATCAATGGTCTTACACTGTGTGCAGTCGTCCGTCGGCCTCGTACACAAGGTCACAACGCGGGATCATGCTTTTGGCCATCGTACACAATCTGTCCTGATCCATGGATCTATTGGACTTGACGTTGGAGAGCGTTCGTTCGACATTTGCCAGTGGTCGACTACCAACATCGTAAGCATGTGATAACATGGCTATGTTGATGCCATCTAATGACCTGCGCTTAAGAGCAGCGAAGGACGAGGTCTGCTTGGATTATCGAAAGTCAGTGTAACGAATACTCGAAATTCTGGAAGACGATCTGCAGAGTAGCAGTGCGACCCGCACGGATGTCGACAGATGTCACACTGCAGTACCGTCTGCGTCACCCGTCGTGCATGTGTATGCACGAAGGGAAGGCTTGACGGAATTGAAGAGCAGATTGCACTTAAGTAACGGCACCTACCACTGTTGAGAGTGGCGATGATCGCATGTGTCATCTTCTGGGTAAGGCGTAGTTGCATGGCCATGAGCTGATGTTGTTCACAGCCGATGAAGCGTATTGCATCGTTGTTGTAAGCTCCTCGAGTGGGTTGTCGAGGTCTGACGAGCACCTTACAAGACGCCCGACAAGTAGGATGACAGATGCCTATTTTGAGGCTTTTCTGCCTTGCGGCAGGCAGCGTGCATCCGTCTTGCATTCATTGCTACACAAGATCGAGGTCCTGCTCTTTGCTCGCTAAGGCCAGTATTGCCCATAAAGCCCTCGGCACATGAGTCGATTTACAGGAATTTGGAGAGTCGGGCAAATTTGACCGCACAGGGCTCGTGCGGACGGAACGTGATGGGCTGTGAGGTTGTTTCGATAGCGTGCCGACAACAGGTTCACACACACTAAAGCTGCACTCATCCCCGCACGTTGTCCACGGCTTTAGCGCTTGATGGTCGCCTTCTGAAGCCATGGGAGAAGTCAGTCTATCGACTCGTAGGTGCAAGCAAGGCGATCCCCTGGTTGCGCTGCGGGCGCGCGAATGCAGGTTTCGGACGAGACTGAGCTCTTTTGAGGGCGACAGCGTTGCACGGCTGATTGCGCGATAAGGTGAATAGGCACCTTGCAGCACAAGGCTACCAGACTATTGAGCTCAACATCGCGACACACGATAGCTTCACGTAGATTGGTTTCGATGCCGGAGGCCGAGGGTCTGCGCTGACGCGGCTGCTGTTGCCTGTGAACGCTGTTTTGCTCCAGAAAGGAGGGAGGTGCGGAGACGGGCAAAAGTCGCGCTCATCACGTGCATCTCGACCCAAAGCTACTCGTGGTATCGGTAGTCCTGAGAGGAGTTTCATCTGGTTTGTGTGACACATGTGCGATGTCGCTCTGGAGTGTGATTTGTTCCCGCACAGTTGTGTCACACATACCTAGGGTACTCTTGGTCCGTACGGCAGTAAACGCAGCCTGCAATGCTTGATCCCTTCAGTCACACGTTCGCAGCTGCTTCTGGAACTTATGCTGCTTTCTAGGCCGTGGTCGGACACAGCGCCAGATGCATGAGTGCCTAGTCCGTCAACCAAGGCATCTTCAAGTCAGGTCTGGGTCGAAACGAGGGCACATTTGTCTACCAACCTTGACAAGAGACGCTTCTAGCAACACTCGTCCTTCAGGGTCGTTAAACCAATAGTTCCCTACGCTGCCAAGCACGCATTGTACGCCAATAGTTACGAGCTTCGTTCGCAATATTGGGCGGTCCAAAGATTTGATCACCAAAGACCAGCCAGGGCTGTCAGGGGGTGCCAGCTATGATTCTTATCGCGACGACGCCTTTTATTCCACGGTCTAGAGGGGTACAGGTAAGTCGGGAACATGATCCACTGACCCTGCCAACTGATGTTGGCACGGTAACCCATGGTACTGCTTCCATGGTCTCCGCTCCAACGAATGGCAGGGACAAACAAACAAAAATCGCAATGTGAGGCGGACAGGGACGAAGACAATGGTAAACAACCTGTTGGCTGCTAATATTATTATTATGTAACTCAAAACCTCAACTCGCAGTTGGGAGAGGGGAGATGCCACTCCAAAGCGACCTAATAGCGCCGGTGTAGGAGACTGCGGTGTATCGTTTTTGGTAACCGCGCCAAAACGCCAGAAAAGAATTCGTGACCTTCGTGACTATGAAACAACAACAGGGGTATCGCCCGAATCCATCTGGAAAATGTATGTGAACCGAAACGATACCCGACGCGTACCAAAACCGTGATATACAAGAACAGCGATCAGTAAGGATCGCATATGAGCGAAGTCAACGAAGGTCTGCAGGAAGATCGACTACTGAGTATCCCAGTTGACGAAGCTCGACCCGTCAACGAGCTGCTCGTTGCTGGTGTTCTGTTCGTCTGTAGAGGGACCGAAGTCATTTGATCCAAAATCGAAAAAGGCCGCGTAGGAATCGTTGCCAGGAGTGAACAAAGAATCCGTAGTGAACATGCCGGCGGAGCTGGGCGCAGTGCAATCAGCTGTACTCTCCGACTTGATACTAGAGTTCGGCATGCTCAGAGTCATGTTGCTACCCGACTTTAGGGCCTTGGGAGAATAGTTGGGGTTGTAGGTGTATGTCGCGGCGAAGGGCTGCGGAATGTGCTCGCTACCGCTCATGAACATGGCAGTGCGAGGGTCGTTGGGGTCCAGGACACCCGAGAGGAACTGTTGCGACTCCGCAGGCATTGCCATGGACAGAGGGTTAGGGCCGCCGAGCATTTGCTGGCCCACTGGGAAGCTTGGGCTGAAAGTCGAGACTGGTGTCTCACTATCCGCCTGTAGCAGTGGCGTTCGCTGACCAGATCCGGACATGGGAGACGCTCCATCGGTCAATGGCGAGGTAGGTTGCTGCTGTGCGAAAGATGGTCCACGAGACAATGCAGGTCTGGACTGCTCATCAATGGCGGACGCTGGCAATGACATCCTTCGTGCGTCCTGAGGTGTTATGGTACCCTGTTGCGCTAAGGCATCGTAGGATGGCCCAGCAATGGATGCTGCACGCTGATGCGGTCGCTGAGGAATGTGGTATGGCGATGTGCGGACTCCTTGCTGCTGCGAAGCCTGTGCTTGCTGTTGGGCGAAGGACTGCGGTGTCTGCTGGCTGAACTGCTGCGGAGGCATCATGGTGGGGTTAAGCCAGTTGGTCTGTTGAGGGAAAGCGCTGTTGTTCTGCTGAGACGCGAATTGACCTTGGCCTGCGTACTGGGGAGGAAACTGCGGGTTCTGGTACTGTGACATAAACATGTTTCTGACTCCGTGCTGTGTCGCAATGTAGTCGTGCAGCTTCTTATTGAACATGACGGAGGTGGTGTGTAAGTGGGCGTTCAGCCTTTGGTACTGCGTAGGCAGGTCATCATCCTCCTCTTCGTACATCTCTTCGTTGATGACATCCTGCTCGGTAACACGCAGAGCGCGACCAGTACGCTTCTTGTGAATCTCAGAAGCTCGTCGCGCAGACTCAATGCGCGCCTCTAAGCTACGGTCGCTGCGCCTGGATGCAGCAATGTATGCGCTGACCGGAATCAGTCATGGTCATGAAAGTATGGGGGTAGTAACATACCGTTCTTGGTTCTCTTCGTGAGTACGCTCCGTCTTAACCGGTCTGTTGGTCGACGTGAAAGATCTTCTTTCGGCAGGCATTGTGAATGAAGAGATCAAATGGAAGATATCGGCAGGTTCGTGGGGCAGGCGAACCAATGTTCGGGTAGGTGCTAGACTAGAAGGGTCTGCAACAACGACTGGCGATAGCTCAAGAGCGATGCGCCTCAATGACAATCAATGTCAAGAACGTCAAGGGCAATGGCAAAGGTGGAGGGAGGGGAAGTGGCGATTGTACTGGCCAGGCGCGGGATAATCGGGCACGATGGAGATTGATTGGGCCGATTGGTCGGAGGCGATGGAGCTAGTATCCTGCGTGTCAGAACGCAAGGTGTTAGGCAAGAACCCTGAACAGGTTCGGCGATTGAGTGACAACGGAAAGCGATTGAGCGATGCCCAAAAGGTCTGAAGGCTGGTGGAAGTGGCAGTGGTTCCTGGGGCTGGTGATCGGGCAACGTGCGCAGCTCGCGATGCTCAGGATTCTCGATAGTCGCGGATAAGCCGAGCCGATCAGATCGAAACTTCAAATCCTTCCTGGGAAATTGGGCCGAACAGACTAATCCTGGATAATGGTCTGTTTCGGAAGACTGATCGTGTGTGTACCTGGCAGTACCGCAGACGATTGCTTCCAGCAACGAAGTGGTCGAGGGGTGTGTGCTAAGCACGTAGAATGGATGGACAAGCGAGAGCTAACGTATCACCGCTCGCGCTGACTTATCTGTCGTGAAGAAAGGGTGCGCAACGGCTGCTCGAGGGGGTCAAACGACGTGAGAGGTAAGCAAGGTGACAATAGCCAAAATTCTTGCCTTCGACTTGAGGGAGGAGGGACTGATAAAGAGCTCTCCCGCTGTGGTGTGGGCTGAGCCAACCAGCGACGGCGCGAGTGTTTCCGGCGCCAATCCGCCGCTTAAACAGCTTAGGGTTGCAGGTCGGCGGCGAAGGTGGAGAGGGGCAGGTGGCTGCTGCACGCCTCGGCATCCGCGCCCAGCAACAGGACAGACATGGATCAGACAGCTCACCACGCACTCGCTGATCGGAGTACGCTAGGATCTTGTAGCACCTTCCCCACGATAAACGAGGACGGCAGTGAAAGAGAGCTTTCGGCGACTGGCGTCGGGCGAATTTCATCGCTGATCAACGGTAACAGAACGTTCCGCCACAGAGCTGACAAAAGTGACAGCTCTGGAAGCGTTGATCTTCAATCCACATCCTCAGTCATATTCCCAGACACATCTCTTTTGCCTGTTCTCCGTGTTCGAAGAAACTCGAATTGGCCACTTCATCGGGAGCTTCAGGAGAGAAAAAGCAGTGCAGACTCGCACGGCCGATTTCTCTCGGAAAGACTCGAAACCCATCCCCACGCACGTAGAGTGGATCTGAGATTACACGGAATGCGGTCCAGAGGCCCATCGTTCCCTCTTAGCGTGAGCTCTTCCGAAACCGGTAGGTAAGCTCCAGGTAGCGAACGGAACTTAAACTGCCCACAAAGCAGGTGTGGGGTAAGAACTGGCTAATGTGGCCACACTTTGTCGCATGCAGATGCTGCGAGGCAATGCAAGGCCGAGGTCAGGATTGTACACTTGCAGTCTCGCGAGAACTGAGACGGTTGCCATGCAGCAAAGTCGACTGACCCGCCCTCTAGTTTGATTGAACGGCAGGGGAGTCCCCATCAAGAGATCGATTATAGATAGGCGAGATCGGTATGAGGTTAGCTTCGATCCGATCGAAGGTCTTCCTTCAGACCATCTCACAAGCTTGCAGGCTTTTCAGCGATTCGACGCGGAGATCTCAAACTCACGGTCGCCATTGGATGGAACACGCCTTCCGTCTCCTCGGAGCCTTACGCTCAAAGCCTTCTTTGCCCATGTCCCACAAGACGGCAAATCTCTAGCCGCACCAAGAGTTATGGGCGGTAACCGCACCGTTTCGATGCCCATGGCTACAGCAAGCCTTACGCCGGAATGACATACTGCTACCGTTAAATGGCAACTGTAATGTTGCGGGCGCTACGGGAGAATAGCTTTTCTCTCAGCTCTAGGCTTTGTTCAGGAGGACATACGTCACACAAGGGATTCGGTGCGAAGGTTTGGCTGCGTTGTCTGTGCGCGCGTCCCGCCTACCGACATGCCAGATCGCTGGGACCCAAAGCACCCCAACGGCAGGGTTTGAGGACGAAACAGACCTCAGCTTTTCTTCGATGGAGCTAAGATCAGGGACCACGTCAGATTCATCTATTCCGCTGTGGAGCACGATACGGAGTCTTTTTGACCGGCAGTAAGGATGACAGATCTGAGCCTTTTTGTGCAAAGGATTGCGGCGATTTGCTCCGTTGTCACAAAATTGGATGGTAATCAGCTTCTACGGCCTGAGGGCATACGTCACAGCAGCAAGTGACCTGAGCGTTGCGCGTTTAGCTTCAGGAGAACGCGATCTGCCTGGCGACTTCCTCGTGGTTGTCAGGGGCTCCTTCGTTTTTGGTCAATAATTTTTAAACACAATGTCAGCCTCGTCCTGCGCCTGCTCAAGCACTTCGAACGCGCAAGCTTCCCCGCTCATTGGAACAGAATTTGCATCATACGTACTGCGCACGGCTGGGACGGTACAGAACGAGCTCGGTTCTCAGACCCATTGACACATATGTCCACTCATGCCCGCCCAATTCCTCACTGCCCGAACATCACACCACAGCTGCGTCTGTTTACATCATATTTACAGACGAGGCTGACGTAGAGCTATTGGCTTACGAACAAGACTGACTTTGTGAGCAGGCGAACCTGAACAGGGAAGGGCTGAGACAACATCCTCTAGCTCCGATCTTAGCTGCAGGATCGCGCAGATGCCTGTGGCCATTCGGCAACGGCCCTCACACTTTCAGAATCGATCTCGGCGCAGCATCCCTCTCTGGGAAAGACTTAATGATAAGGCGTCGATTGCCACATCCTCAGAGTACGAAGAAGTGGTGTTGAGTATCGGGAATGTCATAGGTGAGTGATCATTCAATGAATTCACTGCACTACCGGTTGCAATTGCAAGTCACAAGTTCGAGCATCGAGGTGCTCTTTGGACTGTTCCTGTTGCACAGTGTGGGAGGCAGTCACCAACTGCTTCTTGGAGAAGTTCCAGACCCCACACCACCTTCACGGCTCCGCGGTTCATGCCCGTGTACCCGAACGTACGTCCAGCTCCCAGGCCAGATCGCGGGGCTGTCGTCCGCCAATCGCTAACAAGCTGCTTGATCACAGCTGGAGACCAATCCTTGAACCTCCCATATGCAGCCTGTCTGTCATTGCCTTGCTTGCTCATGCATGTCAAAAACAGGACCTGATTGAGCAGTCTGGAGACGAATCAGTCGGATTGGGCAAGCTGCCCTGTCTTCCGGCTGCAACAGAGCAACCTGGTCGACACAGGAGGCATGTCAAGGGCGAGAGTCAACCATTGAGACGGCTAAACACCCGCTGTATGCATAACGTTCACGCTTCGGAGGATATGGTAAGCCTCTCTCCACCTCCGACGCAGCCACCCGTCCACTCAGCTGTCACGAATCCCCATGAGTACCTTATCAGCTTTCTCTATCGCCGACTTCATTCACCCACAAATTCTTAGCTTCTATATTCCATGGCGACGTTACAATATCTTGGAATTGCGCGATCTTCCGCAGCCACGAGCGTGGCCCCTCCGAGAGAGCTGTGTTGAGCGTTCGCCAATATGCCTCTATGGACGAACGGCGACGGAAGCAACTTCCGGATCTTCACAATGATTCAAATCTACCTATCGCCCAGAGACTGGCGGCTAAAGTTTGCAAACTTTCATGCAGGCGTTCGCGATGTGCCTTGACAGTGAACTTGCGACTGCTTTTGAGATGTTTTCTGAGGCAACGATGCCGACGCCTGCCTGCGAAATTTTGGAAACCTGTTCCTGGCGGACCACAGCTTTACAGAGCTCTCAAGAATTGAGACTTTGGGTTCAAGTCTTGACATAACAGTTGCTTTCTGCCTCGTACAGCACTTCATCCTTCACAATTACAATGCCTGGATGACCAACGCGACTGCTGGACACGGGCTGATGATGTCTGACTTACGTCTGACATCTTGCAGTAGCAGTATGCGTTTTTGTCCTTTCTTTTAGCTGCATTATGGGAAGTACCATCTCATCTGCCACACAAGACCCCACTGGAAATTCTCCTAATGTGCAGTAGCTTGATCGACACCCGCGATTCTTTTACCACCTATCATTATATCCCAGGGTCAGAAAACGACTTTCTCAACATTGCAGACTTTGCCCGTCATCGGTGGAGAAGTGCGGAGCACCTGATGTTTCGGCATAGAATGCCGTTATCGTGCTCGAACGGCAGAATGCCGTTGGCTACTCAAAGCGGCAAATCTCGGTATGGAAGAACGAGCTGTGTTTAACCGCGTCGAAGCGAACACCCTTTTGGGACATTGTTTTTGACGTAGTAGGCTCGCATTCGCTCTCCGTGGGAAGATGGACAACTCATTGTTCACTAGCACTCCACAATCCAATGCTGCCTCAAGCACAAAGGAAAAAGCAACCTCAGGTACCATCCAACAATCCCACGTTTGCTTTCTCCAACACCATTCCTCTAGCGTTCGCCTCTTATCTACCTTGGCTATCGATCACCTCATAGCTAGCTTCCCCTGCTTTCAGCCTCACGTCTGATCCAGAGCTTCTCCCCAGCAAACCTACTGATAAGATCCACAACTACCTCCGGCATGCTTAACATCGGTACGTGATCTACTGCAGTAGTCTCGACCTCAAACTTCGCGCCCTCTTGGTCAAGGTAGTAGCTCTGCACAGATACAGGACTCACACTATTGTCGTGTTCGCCAATAATACATAGCGTCCTGAACGACCCATCGTATGGGATGTATGTACCAGTGGCGTTCAACGCTTTGAAACTAGATGGGAGGAGATGGGAGGTCCAATAGTCTGCGGCGGATGCATCCAGTAGGTTATAAAAGGTAAGTTGCGGCGGGTAGTTGACCAGGTCGAGATTCCAAGTTACTGTCGTGGGAGTGCCGTTGGCAGCCAGATGGTACTTGAAGAAGGGTGCACCAATACAGCGGATGTCGGGACGCGGAGGGTTGTGGTTGACTTCGGCGATGGTGGGAATGTAGCCGGAGAGCTACATGTTGCCGGTATCTTGTCTATGGAGGCGATTGAGGTAAGTACTCACCGTGATAAGCCCCAAAATGCTTCCTTCTCCTTCAATTAGCGCCGCGTTCTTCGAACACCTTCACAGCCTCCATGATGACTATTGCGCCATAGCTGTTGCCAACAAGAATGACGTCCTCGCCATTGCTGAGTCTGGTCTCAAGCATATTGACCACGACGTTGGTGTCTGCTGTCCTTTCAACATCAGCGACGTCAACGCCTACAGAGGGTGGATCGACAGCATCGACATGTTCGTAGCTGACACCACTGAGCTGAGCTTTGACTTCATCGTACACGCTTACCCGGTGGAAGGCTCCAGGTACCAATGTCACCGCTGGCTCAGCTGTTGCCGAAAGTGAGCTACTAATGGTAGAGCAAAGCGCAAGGACCTGGATAAGGGAACGAACTGGAGCCATGGTATCTGCTTGTTGAGAAGGACAGAATGAGGGCGTCTTGAATGTATGTACCACGCCGTCGTATGAGCCAGTTTCACTGATGCTGAATCACGACTCAGTGAAAGTAGTCAAGTTTGTCAAAAATGATGTTCACCGCCGCTCTGAGGGCCGAAAAGGGTAAGAAACGAAAGGGCGCCCTGCGTGAAGTGAACGTGTCAGATTGATTCAAACCATTCACAACAACCTACGAAATTCTTTAGGCGACTTCATCCATTAGCAGCTCTGAAGCTTAGAGGCGTGAGCCGTTGCGATGCCTATCCTTGAAAGCCCACGGGGCCTCCACGTGGCGTGGTGATGAAATAGATCTGGGCAATCGTTCAAGCGTGCGTGCCTCATTCACCCGTTCACTACCTGGTACAAACCTTGTTGATTGGTAGAACCATCAAGTGTTCCAGTACATTTGCCCTGCGAGTGATGCCGGCGTGCTGTACGCGTCTTGCGAAACAACAACAAACGTGTCGTGCAGCGCCCCTTCTACAAATCTTGCTCGCCTACAGTCTGATACCGAATGGTGAAGACGAGTATTGTTGAGGAGGACCGTAAAGACGCCATGAACTCAAGGTCGCACCTACCAGAGAATTTCGGCGCTGTGCTTGCTCTGCAGGTTGTGAAACTAGTTCGGACTGCCACCAAGTCTTGCTATCTCTCTTTCTCTGACATCCAGTCAGGAGTCTTTGCATCTCAGCTTCAAATGTAAGTACGCCGTCCGAATTCTAGGGTGCAAATTCGCCCATGGCTGATCCCCACGATGCGCCCGGCTCGGGCCCACACCACATGGCATGGGGAGCAAACCTTCAGAGTCTGCGAAAATTTCGGCGATATCACTGTGGGTGTTTCGTAAAGATTGCTGCAAGTAACCAAGTTGTAGATCTTCGCTCTTCAGGTATCGCGAGGGTCGTGATCAGTGCTCGATGTGATGACCTTCGTCTGTGGGGGAAGCAGACGGCTGCCGAGATGGTAGATCTATACCTACAGCCTTCTCGTCGATGCTGGCAATCTTACACCTCGTACGAGCTGGTTTGTCCTTAAAGGCAAGTTCGTCCTTTGCGCAGGTACGATTGAAAGTCTGTTGCCAATTTGCAGTCGTACATCCAAATTTTGGCGCGTTCGGGCTCTTCGGGGCGCCAGAACCCCGACCTCCGACAATCCTCGCTCAACGTGTGGCCACCAATCTCAGCCTCAGCACCAACACCAGCATCACGGCGTGCAAGGGTCTCGTACGACACTAATATGGTCTGAGGCTCATAGCATTGTGAAAGGCATCAAGTCGGCGCGTGCCGCTGATTAAAATCATCCGGACGAAGTTTCGACGATGACGAACAACGGCTGCGCTGGCTCAACGTGCCCCTGGCTTGTATACTATGTATAATGGGCCAGCAGGCAATGGCCTTCACATCTTTGTACACCGACAACCTGGCCCCTATATGAGTCTCCAAAACTTCATAGCGTACATCTACCCTCTTCAAGAAGACCTTCACACACCACCTTCTACGGAACAATTCGAGCTCACCTTTCACGCAACATGACTGCAGGAATGCAAGGCCCCTACGTGGGTGTCGGCTCTACCAACGGCGACCAAGAGCCTGCCATCGAGCTGACACGAACCATCACTGGGAGGAAGATCCGCAACGGACCCAATGTCTCTATCGCAGAGATGCTGAAAGCACTGATCCCTGCGGCGGCGATGATCCTGGCAGTACTCTGGATCAATGCATCCCACATCTATGGCGTGTTTCACCACCAAGGAGCCTATGTTCATCGTGCGAAAGTCGCACTGGCAGACTTCGACGGTGGCGACTTCGGGGAGGCTCTTCGTGTCTCAGCATCGATGAATAACGGTTCATACGGATATCCTACATACGTCAACATCAATACTGCTGGCTCATCACCCGAGCAGATCAGACACGAGGTCTTCAAGGGCACCTACTGGGCTGCGATCGTAGTAGAGTCGGGGGCTACAGCTCGCTTCGAGGATGCAGTGAATGGTTCCGCCCAGACGTACGATCCCAGCAGTGTCTTCACATACTACCTTCTCGATGCACGCTATTACACTCTCTACGCATCAAGCATCCTTTCAACAACCGTCACCACCGCATCGACCGCATCTGGCATCTTCAGCGCAGAGTTCGTCGCACCTATCATCGCCCGTGGCGCGCATGCCAATACGACCGCCGCACTCTCCGCTCTTGCTAGTCCCGCCCGCGCTGTCGAGATGCCCGCCGCATCTCAACTCTTCGGCAACCTTGACGACAAGGCTTTCATCAACACCATTGGCGCCGTACTCCCTATCCTGATGCAATTCTTCTTCATCATGGCCTGGAACGGGGTGTGCAACGGTATGCACCTATACGCTGCATATGACCTCCGCACGCACATGGTCGCCCGTCTCTTTTGGAGTACCGTCTGGCCTATCTTCACGAGTCTGTGCACCGCTGGCTGGACCTTTGCGTTGCGTGGCAGCTACCATATCGATGCAAAGATGTTCTTTGCATTCTGGGCGCTCACTTGGGTCTTCAGCATGATCAACTTCGACATGCTGGACATCATCACAGGCTTCATCCCCATGGCTTTCGTGCCATTCTTGTTCTTGACCTGGGTCATCTTCAATGTCGCGGGTTCTCTGGGACCACCCGAGATTCTTAATCACTGGTATCGCATCAACTACTTCTTCCCCAGCCTTCACTGGTACAGGACCTTTATCACCATCATCACTCAAGGGGGTTACAACAATTTGCGGTACACTCTTCCAGTGCTCGCCGCTTGGTTGGTACTGCTGAAAATCCTCAGCCCTTTGGCCACAAGAAATAGAGTCAGGAACGCGCAAGAGGTATTCAGATGGTATAACGAGCGTGACGCCATTGGTGGACCTCACTAAGCTAGACTTTGCATGTTCTCTCTACTTCGATCGTACCCCTTCAGCGCATAATACCCTAGACTAGACCAAACCCATCAATTTCTCCCAAATGCTCTGTCAATCTCCACTTCTCTGCCTGCAGCCCACAAAAGCCCCCTTTCCACCCATCCGCTGAACCACTTATCCTCCCAGGCTTCGTCAAAATGCCCTAAAGCAATGTATGCACTCCTTCCGCCCTCAAACTCTTGACACCACGCCAGTGGATGATGCGATCCATGCTTCCCTCCCTTGAAAGTCGTTGGATCTCCCTCCAGTAGAAACTTCAAGGTGACATTCTCAGCTGGATGAGAAGTGAAATTATACCACTCATCCTTCCACTTCTCCGGTAGACCATCTGTGTTGCTCGCGTAGTTGATCGGGTGCGACCCGTTTACAATCCTGAAAGATCCAAACTCGGGATCGGGGTGCATGTCGAAGTGCGCTCCAATCAGTCTTCTGTACCAGTCTGACGATAGCATGCCAGCTGCTGCACAGTGAATGCCGAATACACCGCCTCCTGAGCGTACGAAGCCCTGCAGTCCAGAAAGTTGCTCATCTGTAAGGAAATCGCCAGAGTTGTGCAGGAGGCAGATCACACGGTATGTTGAGAGTGTCTCGGGCGTGAATAGGGATGCATCCTCGCTGGCTGTGACTTTGAAGTTGCCGCTCTCGTTTGTCAGTCGTTTAAGTGCTGCGATTCCGGCTGCGATTGAGTCGTGTCTGTAGTCTGCGGTCTTGCTGAAGACCAAGAGGTTGTCGGTCTTTTGGGAAGTCATGGTCGTGTTTGAGCGCCGAGGTCACGAAGTAGATACGAGCACTAATGGAACTCGAAGCTTTCTCAGTCAGACCTTCTCACAGTGTCCCATGGTCATGCTATTCGATTATGTATGACTTCCTCCGTAATTAGGCTAAATGCACTGACGTCATGCTCAAGCAGTGAAGACACTCCCGCGGGCCTCACGATCATCTTACAGAGACCACAACATCGGAGGAATGTACAACGACTATGTTCACGCTGTTTAAATATGAAGTCCATGCTGCCGCTGGCTCCAGTGCTAAAGATTTTGCCGAGTCCAGTATCGAGCACTAGAAGCTTCGGCGTGACAGCCCAGTTGCTTCCAAACGCGAAGTCATCCAAAGTTGTTCTACTGGGGCACATTTGAGACGAGGTGAGTGCATTGCTTGCTATGTCATGGACTGAACATCTGCGCTTGCAGGGCTACAGCTATGGCACCGGCATCCTCATCCTGCATCATTCCATGACGTCGTCCAATTGCGGGCAACTTGGTCACTATATTTCCTTTGTAGTCGTTGTCCCTCTCAAAGACCAACCATGTGCTTGAAAACGGAGTAATTCTCCTACTTCGTCATGATCTCCGAAATCTTCCCATGCCGGCTTCTGGACTTTTGCAGCTTCATAAGCGCAGCTGCGTCGTGGGAATCGACTGTTATAACTTGGAAGTGTATAGGGCAGCTTTGGATGATGCCGAGCTCGTACGCCACGTAGCGGTCGTAAGTGTCTGGCTGTATACCCTCGTTAAGCACCGTCATGCCGTGGGTGTCGTTGCTGCTTTGGCCAAAAGTGAAATGCTTGATAGGAGAAGAAGTGATGATTACATAGACATTGCTCCATCGCATGTTGGTCTCGCAGGTGACTGGGTCAGTGCTGATCTATCGTGTAGAAACATCGGCGTTGATTACCATCTTCGTCTGGACACTCACCACGATGCGGCAGTCAATTATTGTCAGGACGTGCAGCTTCTGGCTGGCCAGCCACTTAGAATCGATATCGTGGAAGAAGATGATACCGGACAGCTTTAGCATACGGACATCGGTGAAGACCACTGGTTGCAGTTCGAGTCGTGGTAGCACTCTCTGACCAAGACCGATCACTTCGGGAATTTGAATTGCCTATAAGCTCTCGCCTCGCAGTTGACGGATGTGCAGCACAGAGAGCACGAGACGCACAGCGTCAGCGTCAATATGGTCTTCTGTCATTAGGGTACTGAAGCGTCCTCGTCTGGACGGATCAATCGGACGGTTTTCAGTTCTGGGAAGCAGCCAAGTGCCTGACCGAGCGCTGTCGGTGCTGGTTCTGTGACTGGTCTCAGGAAAAGCCGTAGTATACAACCACTTCAACGTGTTCAACAACACATTGCCAACCTGGCCACTACGAATGTATTAGTGCCTCATCTCGTGCTGTGCAACGGACAGGGACGAACCTTCGCTCTTGCCCAAACAAGGAGTAGATCTCCACCCTTCAACTCGTCCAAGAATCCGTCGCCAGTGCCAGAGCCTTCATTACCCTCATGAGCGTACTGGGTCCATGTGATGTCGTACTCTTCCGCGTGACCCTGTGTAGCAACACGATTGCCTTGAAGGTACCAAGCAAGATCACCTTCTCCACCTTGGGGTCCTTGTTCAGCAAACTCAGGGCGCTGGGCCAGTTGCCATCCTCGTGGTGTGATGTGCTGCTGGAAAGAGCGCGGTGACTCAAAGACGCTATCAAGCCAGCACGAGGGAGGAAGTCGAGTCCTATGATCTTCCAGGCCACGTAAGATGGATGCTTCGAGCCAGGACGACGTGCTGAAGGTGCCTCGAGTCGGCTCTGAGGTCCAGCCTTGATCGCGACTCCGGATGTGAAAGTCGATGGCTTTGATCCTAATCTTCTCGCCACCCTTACGGAGTCCGTCCACTCTTGGGTCGTTGAAGACGTCTGCGTCGAAGCACAAGCCGGCTGCGCTCGATCGGAACATCGTTGCAGCCACCTTGACTGTTCTGCCCTCTTGGGTAGAGAATTTACGTGTCGGCCAGTACTCGGCATCTTCGAGGATTTTAAGCACCAGTTCCATAGGCAGACCACGCGCATTCAAAAGTGCTCTTGCCTTGAGGACATCTTCGTAGTCCAGCCGCCATAGCGTACGTTCTTGTTGCAGCAGCCAGCTCTTGAACCAGGGCAACAGATGTTGCACGTAGACCCTGTAGGCTCCAAGAAGGATGCAGATTACCGTCCCTAGAGTTTTAGCCGTGAGAAAATCGACGAGCATCTGTTCGCGATGTTGTGCGCTTGCTGTTGTTGACAGTCTGAGGTCAGCGTCGGTTCAGTGACGTTGGCGCGTTTGGGCGTGCAGTCGCGCCCCACCAGCCGCAGTGACGCTTGACTTCCAGCGATGTGCATTCCAGCCTCAGGGGTCACCTAGCCTCGTGTGTCACTGCGTCTCTCCGTCGCGATACTGCCACGTCTTCAGTCGACCATCACCGACCGCCGCGAAACTGTAGTAACTTGAGTGATGGGGCAGAGCCTGACACTCGCCGGTTGTATCAAAGATGCCGGCACGTCAAATACAAACCTCTATGCGATCTGGGAATCAGGTATAAAGCAAGAATTTCAGAAAGCAAGGACTTTGATATAAAAGAATGTTGACCTAGAGCAGCTGAACATTGAGGCGCCAGAGACGTCGGCAACGAAGCGCTGCTCTTCTAATAAATTCTTTCCATGCGCTTCGAGTTGTACCATGGGTCCCTGCAGTGGACGCGCTCTCTGCATGTGCATAGGAGACGAACTTTGCTACACTTCCGAATCGCGAGTCTGCTTGCGTGCTGTACGATGGTACAGCGGACTCCAGTCCCGCTCGCGAATGGCTTGTCGACATGTACACGAAGCACGGTACGCCGAGAAGCCTAAGCTGATGGCAGGCAGCTCCCCTGGCCAAGCTCTGGCAGATCTTGCAATTACCATGTTGTCCGAGCGTGCAAAGCTCCATGTTCATGAAGAAGTGTCGACCAAGCTCGCGCAGGCCGAAGAGCTTCTCATGAAAGAGGTTCTGAACGTCCAATGTTTGAACAAAGAACTCGACAGTCTCAGAACCGATTACGAGCGGAAGCAAGATACGATCGACAGCATGACTCGCATGTGCTGGGAGCATCAGCGGAGGCAGAGAGCTGCAGAGTGTGAGGTCAAACAGGTGAGGAACCAAGTGAAACAGTCGAAGAGATAGGTTTCGCGAGTCACTGCACTCCGCTCGAAATAGGCCGTCGCTGCAACCTGGAACAGGGATGTCAACGACGTCAGGGCTCAAAGTGAGTGCAGATGGAGCTTATCCGGATGAGCGCCTCGGGAAGTCATGGTCGAGAATCTCAATTTCACATGTGCATGTGATGCTGTGAGGAGGAGTCAAAGCAACGACAGAGACCGCATTCACCTGCTGAAGGAACATTTCGATTGATGGTCTCTGATCCGGTATTTGTGTCCTCGTTCGAAATGTCAATCAATCTCCATCCTAGTACTCTTTCCTCCCACCCTCGCCCCACGCCATACCATAGCTCTTAACCCTACTCCAATAAAACGCCCTATCATTCTTCAGCCCAAACTCCCCCCAATCATCAGTCAAGCGATTATAGCTCCAGTAGCCCTGCCAAGTCAACTTATTATTCTTGGTCTGTCTGCCCGCGGTACTCAGATTCAGAATCATCTTGTTGAAGTACTTTGGCGTCGCGCCCGCCGTTTCAATGATAAGTGTGCCTTCTTTCTCACCATCCACAATGCCCGGCACGTCCTCGCCTGGCACTTCTGGTCCAGTGAGGCGCCAACGGCCCAGGAGCGCGTCTTTCATCGGTGCCGACGGCAGGTTGCCGTGGTTCTTGTGCATGTGCTCGATGTACAGGTAGGGTACGACGTCGGCTGGTTCGGAGGTTGTGAGGAGAGAGATGCAGGTGCCGTCGCGCAGGAATCGGAGGTAGCGGTAATAGGTGACGATGTGGATTGGTGAGCCCCAAGTCAGGCTCATCGTGCTGGCGGCACCAGCGCGCTGGTAGTTGACGGTGCTGATGTAGCAGCCGTTGAAACGTATGCGGGGGCGACGATGGAATAGAGCATGGTAGGTGGGGTAGGGTGATGGGACGAGCATCTGAGTGATGGCCACAGAGGAAGGAGGGGTCGTAGGGGCGGTGTCGTCGCTGTCAGAACCATCACCCAGGATGAAGCCACCTTCGTCGTCGTCTCCGAGTGGTTTGCCATCGATCTGACATGTGTAGGAGTAGTGCATAGCTGCAAAGCCATACTCGTTGCCTAGAGATAATCTCTTCCAGATTTGGTCTTCGGTGTTGACGAGATATGCGAGGCGTTTGCAGACCTGGGCCAGACGGACGAAGGCAGCCAGGTCTTGGACAGCAAGATGCTCCAGAATTTGCACGATGATCTCCTCAGGGACACTGGCTATTGGACATGGCGGAGCAGAAGACAGATCTGTCGGAGGTGCCTCTCCTGAGATGGAAAGGCCGGAGAATTCGGCGAGGAGTGTCTGCAGTGAGGGCGAGAGACCATGTAGGGAATGATGGGCCGTGTTAGGTACCGTTGCTGATGCATTCGAAGGATTTGGATCTTGAGATTTTGCTGATGTTGTCGACCCTGCAGCTGCCGCGGCGGTGCTGTGGTCTTGTGGTTGAGGTTTCGGTCTGTTCTTGAAGAACGAAGGTGGAAAGTGCTTGGCCTTGTACTTTTCGTGTACGCCATCATCGAGCTGCAGATGGTCAGATCTCCTTCATCCAGATCGTCCAGTTTCTTCCTACCTTGAAAGCCTTTCTGTACAATGCTACGCTGTCACCGAGGTTTCCTTGCGTCTCACGTTCAACAGCCTTCTCGTAGTGGTCTAATGCAGTCTTTGGTTCCTTGCTCGCAGAGGCAATAGCAGCAGTTTGGGCGCTGGTTTCATCCAGTCTTCGACCATACTGCTTCTCGCCCAGATCTTGATGGGCATAAGGAGTGACTTCATCCGTTTCTTCTACACTCCGATGACGAGCATGGGAATGGGATGCAGCATCCGGCGCAGATCCCTTGGGTGCATGGGGCTTGCTGGTTGATAAACCTGCAGTCTTCGTCGGTGCCGCAGACGGTGCAGGCGCCTTGCTCTTAGCTCGGGCCGACACTTCTTCCCTCCATCTCTGGCGGAACGACTCAAGTTCAGCCTCAGTGTTCGTAGTCTCGTTCTTGGTGGCCATGGTCTCCATGTCCAGATGTGGCGTGCCGCTTCTAAGCGCACAAAATTCCGATGTCGCTGTTTGCACGTGCAGGAAAGTGGGTATATACAATGCGGGACTTCAAAGGGTCTAATGGGAATATATATCTAGATAAAGGGCGTGTTGTTGTGCGTCCATGCGGCGCCATGCGATGAATCAGTAATGCACAGAGTTACGGCGATGACGAAGGAGAACAGGCGCGCCACAGACGCGTCTCGATGCAGGCATCTGATAAGCCCGCCTCTGCCAGCCCCACTTTAATTAGTCCGAAATGCAGTCCGATCGCAGTGACAGCCATTTTTTGAGCCGATGATGCTTCTAGCTCCACGGCCCATCGCCGCCCTTCGCGCATCCGTCACCACTTTATCACCGCCTGTGGAGAATGAACACGCCCGCCTTTTTGCGCCCTTGCGACCCTCACAGCACACCTCGTATTGACTTGAGGTAACGCAGCCGTCCACAGCAAATAGCTGCAAAGATGGCAACGGCCACCCAGCGGGCCGAGGATGTGGACGTCATCCAAGGCGCCGACGAGGTGTCGCTCTCACAGAAGATGCTCTCGGCCGTGTCTGGGAGCATCTTGACATCGCTGCTCGGTAAGTCAGTGCTCTGCATGCTCTCTATCCATTGCGCAGCCCTCACCAGCTGTGTCCAACACGGTGTTCGCCGCTGCCTGCCAGGAACCCTGACTGACGTAGAACAGTCACGCCTCTCGATGTCGTCCGCGTCCGCCTACAATCACAAGAAACGCCAGCGAAAGCTTCATCACATACCCTGCGCGGCTTCAATGGCTCCACCCTCACACAATTCCGCGACATTCCACCAAACATCGGCATATCAGCATGTTGCAGGGAGGTGTTCTGGATGAACAACAAGGCACCCTTCTGTGTCGCCGGACCGACGATGGCATCAATAAACCCTGCAGATCTGAACTGCGCCGTGGAAGAGGTGGAGCGGAGGACTATCAATAGTACTTGGGATGGTTTGCGGAAGATCGCCCAGAACGAAGGCCCGAGAACACTATGGCGAGGACTGTCACCAACTCTGGCCATGGCAGTACCGGCAAACGTCATCTACTTTGCAGGCTATGACTGGCTCCGCACAGCACAAGCCTCGCCCTTCCGCAAAATCGTGTCAGACGCATACATTCCCCTGGTAGCAGGCGCAACTGCACGCACACTGGCCGCCATCACGGTGAGCCCAATTGAGATGTTCAGGACCAGGATGCAGGCCGCAAGCCACACCGCGACCGCCGCAGGACACTTCCGCGAAACAATGGACGGTTTGAAAGAGATGGTGGGCTCACAAGGAGTCTTGAGCCTCTGGCGCGGCCTCACGCTGACATTGTGGCGCGATGTGCCCTTCTCTGCCATCTACTGGTGGGGCTACGAAGTTACACGCAATGCTCTCACCGACGCACGAGGCCGAGTGGAAGCTAGGAACGATGGTTTCGAGTTTCGCATGGGCCATGGCGAGGAGAAGATCCGGCGCCGCAACCGTTCGAGGAGCCGTGAGAATCCAAGGGACACCATCATCGACAGCTTCCTTGCTGGCGCTGCCTCAGGTGGCGTTGCAGCTTTCGTTACTACCCCTTTCGACGTCGGCAAGACACGACAGCAGGTCGCACGAACTGCAAGCAAAATCGCCAAAGATGCCGCCGAGACCGTTCGACCAGAGGACCAGTCAATGCCACGCTTCCTGATGCACATCTATAAGGAGCAGGGCATGTCCGGGCTGTTCAAAGGATGGGCAGCTAGATCGCTGAAGATCGCCCCCGCGTGTGCGATCATGATCAGCTGCTATGAGCTGGGCAAGAAGGTCTTCAATGAAGCAAACGAACGCAAGCACCTTGAACGAATGCAGGACCGATAGCAGGAATACATACGGCAGGGGATTTTCGCACATATCTTAGACGGCGCATACATGTCTTTGGAGCCTGGAGGTTGATTCAACTCATTTCGCATTGCGATAGCATGGCATGTCACGGCGTTATTGGCGAGTTGGGGCAAAGAGCGGCCTACGACGAAAATGTATTGATACCAGCGCGTCCGTATATACCGCGCATGTATTATAGCGACAAAAGTTTCGCACGTGATCAACATATTCAGATCAGATTTCCATTGACTTAGTCTTTCCTTGCTGCACTTCACTTGACCCCGAGTTGTCTGGACTTTGATCTTGAGGCAGCTGCTTTCCGCGCTAGTGGGTCGTCATTGGCGCGACGAACAAACGCGTCAAGAAAGCATTGCGCCCGACCAAGCTTCCCCACACCTACTACCTTCCCCACCTCAATCAGTCACCATGCTTGACGTTGAAGACTTTGACGCTGTCTTCCAGGGTTTTAATTATACCGATGGTCTGGTACAGCAGATTCAAGAATACCAGCATGCGCTCGGCGGTCAAACTTTCTTTGAGCGTCTGCTGGATCTTCTGAAGATCAAGGGTAGGCGCTTCTGCAGCCCTGAAAGACATCCTGATAGAATTAACTGACAGTAATAGGGCGCAAAACTTACCCTCCCAAGACACCGCAACAGCTCCACGACCTCCACCAGCGCATCGTCTCCGCCGAAACCACATTGCACAACAAGCATTGCTTGATCTTCTACCTGCTCAAGGACCTGTCACCGCAACAGCACGAAGACGATGAGCTTGCCACGACTTTCGCACGCGGCGTTCACCTCGAGAAGCGCTTCTGGACCTTCATTGAAGGGCTGTGGGCCCTCGATCGACTTGAGTTCGCAACGGCCGTCGGCAGCCTCACGCACCCCAGCATTATACCCACCTTCCCGGACGAGATCATGCTCACTCTGTTGGAGGGGAGGCAGAAGCTGAATACCGTAAAAGTCCAGAAGGGCGAGCAAGACGAGGTTCTGCCATTGGCCTACTACAACTGCGTCAAGCCACCGCTGGAGGACCAGAAGGTCAGGAACGAGTTCGCCAAGTATCTTTCGCGTCGCAATGTCACAGAGACATATTACTGGATCCAGACCCGTCCCGAACATGAGCAAAAGCCGCTTCTCGAAATTTTGATTGAGCAGACATTGGAGGAGAGCTTATACCGCAACGTCGTCGGCGAATCGGTCTACACCAGGGAGGAAAAGGCTATGGAGCTGGTCAGCTTGCCGTTCAGCGATGAAGAAGAGAAGTTTATTGAGGAGTTCTTGAGTACAGGCAAGGGCAGGAGCTACCGCAATGCCGAGGACACAGTCATGATGCGCAGGATCGCTACGGGAAGGCTCTCTGACGTGGTCAAGGACCAGGACACACGCGGTCGTAGGGCAGACGGCGTGAACTGGGACTCGCTGAAGAATGGCATTGACAAGGGCCTCGGACCAAGACGCGACGAGGCCGGATTCGCATTCTGAGATTTGAGGTCGAAGAAGGGTTGATCACATTGTTTTGCATAGCGAAGGCGTTTGACACATTCAGACATCAGACTCTTGGAGGTACTCGGTATGGTACCCCGAGCTTCACTCCGATTCCTGCTTCACCTCAATCCATTACATAAAGTCTAATTGAGTTTTCTCATGACCTCTTACCGCGTCGATCCTCAGCCACTTACCACGGACTTCGTGCAGAGTCGTTACGCGCCTATTATGCTCCACAGGTCACGACCTCATCACTCAATCTTCCTTCCACAAACAAGACTTCACTCAGACCATACTTGGACTTCGAAAGCTTCAATGGTCCCTCCATCTTCGTCACCCACGCCAGTACCAGCAGCAGTTGGCACCGGCGAGTTCCCTTACAAATGGGAAGAGATCGCCGCAAAACTTGGACTCGAGTCAAATCGAGATATCCCAAACTCCATGCTGCATCCCATCCTCCTCGGCCACTGGGCGAACCTTCGAGACCGCATGCCTCTTACACCAGGCACGACTGCAAATATCATCCCCGCCGACGACAAGTCCGCCCTGGCCGACTTCACAAACACTCTCTATACAGCCATGGACTGCACGGCGACCTCCAAGTATGAACGTCCAACCTCCACCGACCGTACCAACTAGACATCTGACGAATACGTCAAGTGTCTCGTACACCAGTGTGCACGCGACCTCGTCGTTCCTGGCCGTGCCTTCCACGCCGTCTTCGAGCGCCCAAAGCTCAAGAACGAAGCCGGTCGTAGAGACGCGCTGTCACGCATCAGCGGCCTTGCGATGCTCGTCTTCAACTTGATGGTCAACTACACTCAGATGCCGCCCTCAAATATCATCCGCAAGATGGAGGCCAAGAGGCCTGCGAAGGATCCGAACATCCGAACCCCAGTCCGCTTCCAGAGGTACGCAGGAAGTGGCAGCTTGAGCATATGGATTCGGGCGATTTGAGGAAGACGGTGCTTGATCGCCAGAGGAAAAGTGGAGACGAGAAGCAGTGGCTGATTGACATCCTGACGAAGGAGCTTCAGGAAGGAGGTACCAAGGAAGAGTCGGAGGGCGTCGGGGTCAAGAGAGAGAAGAGTGCGAAGGTTGCTGGGCTCAAGAGGAAGAAGGAAGGTGACGAGTAGATATGACCGCTTCATATCATGGCAGATCTACTCAAGGAGGCGTACGAGGAGTTAAAATGACGATTCATTCAATTGATTAACGGACACAAGGTTACAAATGTACGGTCATTCCCAGCATCTGCCAATGGTTCATAGCGTTTCAACAAGTTAATCTATTATTCCAGTGTCTATCCGTTATTTCTGACTCCGCGAGAATATCATCCTTGATGTTCCCTGCTCATGTGCTTGAGCAAACCAGATGTCATGGTTCGTGCCGCCGTGTCTGTGTCGAAAGTCGTGAAGCGAAAGGTCCCCGAGATCGTCCCCTTGGATTGCGGAAAAGCTGGCGGTATGCTACAGGTACCGAGAATTGTGAGAGGCAGTCACTTTATCACTGTGAAGCTCCGGCAACCTGATAGAAGCCCTGGTTGCTAAATTACATCCTCTTTACAGCCGACTTTTTCTGCTACCTGAAAGGTCATCATGCTGGAAATGCAGTCAGTACGGCCGAATCCACACTATTGTTCACATCTCCTTCCACTCTCACAATCGAGACTTTGCAGGATACAGCAACTCATTGTGACCTTAACTAGTTCGCCTTCCGCGCCAAGATGAATTCTTAACCTGCAACGCATCCACGTGAGCAGCCGTCCGATGATAAGAATCGGCGATTTGAGGAGATTAATGCAGTCTGCGAATGGGTCAAAGAGTATCGCCCGGGCGGCTTTCATTCTGCTCATCTAGGTAATACTTTTCAAGGTGTTCTATACAAGGTCATTCGCAAGTTCGGTGGAGGCTCTTACTGGACAGTGTGGTTGGTGATCAGCAAGAGGTATGTAGCTTACTACTACTCTTCTCGTTACATGCCTGAGATGACTCTAGTGTACCGAAGTTTGCGGCGCTCAAGGTCATGACCGCTGGGTATTCTGCTGCAAGTGTCGAATCGACCATTCTGGATCACATTTCCGCGTCAGGATTGGAAGACTTTCCCGACCAGCACATCATCATACTTCTCGATAGCTTTCAACACGAAGGTCTCAACGGCACCCACCGATGCCTCGTTGTCGAGAAAATGGGCGCCAGCGCAGCATCACTGGTGGAAGAGCACTCTCATACCGACCCGGAGCCATGGGACGTGCCGTACAGATACCCGGTAAATATGGCGAAGAAGATCATACCCATACTCTGCGAGGCCTGGCTATCTTGCGTAAGCACGGCGTAGTACGCGGCCATGTGCAATCAGGCAATTTGATCTTCTCAGCAGACAACCTTGACCATCTCGAAGAATACGAGCTCGCACAGGACGAGGCTGCGACAGCGATCCCCGTGCAGAGGCTAGATGGGAAACCCGACAAACGGGCCCCGCGCGATCTCTACAGAACATAATCTCTACACAATCGAGTCAAGCTTGACTCGGAGCTCTGCATCAAGCTCTCCGACTTTGGTGCTGGTACGTCGCCCGTACTTGATCTCAGCTTGCATGACTGACGACCTCCACAGCCATTTTCGCGTCCACCCTGCCACCAACAACAATACGCCTTCCGGCGTTCGCGGATCTGAACTGATTCTCAAGTAATCATTGGGCACTGGTATGGACATCTGGGTATTTGGATGTCTAGTATACGAGTTCCTCACAGGCGAGGCTCTCTTCACTGTGATGCCTGGCGGCAACGTGGACGAAACTGAGCAGGCCGACGAAGACCACCTCATCCAGATGAACGACAAGAGACGTCCACTTCCGGAACGGATCACAGAGGAAAGGCCATCGACTACCTCCGAGCACAATTCGCCGCACGCCGTCGGACCCTATGAGATGCTTGAGCAGCGGTTTGCCAAGCGCAGACATCCTGGCATCAACGACGAGGAAACAGCTACAGTTTGCCAGCTCATCAGGGAGATACTGGTGTACGATCAGGCAGAACGCCCGTCAGCAGAGCACTTACTCAAGCACCCCTGGTTTGCAGAATATACTGAAGGACTCCAGCATACTCCATGACGATTGAAAGTGGTTTCCGTACAGACTTGTACATCCTCTACCTTTTTTCGAATCCTCTCCATTGTTCATCACCCTACAAGACCCTCAAAGAGCTCATCTCTCCTCCTCCTTACCTCGTCACACTTGACCTCCAAGCGTCCCACCTCCTTCCTCGCCGCCGCCAAATCTGCTGGAAGGCCGCCGAATTCCTCGACCTCGCTTTCCAACGCTTCGACCCGCTCCCTCAGCTCCTCCAACGCACGCTGCTGCTCCAGCATATCTGTTATGGCCTCTGCAGACGCGATGTTCTTTGACCCTGGCGTCATCGCACGCGCGTGACTCGATTGAAGGGAGGAGAGCTGCGACTCTGCTTCCCGGATCTTGGAGCGCAGATGCTTAGTCTGCCGTGTTTGTTCGATGGTCTGGCGCTGGAGCGAGGCTGGGGCGGAAAACGATGGGTTCGTTTGTAGCTCGTGCAGTTGCGCACGCAGCATAGCGTGCTGTTTCGACAGGTACTGTTGCAGGTCTTGGATGTGCGTGAGCTGGTTCGTGAGGTTTTGCGTGGTGGTGGTGTGCGAGATGAGGGCGTGGGCGAGGGTCTGCGGGTCTGGTGATGGTGTCGACAGGGCGATTGTGGTCGAAGCGAGCGCAGTGAGAGCCATGGATCCCTCTGGTGTGAGGTGTGCGCGAAGCGTAGAGAGAATGTGAGCATCACTGGAATTGGCCGTGACCTACCTGGTGAGTCTATGCTGCGCTGCAGTGGTGCTGTAAAGACGTCGTACCTCATCGAGCTCTTTCAAAGCTTCTCGTTCTACTCTCTCTAGTACTGCGCGGCCTTCGTCTGCCCTCTCGTTCGCCATCGACAGCTCGCGTAGTACCTTGAGTGTCTCCTCATTGCGCTCAAAGGTGGGCACTGTGCGCCCGGCATACTTGTACGACAGCCATGAATCGATGTGCGCCCAGTCCTGAGCTCTCGCACGCTGCTGCCTAGCTTTCGAGGGCGAAAAGAGGTCGGACGGCGTAAGGTTGTCCATCTCTACAGGATAGTGACACTGATGTTTGTTGTCTTCTGGAAGCGGAGGCCCCAACCGAGGACCCTGGCGCCTCAGACGCGTGCCTTATCGATAACCTTAAATTTTGTCGATGTCGCAACTGCCGACCTCGGAGCTAGCGTCACTTGGGGTAAGTTATCTGGAGCGCGAAGTGTCATTGCTGTCGAACCAGTCATTGCCTCCACTATTACATATACAACGCCCTTTCTTCTGTATCTGTTACCATACCCTTAGATCGCACATATTGTTTTACTGCCATGGCACCCATGATGATGGAGAATGAGAACGATGTGGAGGTGGGGGAGAGCCTGCCTCCAATGACTGAGCACGTGAGTCAATCAACGACTCTCCCTGCGGGTGAACACATGCTGAATACGCCAGGCTGTCAGTGTCTCATTGCCTACGTGGAGAGCGAACGTAGGCTACGAAGAAGGTGAAGAATGGGTGATCAGCAAGATGAAGACTGGATATCCCCGGTACGTTGTGGCAAAGACAACAACGAAACCTGACTAACAGTTAAAGATTCTTCATACACCTGGAGATCCAGAGCTTCGCGAAAGACGTAGTACAAAAACACGGAAGAGAAGGAGAGGGCGCAATGCTGTTCCCAACAAATTGCACAGCGTCGAGATGTCGGGACTTCATCATCAGAATCGCCGCGGACCAAGACACTTCGCAAGTGAGGATCGTCGACTTGGTACCAGCAGCCGAATCGCAGCGCGCTGAACAGATGAACGCTATATCCCCCAAGGTATCTGCGGTACTATATCCAAATGAGCTCTTCAAGGTGGCGAAGCAGTTCTGGCAGCACTCGGGAGATGGTGTATCAAGCAGAAGAGCAGAGTACTGCCACCACCTTTTCGAGAAGGGCCTTCTCGTCGACGCTGCGCAACTGAATGAGCCACCAGCGCGCATGTGCAAAGGCCCTCGACGCTACCAAAATAAGAAGGTCTCTGTCGATCTTGATGCGCCGGCCGTTCAGCAGGATGCTGAGACGCTGACACAGTTTGTCGAACAAAGATTTGGTCGCAACCTAGATCTGTCCATGACTAAAAATGCCAAGCTCGCTGTACGACGCCGCATCGCTGGGTCACTCACCGCTGATGTCGCACTGGCCGAAGCACTGTCCCTAGACGCCGACTCTGAGCGCACACGCGGGCATGATTTCTCCGAGGACGACGTTTACCTCTACCCAACCGGCATGAGTGCCATATTCAACACACACAGAAACCTTCTCGCCGCCAAGGGAGAAAGAAAGGCCATCGTCTACGGCTTTCCATACATTGACACTCTGAAGATCACCGAGAAGTTCGGGCCTGGCTCACTTTTCTACGGCCTCGGTTCCAGCGAAGAGCTCGATGACTTAGAGAAGCGCCTCGAAAGCGGCGAAAGATACCTTGCGCTCTTCACAGAGTTTCCGGGCAATCCGCTACTCCGCAGCCCCGATCTTGAGCGCATACGCAGATTGGCCGACAAATACGATTTCTGCGTCGTTGTCGACGAGACAATCGGCAACTTCATCAACGTCAACGTGCTCCCCTATGCCGACGTGGTCGTCAGCAGTCTGACCAAAGTATTCAGCGGCGACAGCAACGTCATGGGCGGCGGTCTAGTTCTGAATCCAAAGGCGGCAAACTACAGCCTGCTCAAGCAGCGCTGGACAGAAGACTACGAGGACAACCACTGGTGCGAAGACTCTATCTTCCTCGAGCGCAACAGCCGCGACTTCGTGAGCAGAATCGAGCGCATCGGCACCAATGCGGAGGCTATTTGCGATGTGCTCAGCGCGCATCCACGCGTTAAGCAAGTCAACTATCCCAAGACGAGTCCAACCAGGGAGTTCTACGAGAAGTGCAGGAACCCTAAGGGCGGGTATGGTGGACTGCTGTCTGCGACGTTCTACACAAAGGCGGATGCTATTGCATTCTTCGACAATCTTGATACCGTCAAGGGACCGAGTTTAGGGACCAACTTCACGTTGAGCAGTCCGTATGTTATTCTGGCGCATTATGGCGAGTTGGACTGGGTAAGTGGTTCTTCCTTCGTCAGATTGGCTGATTGAGTGCTAATTTTGCGTAGGCTGCGAAATGGGGTGTTGAAGCTGATCTGATTCGTTTCAGCGTTGGGCTTGAGGAGACGGGCAAGCTGGTCGATACGTTTAAGAGGGCGCTGGACGCAATGGACAAGGTGGAGCAATCGTAGCGCTTGCGGAGACGGCCAAATGAAGACAACGCTCAGAACTATCTGCGCCAACTTTCGTTCGAAGCCTGGGGAGGCAATTTGCAGGCCATCTACGGGAGAGTAGTGAGCCTGTGAATGGATCGATCTTGCTGTAGAGCCTGATAGCGGTCGACATCGCCGCTGCTTGATTAATTAAACGCGATCATTTACCGCATATCATCATCACCATAATCCGCCTCCACTTCCTGAGAGCGACAGTAGAGTTCGTAGCAGCGCTCAATCCTGAGATGAGCCTTTCTGCCTTAATCGTACGACTGCGTCGAGCTCAGGAGTTGAAATTGGCACTTTCGTCAATGCATCCTTCGCTCTTATGCCAAGATTGCCCCTGGGGTAATGAGCCTTTCCGAGCGCCAGCCGGTATTTCCATATTGTGGCTTATCATGATCCTATGGGAGATGCGCAGCAGGCTTGGCGCATGTGAATCGTAATTCGCTTGCGTGTTGTGTTGTTCTGGTGATTCGTACGACTGGACTGTAGGTTAGGCGAAGGCGTAGGGATGGCGACATCGGCTATGTGATTTGAGTGCGGCGCAGACTATCGTTCGGTTACTGGAATATTGGGCAAGATGTTCGATCAGACCATCGTGATGCATAAGTAAGCAGCAGCTCAGGATGACCTGGCGTTGGATCGTGAGAATTACTGCTGTGAGGTTGGTGTGGTCGTGCCTCTGCCTAAGCATGTTTTAGCACGCGCTGCGATTTGCTGCTTTTGCATCTCGAGCCGCGCCTACGTGTGCCTCAGAAGATGTCGCAAACCTTATTTTGACAGACGTTTATGCTTACCAGGCGGACGGGAGTGCGGTAGCCCAAGCGCACCCCGCCTTTTAATGGCATGTCTGTCACGATAGCGTAAGGCTGGGATGTGCTAGGAAATTTGCGAGGTTGAGCCTTGCCAGAAATACCATCGTTATAGCAACATATTGCAATATCGGGGAGGTCGTAGCGAGTATTGAGTCCGTGAGAAGCTTGACAGAAAACAGCTGCCGGATACCGAGCACTGAGTCGTGGCTGTGGCGGCTCAGGGCAAACCTTCGTCTGCTGTGGAGAGGCTCATCTCGAGCCAAAGCGCCCGCCTGGTGCTCCCTGCGACAACGGCCCGTTTGCGGCTGTCTGCTTGACATTTTCGGTCGTGGCAGGCACCACCCTTGCTCACATCAGCTACCCTGATCCTGGCCTTGCTCACTGGCTCTCGTTGAATGTTTCTCCTCGTAGAAAAGTACATGCTATCAGGCCTCCCAATCAGGCCTCGATGCCCAGGTCAACTGTTCATTGAATCAATCTCCTCCAAATGGTCATGGCTTCCGATGGAAGCTGCGCCTCGTCTCGTGGGGCTACCTATCCACTGTTTCCGGACGAAACCGCAAGTCAGAACTTTGAGTAAACGTGCTATCGTGAACGCAAGATTGCGATGTCTGACTGTAGTGGAGACCTTGGTTCTGGCCTTGATGGACATGAGATCGACAAGCAGCTGACAGCTGCCCTGCATGGTGTGATGCTGTGGCTGATGTACGAAAGCCTCTTTTCATCAGATTTTCGAAAAATTGCAGCAGTTCGGAGTGTCTTGTGGTGTTATTGTGGGCTGCTGCGATCGATGGGTGACGGACGTTGCCGCTCGGATGGTAGGTTTCGCGAGCTCATCCGCGATTCCTCCGTCAATCTCGCGGCTAAAGGGCCAATCAACGCGTCAAAGTGCTCGCTTATGTCATATGCATGCAAACCAGGTGTGCCTGAGCTGCAGCGTCCTGCGGCGCGGTAATGGCAGTGCACTTCGGGATGAGGACTTTGCTCGGTGCCTACTACTCTTGTCGACAGCTCCGAGAAAAGGAAGAGCGCATCCGCAACCGAGTCAGGTGAAGGGGGTGAGAGTGGCAATCGCAACTCAGTGCAAAACAGCAATTGCTGGCAGCTGCAACGTTCTCGACGGGTCCTCCCAGCATCGACCACGAACCCGGACATCGAAACTCATCCGTCTCCACAGTGATGTTGAAAGTTCGAGTACCCTTGGAGGGCCGGCGGAGATTAGCCGTGTTGGCAGCCCCTCTTCGCTCATGCATCTTGGATCACAATCACCTCGCACGTCTCGCTGACGACACCTTCGGTGGCACACCCACGACAGCCACTTCGCAAGTTCGATGCGATTTCCAGAAGCTGCCGCGCGGCGCTGGCGGCGCTGGCCGCTGGAAACCATGCTTCCGGGCCGTGTCTGCTCGACAGCACGTGCTGCACGGGGTTTCTTTAACGCGAGATATCTCGGTGGGTGAGCCGAGGGAGTTGTGCACAAGCAACACGGTATAACGCGCTAGCTCTCTCTTCTGTGTTGAATACAGAGCCAGTCCGTGGGCGGCTCCCGGGCTGAGATGCCAACATTCCCCGACGAGGCTTCTAAACGGATGGAGATTGACGGTGCACGCGCCACGCCTGTTCCGAATCATCACCTCCACTCACCAGGCCCCATGTCTTCTTTTGTCGTATACTATCCAGGATTAACGGGTCGATGCCTGACAGGCCCGTTCAGGATACCAAGCCAAAGTCGGCATAGCTTTTCCTCGATGCGCGGCAGCCCTCTGCCGCCACCAACGCTTGTATGGAGATGCACCTGCCAGGACTATCAACGGCCACCTCTGCGGCTTGTCAGCGCCGTAGCCGGGGTCGGCCTTGGTCGCCGGCCGGCAACTCGTTGGTTTCACTTGCTATGCACGCGGTAACATCCGCGTTTGCATTAAGCATACAGCGCTTGCTATTCACGATGTGACCGAGCTTGTCGTCAATCACAAGCGCCCGTTACTTCCCTGAGGTCAGGGTGTCGGTCCAGGCACGCAGACATGGGTACCTTCTAAGAAAACGGTCGGGGCTCTTGGCAATGTTCTCGCTGGGATGTGAATCCTACGAGGCTCTGACCAGTCCCCAGCCGCAGACCCGGGAAAAGCGCAATTCTGTCGAACTGCGACTCTTCGAAGCTCAGATGTTCCGTACCCGTAAATATTGGCATCCCCCATGTAGGGGTACAGACCGCGCTCAGAAATCAGATCCAAGAGTACAAGTCAGCCTCACCTTTCTCACTCATCAGGCTGTATAAGCAGCTCAAGGCCGCCCACGTCCAGTCAGGGAAACGTACGTTAGCCCCACCCAGCAGTCCCGTTACATATGTTGCTATCGGCTCGGTGGTGACCCAACCATTCCCTCAGTCTTGACAACCTAAGATTTTCCCTGTCTCACAAGACTCCAGGAACCGCAGCGAACCAGACCATCCCTACCATCCATCGGAAATCCCTCGATCAAGGGGTGACCATCCGCACCGTGCCACACCTCTACTTGTGCCCCACCGAAGATTTGTGGGCTATCACAACCTTGGACTCCATCAGCCTCCCCGACAGGGCACAGTCCACAGAACCTCGAGAGTCTTAAGCGGAAGAACAACCCATTGCCCACTGATCGTCAGGATTCTCAATCCTGCATCCCGTTGATTTCACATATTAGCGACTCATTGCCTGCGAGTAGAACCCAAGGAGCTGAAACTCAACTTCTTCACCGTGAGCTCAAGGTTCAGAAACACCCTCGCGACGACGCTCAGTCCTGCCACGCGACCACAACGTACCCGGAAAAAATCTTGAACGCCACGAGCTGATCCCAGGACCCGCCATCGTTCCTGAGCAACTACGCAAACAGTTGCCTGAGATTCAAGGGATGAGGTATGTTCGACTATAACCGCCGGGTGCAGACAGTCTAGCTTACAAGCGAAGCACACTAGGATACACTATGCCGCATTCTCAGTACGGTATGAACCATTATGGTTCGTCGCAGTCGTCCTACTCATCAGGCTACCCACCGGCAAGCCAACAGGGCTATTCAGACTCCAGATCATCAACATCCGGAGGCTACACTTCGTCATATGCCTCCAGCCCAGGACACCAGTATGAGCAGCAGCACAGGGTAAAGGAAGAGCAAAGTGTGCTACCGCCATACCAGCCTCAACACTCTTCTTATTCCCATAGTAGCTATCAGCAACAGCAACCATTGGAATCTGTTCGACCGAGTTCTAGTGCGGGTAGCTACTCATACCCTGCGCCTCACAGCAACCTACCGAGCCAAAGTATGGAGAGCAACCCTTCAGGCTATCCACCGTAAGCGCAATTGACAGTGTCGATAGCACGCAGAAGCTAAATTTGTGCCAGACCAGCCTTGTACCCGCCAACAACATACGGCATGAATGACTATCGTGTGTCCCTTCCCACCATGTACCCAGCTTCGTCAACGACTCCGGCCGCATACCCTGCGTACGAACCTTCGCGGGCTATTCCACCACCTCCGAACAGCAGCGTTCCTGCGCTCTCCTCGTCTCCAAACGCGCAGAATAGCTCTGTAATGCCGCGTGTTCTCAACTCACGGCCAAAGCCACAATGTTTCGAACACGGATGCAATGGCCGGCAATTTTCGACGTTCAGTAATTTGCTACGCCACCAGCGCGAGAAGTCTGGAACCGCGATGAAAAGCCAGTGTCCCAAATGTCATGCTGAGTTCACGCGTACTACTGCCATGAAAGGCCATATGCAGCACGACAAGTGCAAGGCTCGCAGACCATCCGAAGCATCGAACATCTCAAGATGATGATCATCCTCAGGACAGACCACCTTTTCAAAACCTGGTGTATATAACGTTTTTTTTGGGGCATCGCGCGTCTCTACATCATCTGCATAGCATGGCGTTTCGAAGCCGGATACAGTCATTCATTTGTTTGGAGCTATATTGCGCGCGCACATACCACATCTTTTCGAGGCTATTGGAGTTGCCACGCCAGGTGTTCTCATCTTCCGAGCGGGGGTCAACGTTCCAGAACGCATTCAAGCACGCTTTCGACAACATTCCTCGATATCAGGATTTTTTCGGCAGGATTAGCGCGGGAGGATCTGAAGGAATGAGTCTTTGTCGGACTAATACCTTGGGGATTCATAACATCGGTCACTGGTCACCAATGACTGGTGCATTACAATCATCTAGTCGAAAGGGCATCAACGGCACATCTTCAAACGCCATTTTCCGGCACTCAGTGTCGCGTTTCAAAGCATCTCCACCTTCGATCATCCTCTCACCGCAAATCCTGTCTCTCCCTTTTGTTCATATTGACACCTGTCGTTTGCTGCAACAACCAAGTCAGAGAGCCTCGCGAAGTCTTCCCAAAAGGTCGCCTTTACATCATACTTCAGACATGTTCCAAGGCATGAACATCCTCCGTCGCTCTTCCCCTAATACGGTTGCGGCGTCTACGCAGCCAACAGGATTGACGTGTTCGGTTCGCAAGGCCACTACACAAGGCTGCCGTACACACGGTCCAACCTAACTAGCGCGCCGTCCGCCGGGCTCTGGTACAGTCAGTCTTACAGCATTTCGTTCAGCACGCCATCATCGTGTGAAGACTTCCTCGGAGAGAGTCAAAAGTCAAAACGACTTAACTATCCCTTCTGGCATGCCACAAGCACACACAATCCGATCACGGGAATCATACAAAATGCCGACCCTACAGCAAGACTGACAGCTGGGCAACCATGATACCGGGAATTAGGAGCGCTATCGCTTTTCCCTGTCATCACCGGGCAGCGGAAGAGTAGACTAATGCGCGTGCGATGGACGCCTTACCATGGATGGAACCTTCCGTTCAGGGACATGGGTTATCATGTTCGAACCCTCGCAGATTGGCGCACGTGTGGGGTCTTACAGAACGTGGTTATCCTAGCCCTGGCCACAAACGATGTATGGATTACTTCTTACGGAAGGTAGTCTTGAATCAATGCGTTTCTTAGGACGTCGAGAGAGCGTTCGATGGCGCGCCAAGAGTTTTGTTGCAACTGTTCAATACCGGCTCCACTTCACGACTGCGCACGCAATGTGGGCAAGCTACGCATCGGATGATTGGATCCGGAAACGGACCCGTGACGGTTGGTATCAGGCGACGGAAAATCTCCAGTCCAGCTTCGAAGCATGACGCAGACGCTGTGCCGACAGCGTCTCAATTTCAAGGCCCTGCATTCGAACTATTGTCCGACCCACGGCACTGGGACTTTACCCACCCACGAGATTATGAGAACCAGGTTGCGCGCCTCCCCGGTGTCTTGGAAGACGTGCAGATTAGCCACAATATGCTCAAGTAGTCGGATTGAGCCAAGTTTAAAGGTCGAACGAGAATGACATGAAGGGTCTCTTCCTTCCCGCACGCTTCGCCGCAGAATACAGGACCTTGACCGTGTTCAGATGGCTGACATGTGGATCGGGGTGGGCTGCGCTTTTGCATGGATTCTTACCGCGGCGCAGCGGGGAGCGCCAGGCGGGAAGGATGGTTTGTCACTTGATCTGAACGACTCCACTGCGAGCATGTGGATCGATGGGCTACTCTTTCACGTGACAATCTAATGAGAGGATAACATTGCGCAGAGCGCTGATGACTAGGCGTTCGCCGAACCAGGATGAGCCTGCAACTTGCACGTGGAAGCACATGTTGTGCTACGGTACCGACGACTGGGAACGTGGGACACGGGATGGAGTTGTTATTTGAGCAGCCATCTGTCCTCAAAAAATTGTCGCAATTGTACGAGTTGCGGCACGAGTATTGACTTTTGACTTGGTTGGACCTAAGGCCCGGCAGGACAACCGAATCTAATCTCGCTACGGGCGGCTGCACGTTCTGCACAACGAACACTGACCCCTGTTCCGAACGACCAATGTCCAAAAATGACCTGTGTCGTATGTTGCGGACATTGGCGACGTCAAGGACCCCGCGTACTCTCTCGTACTGGCCTACCTGAATCATGTTATGGGAAATCGACGCGAAAGCGACCTCATAATCGCAGTAGATGAGACGTACCCACCGCAATGTGCTCGCAGCTCGACCGGTCTAACGGGAATAGGAATACAGTCTTTTTTCGGATCCGAAGCCATGATCCCCGGAATGGCATTTGCCATGCATCCTTCATGTGGCAGCTCCTCCGCGGACAGTTGCAATCCAAACAGTGGGGTGCATGCAAGCGCGTTGGCGGAGGACCACATGGCGCTTGAGGGAAGCGGAAGGAGCGAGCTGCACATCAGAACGTTCCAAATCCCGCTCGATCCTACCGTCCTCGGTCCTTTGAATCGAGTTCGACCGCGAACTCGTTACTCGAAGTGGTTACTCTAGCGTTCTCTCATAAGAAAGGTCGACGCTGGCACCAAACGCTGTGAGATAGCTTCGACATGGCCAAACACTGACAATAGCATGCCGATATTCACAACACCATATATGCTGGCCCCTCAAGGCGGCTGTACGTACCCGCAAGGCTGTCTGCATCCGCATGTGCGAGGTGTTCAGTCTGCGACACAGCCAGAATACACCGGCTAATGTGGACCCAGCGCGCCTGAGGCCAGGGCCTGAAGGCAGGCCGCAGCTCAACGCCGCAGCTCAGTCACCGGTCCTGGAACACTGGCATCTTAAACGCGGTGATATATGTTAATGGCCCTGCACGTGCGTAAACTTAATTGATGCAAGGAAGGCGGAAAACGTATGCGCTGCCGACAGACACGACACGGTCCGTATGCACGTCAACACCGCTCAGCTGGCCATGGTGAGAATGAGTCGGCTATAGCTGTGTAGGTCGGCATGCCGAGCGTCAGAACCCGGCATGGTGCTATGCTCTTTTAGTGATATACACGCAATGCGGTAGGCCTGTACCATTGTCTCTCAATCCAACATGCTTGTTTCATTGCAATGCAAACTTCATTCATGCCATGATGCGTGGATGTGGACCAGAGGAAATTCTGACGATAAGAACGATATAAAACAAATTAAGAAATCAGGAAGAGCAATGCAAACGCCACGCAAGAAACAGCTTTAAAATCAAAACAAAACCGGATCATACTCAGTGTTGGTCAATAGCATATCCAACGAAACCCTCGAGACCTGTCACTCCCTTCGCCCCCTTCTCGGTACCACTTGCTGGCACTGGACCGCCGCCGGGCATTACGAGGACCTTGGCACCCTGCTCAATGAACTCTTTAGAGGCGATGAATTGGAATGTGACAGTCACTGCTGATGGTGGCGCGGCAGTAGGCTGTTGACTAGACTCGTCATCTAATCCTCCGAAGCCAAACGCATCATCGTCGTCATCGAGGTTTGGTGTCTGAGGGAAGGGACCAGGTTCAGCGGAGACTGAGATGACCTTTGACGAGGCTCGGACACTGGCAATATAGACAACAACTGCGCTGCCAACAGTGAAAGTGGCAGCACCACCAGCCTGGGATTCCTCGAAACGAACGGTGACCAGTCTAGATGCCAGAGGCTGTCTGTCAGCCAGAACCATGCCTTTCCGAATGCGATTGATCGATGGGGTGATGATGGCGGTGTCAACGGGCTCCACTGCTACTGTTCCAAGCTGACCCGCGTAGAGCGCTCGCACAGGCAGACGTAGATTGCGAAGCGACGTAATGCGCACTCTCCGCCACTCAACGTGTCGATCACGCGTAGGAGTGTTCCTCTTATTCAGAGCACCTGGGTACGATCTTGAAGTTGTCAAAGGCGATTGACGCGACGGTCTCCCACTTCCACTGTCGCTGTCGTCTGAGCTGGAGTCAATTGGATAAGGTCCAAGTAATAGCTCTTCGCCAACTGTAAGTCTCCCATGTCGGAGATATCCGCCAACAATAGCAGATTTGTCAGAAGAAGCATTGGCGCGGACACTGTATACATCTTCGATGTAGAATAGATGAGATGGCGACTTGTCTGGAAGAGATGGGTCGGCCGGGAGAGGCAGTTGCCGCAAGAAAGCGTGCAGTTTGGTTATGCCGTTGCCCTTCACGGCGCTCGTCAGTACTATAGGCACAAGCGAGAGAGGAGACAAAGCCAGTTGTTGAGTCGTCTTCTCTGCCTCATAGAGATCGTTCGAGGAGATGTGTTGGATGTCGATATCAGCGGCCGGTGTGGACTGGTCAGAGATGATGCATGGTTTGCGACCAGCCTCTTTGAGCGCTGATAGTAGATTCGAGAGCGTCTGCCGTAGACCAGCTTTGGTAGCAAGGTCGTACTTGGTAATGACGATCACTAGAGGCAGCTCAAGAGTCAGACATAGCTCAAGATGAGCTTGGGACAGGTCAAGGTCCGCAGCCGCAGGTCCCAAAATGTCTTGTGAGCTAGGGGATGCCCCAATTTTGCCGGAAGACTCGTCTGTGTTGTCTGCCGGAACACACACGAGAGTCCAATGCGGTTGCCTGTGTATGTGATTAGTTGCCGTTACATGGTAGATCATACATGGGTGCTTCTAGATCCGTTGGGGAAGACCCGTGAAGACAAAGTTACATACCAGCCAACAATGCCTCGAACAGTAGTACGTCGAAAGCGTGGATGTCCAGCAGAGTCCGACAAAACCACCAGACGACCCTCCTGGGCGGCCTCAACAGCTGCGTGAATGTCGACCCATGCATCCACATCTCCAGACCCATAGCTGATGACCTGTGTAGAGACTGCGCCGTCGCTCTCGACAACATCGCGATAACCAATGAGTTCCTGGGTAACGGAGCTCGTCATTCCAGAAGCAATCTCATGCCGGTGCTTCAATAGGCTCAAACGGCTACTTCCGCGTCCATTGTCGAGCGTTGCTGTGGAAAGTGTGCCCAGTAGACTGGATTTTCCAGACATTGTCGCACCAGTGAGAGATACCCGCAGCTGCTCCACGCTAGAATGTGTCTCACCAAGCCCAGCCGCTGCAACAGCATTGCTGATAGAACTTTGCGCTAGGACATCGTTCGTAGCGTCCTTGTCGTCCTTGGAGCTGTCCACTAGATGTTGGTCTGGGCTGACCAGAGCTTCGGCAGCTAGCAGCTTTGACTTGCGCACCTTGCGCTCTTTCACGTCATTGTGCTCCACCCACTCGCACTCGCCGACACACAGCATACGCTGCACTTCAACTCGACATCCGAGACTTGCAGCCATGGCACGCAGATTGTTCAGACTCTCCTCCATCTCATCCTCGGCAAGACCAACAATGGACCCATCGTCAGCAACACCAATCTCGTACAACGCACCCTTGCTCTCTTCCAAGCCTGGCAGTAGCCTTTGCGGCATCTCGGGAGTTGTGAGCTTAGCATCATCCGGCAGATGCGGAAGAAGAGGCGCTGTCGACGAAGAAATGTGGTAAGGACATGATTGCTGCAGGCGCCAAAGAAGCTGAGTGGTCAACTGTTCCAGTCTATGCTGTCTGGACTGAAGCGAGGTCAAAGGCGGTGGGGTAGTGCCCAGAGCACCTGACTCGGATACGGCGCGACTCACGGCGATAGAACTGGTGCCATCTCCGCGCCGCAGAGATCCAGAAGCGCGAAGTCCGGTGCTGAAGCGGGTGAACGATCTCCGTCGTTTCAGTAGAAGGTGTAGTTTGTACTCCGTTGGTCCTTCCTGCGGCTCGGCCTCGAGGCGCGTGACAGTCGTGTTGTCAATGATAGGAAGCTCGATGCCTGACAGAGACTGCTGCTCATCGTTAAGTCCAAGCCTCGAAGGAATAGGTTTGGCAGCTTGCTGGCGAGCTGGGGTGTTCGTTCCCGTCCCAGCTGGAGGCGTAGCCCATGGAGATGACACACGCGGCGGATCAGGGTCGAAAGTGAATATGGAAGCCATGTCTGGATCGTTCTCTAGGTTTGCGGTCTACGCTGAGATGGGGTCGTCGTTTGTGGTATTGGATATTCTGTTCATGTACTGTCGCCTCATATGTCACGTCAAGCCCGTTTCGACTTTGAGTTGGTATGTGAGTAGCGCGTCTGGAAGAGTTGCGATAATAATGGAAGCATCTTGATGATGTTTGTGCTGTGTGAGACTTCGCGCGGATCGAAGTGGTTATCAACTCGTGAAGAGTTGTGACTGGCTGCCTCCCGGCAATCACTAGCTGGTGAAAGACATTGCCTGCGTCTTTCAGTTGTGTCTCAGTGATTGTTGTTGATTGTTTGTCGCAGACGAATGAATGGATAACGTGGTGATGTAGAAGTGGAGTTTCAGTGAGGTGGCGGCACCTGCAACGGGCAGATCCGCTCGCGCGCTTGGCGTTCTTCCCGGAGTCATTACGTAGAGTCAGAACTCGACCCTTCTTCATCAACACGAGCACCGCCCTTTTACGCGCGTGATTGTCTAGCACTCGGACCCATCTCATGCCGCGCTACTGTTTGAATGGCCAACGTTGTTTGCCACCTCCGCGGAAGTCGAAGTCGTGATCCCTAGGTACTGTGCTCGCGCCGCAGGCATAGGCAACATGAACTTTTCTGTAACGATGGTTTCTTTCATCCCTCAGATGAAGCTCTCATGATTATGCTCGCAGAAGAAGTATTGTGGAAAAGTTTTCCATGCTGGTTCAAAGCCGGACTGAATCACTGCTAAGAACGTACTTGCCCAGAGGTCTGAATATGCAATACCATTGCGCACTCACCTACAGGCCTGGAATTTCAAAAGACAGGGGGACTTCCTTGAATATCGATCAAAACAGGAGGACGTGCGAGGGTGTCATTGCCTGCGAAGTTACTAGCTCCATAATGAGCTACCACTCGAGAGACCAGTTGACCCAGCACCATGAGACTCGGACTGCAATGTATCTGCAATCGTCTCCGCATCATGAAGGCTACAGTGATTTGACTCTATCAAACGTTCTGAGACCCTCCATTCACATGCGTGTGCCGCTTTTGAACTGGCTGTCGATAATTATAACTCCTAACACCCACATCAGGAAGGCACACTAAAGTGTATGCAACAACCCACAAAAAGACACACGGACGTGCAGTCTCGAACCTACGACTTCCCTCGTTTCATAAACCCATGTGCAGGTCGGGAAGCAGCAAAAAGAGAAAGGAAAGGCCCCCCTGAAGGGACAAACTGAACAGAACGCTGACATAACCCGCAGAACGCTGCAAGGGGCAATATGTACAACAAGCTACTTTCCTAAAAAACTTCACGCATGTTCGTGTATTTATACACCATCTATATGCCCATATAAGAGCTTGAGAAGCATAGGCGGGAGTGCTGCCGCTCGGTGTGGTGTACATGCGACAGAGGCTGCTGAAGGTGTGTAGGGCAGGAAGCCACGCACCCATCCCATCACAACGGGGAAGCAAACTCAGGCACGCATGAACCAACAAAAAGAGTTGCCAACGTATGTCTCGAACCCGCTACCAAATGCCTTACGCTAATGTCTTCGCTCCAGAGCTGCCAGGGGCAATATTTACATACAACAGCTACTTTCCTGGACGATTCGATGCACAATGGGATACATGCATGCCGACATCATGCAGAGTTGAAAGCTTGAAAGGCACAGGCAGCCGTGTAGACTACCAGCGTGCTCGCGCGAGTGTTTGCAGCAGGAGCGTACAGGAGGAAGTTACGCTCCAAAAACCCAATTGCAGTGCAAAGCGAAAACACCTCTCGACGCAACTGCATGCAACACGCAATAGAATGAACCCAAGCACCGAACAGACTCGTCCGTCCACGCTGCGAACGCTGCGAACGCCTCGATCACACGCAATGCGTTTGCACCCACGGAAGCCCGCAACATGCACGCCTGGAATAGCCAGACCTGGGACTCTTGTACTTTTACTCTTGACAATCTCGCAGATGAAGTACTCTAGAACTGATGTCAAAGAACGGGGTATCTGGGACACTCGTCCCCAACAAGACATCTGGCCACCGTCGCTGTCGATCAAGTGGAAAACCACGCGTGCAAAGAGGAAGAAGGCACACACGCGAGCAGCAACGCGACTGCAGTTCCGAGTAAAAGAACAACCCAAGCGTGGATCGAACTCCGATCTCGTGAAGACTACGCCAAAGCCAAGAAAAAAGCAGAAGGAATAGTTTCCGTTGGAATGAGGGATGTGGTGTGGCGATGTGCGAGCTCCGCGTCGTTCTGTGCGAGTGTGTCGAAGCTACTTGCCCAGCAGACCCCAAGAACAAACGGCAATATATAAGCAGCACACGTGTTTGATTCAAAAGCTTTTGTCATAAAAAAAATGTTTGGGCTTTGGATGTTGCGCATGCTCTACACGACCAGTCTACACTGGCGGTTGCAGCCAGCCCTGTCGACTGTTGCACTTCATGGGACCTTCCTTCCACATCAACGCGCCCGCCTCAAGCAGCGAAAAGCGCCGCCGAAACGGTTTCGAGTTTATAACCCAGTCTTGACCTTCTCAAATGCATGGCTATGGGCAAAAAGGAAAGGCGTTACCCAGGCAGTACCAGCTTTCTGGGCCGTGTCTACAGTCCTTTCGTGAGGTTCCTTGACCTACCTGGAGTAACGAGATTCAGTCAGAAGCTCAGCTACTTTCCTGGGGAGACGGAGGCATATTTGCATGTGTATAAGGCAGTGGCCGTCCTGCCGGACGCCGTTGAAGGTGTATGTGGGCGGAAGTGTCTGCAGCTGCAGCAGTCACCGTCCTTCAGTGCCTTCCCCCGGGTTCATGCAGCACCTTTCTATGCGCAAAAAGCGAGAGCCACACAGTCTCGAACCCTCGGTCCAACTACTCCTTATGTTTAGCAAAAAGGAAAGGTGCCTGCTCAATCCGAGGTATTGAGAGGGCGGGCCAGCTAGCACTGGATCGAATGCCTATGGTGTTCGATAACGAATGAGTTCAGCTACTTTCCTGGGAGATCTTTGAATACTACGATATATACCTTAATCCTATCAAAGATGAGGTGCAATATTGTCATGCGTGCTCTACGCGTGTGCAGCGGGGTCAGGGGAGTAATGGCTCAGGGCTCAGGGTTCTGACCCTGTTGAATAATATCGTAATGGAAAGCGCTTACAACAGAAAAATGATAGGCATTTAGCGACCCGCTCAGTATGAATTGGAATATACAGTCTTTGTACATATATACACACCATCTACATTGCATTCGCATTGCACATACGCTTTGACTACGCACCGTCTCTAATCCCCCACCTGCCCACCTCCCTCATCGCCTCCTTATCCCCCAGCGCAAGCTTTGGGTCCTTCAACACACCCGCGAGACACTGCCACCCATCCCTCCCGCCACCCCACCTCAGCAACTCATTCTTATACAGCTCGCCATTCTCTCTATCCAAGCTCCCCCTCTTGCCGTCCTTCTGAAATACATCCGCCCAAATCTTGGCCGCAATCGCGCGATCAAACAGGTACGAATAATACGTCGCTCCGTAGCCGAACAAATGGCCAAAGAAGCCCTGCCAAGCGGTGCCCTGCGGCTCCGGCACAGACGCGTATTTGTTGTACACGTCGTGGTAGACGCGCGTGGAGTCGAAGTCCTGCTTCGCCGGCAGCGCCGAGTGGTACGCCTGGTCGAGCACGCACAGCAGGACCTGGCTCTCGAGCTCGGAGGCGGCGTTGCGGTTATCGATGGCGAGGCGGTGCGCGAGCGCGTCAGCGGGCAGCGGCGCATCGGTGTCCCAGTGTCTTGCATACAGACCCAAGACTTCCGGGCAGAAGGCGAAGTGCTCCATGAGCACGGACGGCAGCTCAGCGATGTCGGTGGCGCAACGGGTACCGGAGACGTTTTGGAGCGCGGTACGGCCGAGGATGGAGTGCAGGGCGTGGCCCATTTCGTGGAAGAGGGTGCGGACGTCGTGGATGTTGAGGCAGGCGGGGCGGGCGGCGGTGGTGGGCTTGTGGAAGTCGCAGATCAGAGCGATGGTGGGGAGCTGGAAGTACGAGTCGCGGTGGGCGTTGTAGGAGACTGCCATGCCGTCTGTGGCGGCTTCGATGGGGGAGGAGAAGCGGTGGCCCATGTGCGACATCTCTGCGATCTCCGAGGGCAGGATCTCGCGACTGCAGCGGAGCGTGAAGTGTGCGGGGTTGGGTGTCTTTCCGGGTCGCGAGAAGAGGTCGCAGTACAGGACGGCGATGTGACCTTCTGTGTCTGAAATGACGTCCAGCCTCCGCACTCCGTCGTCCCATACCTCGCCAGGCTGTGTTTCGCGCGGAACGAATCGTACGCCATAGAGGCGGTCGAAGAGGCGCGATATGCCCTGCAGTACGGTGCCGACAGAGAAGTAGGAGGAGAGTGTGTCTGTTGTGCGCTGGCGATAGGCGCCCTCCATGGCACCCAGCATCTTCTGGGTGTAGTAGAACTTGTCCCAGGCGTTGATGCGGTCGGGGAAGTTGTTTTGGTGCGCGTCGCTCTTCTTCAGAGCGACCAGCTCGTCGAGGTCGGCCATGACGGCGGGGAGGTTGTCCTGGTGCAGTGCATTGAGGAACTGGTTCACTGCCTCTGGTGTCTTGGCCATCTTGTTCTCCAGTGTCATGTGGGCGAAGGTCTCGTAGCCGGAGATGTTCGCGAGCTCTGCGCGCAGTTTCAGCATCTTCTCCAGGCGGTCTATGCTGGAGCGGCTGGCTGTCCGGACGGCCGAGTATGTGTCTCGTCGCACGTCAGGGTCCTCGACGAAGCGGAGCACTGCCTGCGACTCGTGGTGCATGGTCGATATTGTCGTCTCGCCCCATCTCGTCAGCTGCTTTGCCAGATTTGGATCCAAGCCCTTCATCTTCCGCGAGTTGAACTTGAGCTTCAGCGTCTCTGGCGCCATGCCCTCGACGAACTGCGAGCCCACTTCGGCGATCTCGCCGCTCATGTCGACCAGCTTCTTCCGCGTCGCATCGTCCAGACCAATGCCGAAGCGCGCAAAGTCCTCCATGAGTATGCGCGCCACGATGCGCTCCTCCTCAGACCAGCTGTCGTACACCTCGGGGATCTCCGAAGCTGTCTTCAGCTGGTTGTACAGCACGGGGGTCGTGTTGAGCTGGTTCATGTACTGGAAGACGGTGTGGTACGCTTTGACGGCCATCATCTGGAACTTGCGGTCCGGGTGGGTGCCGCGCACAAAGTCGGCCAGGTCGATGACACGGCATAGCAGGTCGCTGAGCTTGTCGAGCTCCTTGACGAGGATCTTGAAGTCGGGAATCGAGTCGGCGGCGGCGACCTTCTGCACGACGGCGTTGCAGCGCTGGATGGTGATGGTGACGAAGTCGATGAAGCCGTCGGGATGGGTCAGATACTTGTTGCCGATGATGCCCGCCGGCGCGGCGCTCTTGGAGGCGCGGCGGAAGGTGTCCCAGAAGGCGGCGTTGTCGAAGACCTTGCGCAGGGCGTCGTCGTCGGTCTTGCCGCTGGCAGACAGGCCATAGAGGGCGGCGGGCGGCGGTGTGGCTTTATTCTGGGCGACGCTGCTGTTGAGTCGCCGGGGCGCCTGTCGCTGGTACTGGACATTCTTGCCGCGGGCGGTCTTGAGGCATTGTGCGCAGACCCAGGGCGCGCGCCGCTGGAGCATGGTTGCGATGGAGTCGCGGCGGAAGGAAGCGTGCGTCACAAGCCGAGGACTGGAAACGCTCGGACGGTCCGTTCAACATCGACAGCTCGCAACGCTTGATAGCGCGACATCAGAAGCCTCACGCCCACCCATTGCGCCCGTCCCCCGCACAACATGGCCTTCCGACCGCTGTTACGGCAGGTGAGTAGCTGGAGTAGTGCGTGGGGAAGCCAATTGACATGTATTGACACAATCCAGCGCGCCGTCCCTGCTATGGCTGCGGCCCTCACCACCGGCGCAGTCTTCGCACCGCGAGTCGTCTACGCTGAGGAGCAGCCGGCCGATGCGATTGTACGTGGAGACATCCCAGCCGACACCCAACATGCGATGTGCATTGCAGCAGCTCACACCCGCAGAACCGCAAGCCCATCTACGACGACCTGCCCATCGATGTCACAGAGCCCACCGCGCCCGCCCTGACGCAGCCCTCCAAGGACCTCACCCCCGAGGCCTCGTACCGCCCGACGCCCACCGACCGCCTCGCCCAGCAGATCGGCGTCGCCCGCATGGCCCTGTACCGCCAGGCCGTCCGCAGCGAGGCCGCCGTCGACAACGCCCTCACCGAGACGCTGCGCCTCGAGCACTCGTTCACCAGCACCGTGCGCTCGCTGGCCCCGCCCAAGGAGTCCGGCGAGCGCATCTTCCCGGGCGCTTTGTACGTCCTCGTCGCCGCTATGGCCGGCTCCATCGTCACACGCAACCGCAACGTGCTGCTGCGCGCCAGCGTGCCCGCCGCCGTCGGCATCACAGCCGCCTACGCCGTGCTGCCCATCACAATGAACAACGTCGGCAACCTGGCCTGGTCCTACGAGGAGAAGTACCCCGTCGTTGCCGACACCCACCTCAGGACAAAAGCGAGGATCAACCACTTCATCGAGACAGGCAAGGCGCATGCCGGCATGACGGTTGGCATGGTGCAGGAGAAAGTCCACGACGTGCGTGACAGCATGGAGGGCTGGGTCAAGAAGGGCAGGTGAGCGATCGATTAGCGCATGTAAAACTTGGACCGAGCGCCTGTATATCAGTAAGGCATAGACAGGAGGCTGCAATGAGAGCATTTCATATGTTACAGTTCTGCCCTCATTGGATGAGCATTGCGTGGTTCATTGCGTGGTTGATTGCTAACGCCTGCTACGTTTGCTTTTTGTTCGAACGCAAGACCGACGACTGCATTGCTAGTTAGGCCTTCTCCCCTTGACCGCTTTCTTGCGCCGTTTACGGCGATCTGCAAAGGCAAAGGACTTCCAATTGTTTCTGCTGATGATGAACAATCAAGCTTCTCAGCCTTGTGGACATTGCAGCTGAGCTATAGCAGCACCACTTATCTCATATAGTTCGGAATCTCGTCCCGGTAAAGATACAGCGCCAACCAACACTATATCCGGATAAAGACAGGGCTTGCTCAAGCCAGCACACCAACAGGATGGTATTCGCCGAACACCCATCATGAAACAGTTCGGAATATCGCAATGCTTGGATGACTACTAAGCCCTCTGGCGAAATCCGGGCGCTATACCGCAATCTATCTGGAGATCTGGGGTGCATGGCAGCAGCCATGTTCGATCCTGATTCAGCCAGCAGGCTCCGGGACGACATTGCGCCCAGAAAACCGATAGTATCAAACAGAGGGGATCGACATTTCCCATCTGCGATGAGTTACAATCCGCGGAAGACTGGAGCGTATAAGAATGTTGGTTGACATCCAGCTATCAGACAGCACCAGCTTCTCACCCAACAACAACCACGAGGTATCAAACGCCACCATGAAGCTCGCCCTCGTTATCACCACGCTCCTCCCTTTCCTTGCCTCCGCCCACACCATCGCCCAACGCGTCCGGTACATCCCCTGTCTCATCACCGTCTGTTCCCAGCTAACCCTCCAGCGTCAACGGCGCCGACAACGGCGAAGCAGTCGGCATCCGCACCGCGCTCAGCAACTACCCGATCCAGAATGTCAACGACGCCAACATCGCCTGCAACTCCAACTTCAAACAGCCCGTGTCCAGCAAGGTGATTGCCGTGAAGGGTGGTGATAGGGTGGGCGTGCTATGGGGCCATGTCATCGGCGGCGCGCAGTTTGCGAACGACCCCGATCAGCCAATTGCGAAGAGTCACAAGGGGCCTGTTATGTTCTACATGTGCGTTGAACCTTTGCGTCTCTCCTTCCATAGGCAGAGGACATAGAAGGTGGTGGCGTGTAGCGCTTTGCTAATGCGGAGCAGGGCGAAGGTCGACAATGCAGCCACGGCGTCGACAAGCGGGCTGAAATGGTTCAAGGTCTACGAAGGTAAGCAAAGCTCAAGCCTATACGCAGCACAGCGCAGATTTTAATTTCGACAAGACGGTCTTGATGGCTCGGGTCAATGGGGCGTGGACCGCATGATCAACAACAATGGTTGGGTTGATTTCACGCTGCCGTCGTGCATCGCTTCTGGCGACTATCTTCTCCGCGCGGAGATCATCGCGTTGCATTCTGCGAGCACGCAGGGGCAGGCGCAGTTCTACATGTGAGTCTTCCTTGTTCTCAAGGCTTGCTCGTTCACGAGTCTCGCTTAGTGTCGAACTGAACATGTGATGCTGACAACTGCAGGGGCTGCGCTCAGCTCAAGGTCTCCGGCAGCGGCTCCACGAGCCCAAGTTCAACCGTCAGTTTCCCGGGCGCCTACAAAGCCACGGATCCAGGTATCCTGGTGAGCATCTACAACAGCCAGGGCCAGCCTGTGGGCAATGGACAGAAGTACCAGATCCCCGGGCCTGCGGTGCTGAAGTGCTAGTCACTTGTCGACCTAATGCTTGTCGACTTAGAGCTCGAGGGTCACGGACTGCCTCCTACGATGCGCAAGGTCTGTGCTTTTCGAGATTAGTGTTATTGAGACGTACAGGTCGGACATGAAGAATTGTCTGGCTTAGGGCGGGGGCTGTTGTGTATCGGGGCGGTGAAATACTAGCCTTGCAATGTCAGAACCATCACATGTCACTGTGTAGAGTACGTACGTATAACAACACGCCAAATGGTGAGATAGTCTCAGATTCTCGGTCTAAGAGTTCTTCTGCGCTTCTGATGACCAAGCTAAAGCCTCTGAGCCCCTCCAGAAGCACCCGCTGCGCAGGCAATGAGCTACGACCCGAGTCCATTGTGTTGGCGCATGAAAACTCTCAGACTAAGCGTTGGGCAGTACTAAGATAAGAGCTTGAGGATGCTCACACCAGACGTCCATCGACAGACCTTGCTCAATACCATCAACCTCGCGCACTTCGCCCGGACATCCGCGATGAGCGCTGAGGGCGACTCGCGGTGTCCTCGTCCCCAACAATGCTGACCAGCAGTGTCAATCCACCATTCAGCTCAATAACAACGCTGACCTCCAGCATGCTTCCTCACTTAGCACAGCCAGCGAGAACGGAAGGAGGAGCTCCACAGCAGCGTGCGTCTGGAAAGCGTGTGTATGGAAACCGCGCGTATGGAAACCGTCCGGGTCGCCGCGCAGCCTCGCCGGGTCTGCTTGGCGGAGTTGTAACAGTGATGAAGCCTATGGTCTTTGCGTGAGAAGATTCAGAGTATGAATTGGCGTATTGCCGCTGTTAAGGGATGATCTGGGGTACACGGGAAACACAGACGAGAAATTCGCGGGAGCAGGGTAATGGGATCCGGAGCAGTGGTGTCTGTCAGAGACGTTGAGACGCGCACTTTGTCTTCTTGGTTTGGCTGCATTGCAGCCGTGTCGGACTTTTTTTTACGTGAGACCATTGGCGGGACTCGGTGGAGGGTCCTTGCTGGGCGAATGTTGCGTGTCAGCTTTCGATGGTAGTTGACTCGTTTGCGTGCATTTACTTCGTGGCGTGACTTGCATGAAGTCGCCGCGTGTCTATCGTACATGAATTGTTATACAAGTCTAGTATGCGCACCAAGTACATGTACCTCTTCCGTTCACCACCGCCTAGCTCTTGTTCCAGTTAATGATTGGCATCCTTGGTCGAGTCGTGAATTTTCGCCCGCTGCGCCAATCGATGTTCATAAGGCAGCTGGCGCATCTTTCGCACAGCACTAGTCAAGAGCGTGGTATACGATCCATTGACTCATCTCGCCCTCCGCTAGTCAGTTGACTAGAGCTTCCTCGATTCTCATGACGAGATCTGCTTCGACCCTGTGACATCGAACTTGAACTTGTCCATGAGGAACTTGGCAATAGCCTCATTCTCCTCCTCAGTTCCGTTACCGTAGTGGTTCTTGAGAGCCTTGGTAAGGAGCATGTTGAGGACTCTGCTCTCGGCGATGGTCCTCGAGGTGTTTTCGCCCGGCGTCTGAATCACAGTGCTTTCGCTGAGGCCCATTGCGGCAAGAATGTCCTTGTTGCTCCAGGAGGTAGCACGCAGAGGGAATTTCTGCACGAAAGCCGCAATGCGGGTGTTGAGGTCGTCCCACTCCACGTTGCCGGCAAAGAAGTGTCGCAGCCACCAGGGAATTTGACGTATCAAAGCCGAGCGAGAATTTGATAGGTATTGGATTTTGGCCATAATAAAGCTGGTATTAATGCCGGTGACCCGTGGATCAACGTGAATTTCGCGCAGTATGTCTGCCTCCCTGAGTCTTCGGGTAAGGCCCATGAATGGTGTTCTTATTTGACGTTTCAGCATCATGTGCTCGCTCAGGCGACGTATGACCACAAGGCCTTCCTCAGAGCTGACGTCGCCCGTTATATCGAAGTGCGCACCCTCGAGGTCGGCTGGGTCAACCGTGAACATCCGAGTGCGGGTGAAGTGAAACATGACCGCGGCAGGGACACCAGCCTTGTCCGCAATGTCACGAAGTGATTGTCCTTGCTGAAGGCCGCGCCTCAGTGTCGGCGCTTTTTGGTGGAGACGATGTTCAACCTGCTCCATGACCAGAATATTTCCACCATTCATCTCCGCTGGTGACAGTGACGCAGATGATTCGAAAGGAGGTACCAGACCTTTTGCCCGGACGATTGTGAGCAGGTCGCTGGGAAGGACATCAGTGTTGCCAACCATCACATCCAAGTAGTTGAGCAGTTCGTGGTAGGGCACCTCGAGAAACCGCTTGTCAGCCTTGACGAGCTGGTACATGCGATCTACCAGTGTCGCCATGTTAGATACTGAAAGCTTCCAATAGAACTCAGGTAGGACTTGAGCGGCACTGGTCCTGCCCTGGCATTCTTGAATAAGCGCATTAAGATCCACGCCGAGTTGTGCGGCAACTTCTTCGAGCTGTAGGCTCAACCGCTTCTTTACCATCGCTTGGTTCACAGAGCGGAGGCCCTGCAGTCCTTTGAGATACGACCTCACTCGCTCTGCAAAATCGCCCCGCTGATCCTCTCCGGGAATGCCGGGCCAATTGAACGCTATCGCATTCTCTTGTTCATAGTCGACAGATAAAGATAGACCTGCCATATCGTGCTCTGAGACTCCATATCGGACAAGTGCTGCGGGCTGTTCTGGATCTGGCTCATTCTTGTGTCGCTGGATGAGCCCCTGTCCTTCGAGCCGTCGGTACGAGCCGTCTACATAGGCTATGGTCGGAGCCGCGACATTGCGTGCTCTGGACTTCTTGATTTGAGCAACGAGGATGACGTGATCAGCGACAGGGAGCTCTTGAGTGAGAGCGCATTCAAATTCAGCGCTCACGCCGCTACCCATAATTCGTGGCGCTGGAGGTGTGGATTCCGGGTCATCGTCAGCTTGATAGAACCGGACCCGGAGATTCTTCAGACGCTCTTCGTAAGCATCCGGGTGGTTGCCTTTGCAGAAGAGCTCAATGATCTGGAGCCCTTGATGGTCACTGGCAAGCAAGTGCACACGGAAGGAGCCACGAGCATCTCGAATCGCACTCAGGGTTTTTGAGGGTTGCTTGATGTTGAAAGACACGGTCGGTGGATCGAGAGTGACGGTACTGAATGACGAGACGGCTATCCCCAAGGGCACGCGCTTGTTGGTCTCCGGATCGAGGTGCGCTACAGTGACGACGACGACCGGGGCCGGAACCTTTCGCATGATGCTGCGAACGTCCTCTTTCAGTTTTGCAGAGGTCAGCTTCGGTTTTGAAGAGTGGATCGGAGACGGCAGTGATTGCTCTGGGGCAGGACTGTCGTCTTTCCCAGCATCTGCCCGCCTCGCCAGCTCTTGCGCGAAATCATGGGAGGACTGGGCCGACTTCAGCAGGTGACTGTAGCGGGACGTATGGAAGGATCGTTGACCGGCGAGAGCCGTGGGCTGCCTTAGCAGTCGAAGACATCTCGAGAAAGGGCCGCATGTGCTCGGTCGTTCTGCTGCATGTCAGCAGTCGCGGTGGAAGACGTAGTGATCAGACGCACGTGTATGGCAGCTCCACCGGTAGAAGGCTGCGAAGAAGCGCGACGCTGGGCGCTGAGCGGGCGCCATTCTGTCAATTCCTCAGCGAGGCATTGGCGACAGCTTCCGGCTCTCAATCGCAAACAGCAAGTGCGGAGGAGACGTTTGGCAGCTAGGGAAGCTGGTGATGACGTTCCGGGTTGCTCCTTCCTCACGACTCTCGAAAAAAGTCGCGCTAAGGACTCCCGAACTCCGCATGTTCACACCTCCAGTCCTCGACACGGCAGCCATCACACCCACACACAACAATGGCCGCCCCGATACCCTCTCCCAGCGCCCTGCGCGCACTCCGCGCCTCGATCGCGCCGTACACCCGCCACTCCCAGCAGGTGCGCCACGCGACGCTCCTGCGCCGACCGAAGCGGCCCTACACCTTCACACAGCTCATCCAGCTCTCCGACGGCTCCGCCTTCACACTGCGCACCACGAACCCCCAGCCGGTCCTCAAGAGTGCGAAAGACATCAGAAACAACCCGCTGTGGCACCCCAGCAGTCAGGGCCTGCGCAACGTAGAAGAGGACGAGGCCGGCCGGTTAGCCGCTTTCCGAGCGAAGTTTGGCACAGTATGGGACAGTGAGGGCGAGAAGGTGCGTCTAGCCAAAACGCAGTTGCAGGACCAAGAATTTGAATTGACCCGAGACAGAGCAAGAAGGGCGATAGCTTCCTCGATATGATCGGCGGCGCCGCAAAGACAGATGCGCCGAAAGCACCAGCCAAGGCTGCCGCCGCTGCACCACCGCCAGCAGCAAAGCCTGCGCCGAAGAAGAAGTAGACGTATGGAAAACGCAGGGGATTATTGATGAGAGTCTCGAGTGCGCACGTGTACGGGGTGTTAGACTATTGTACAATATGGATTGGGCATGCACGACGACCCCACGAAGCGGTCCATGTTCCAGCTGCGGACGAAATTACCACGATTTTCACATTCGAGCATCAGCCTTTCAGTCGTACCTCGAGATGCCAGATCCATCGCCCTCCCTCCTAGATCGCAGGACGTCCTAGGGACTCCCAATTCGTGCACCAGCAGTCTGTGTCCGCGTCGGTATGCTGACAGCGCCACCAGAACTCCATTGGCTCACTTACATCTTCATCAGGTGTCTCGAAACCTGCCTCGTCGGCGCTATCTCCTGCCTTGTGGAGGCCCTCAGTGTCGTGGGCTTTCACTCTACTTGACCTCTTTGACTTCGGCGTGTCCTCGACAGGACCACCGAGTCTATCCACTTCCGTTTGTCTCTTCTTGGGCTTCTTCGCTCCCTTTCCCTCATTCTCAGCCGCTGTTTCGACTCGCTCCTCGTCTTCTGACGCTGGGATTGTTCTGCCGGTTTGAACGGCCCTTTGTACACCTCCACAAAATCCTCTCCCGGCTGGGACAAAATGAAATTCAGCTTATATTTCCTCCTCGGCTTCGCCGGCTTGATCTCTTCATCCTCTTCATCCTCCGTCTCCTCCTCATCACTGCCCAGAACCTCGGCCTCATCATACTCATTATAAACCACCTTCGGACTTCTCGGTGCCGGGGGATTCTCAAACCGCTCCCTCAGCTCCTGGACCACCCTACGAACCTTCAGCCCTCTACGAACCTTAAGCTCTCGCTCATCAGCTAATGTCGACTTTTGCGTGTTGATCTTGATCGACGAGCAGGCGCGTGTGAACTCCATCAAGGGGTCTATAAGTTCTAGATGGGGTAGCATGGCGCTGTAAACGGCGGCGGTGATGGCTGCTTGCTTCTTTGTGAGCCTGCGCTGCTTTCGCGGAGGGGTTAGGGTCTCCTCTCTGATGAGGGGGGATGGGCGACGCTTCGTCATTTTGGGGCGCAATTGTTGGCTCTGACTCTACATCTCTGCAGTAGTATGGAGGGAGGGTTGTGATGGATGTGTGATGAGATGAGAGAATAATTGTAGTGTCTATGGTCGGGTTGAAGACACGCACGCTGATCAATGACGGTCATTTGCTCTTCGTTCATGCCTGTTGCTGAGGAAGGACAGCAACAAAGAACCGGCGACAGAGGCTTGGCTCTGTTGTGGATAAAGCCTCGACAGCGACGATTTCGCTTCGGTCTTTGTCGGTGTCTTTGTTTGCTTTGAGTTCTTCGCAGTACGTCATCCAGCATGTTTTGGTGCATGTCATTATGACTTGCAGCTCGGAGATGTCCATGTATGTGATGGTGAGACCAATGTTCACGGTGAACGTCCACGGGTGGTTCCAAGATCGGTGTCTCCTACCTTGCGCTCAAGACGTTCTTTCTAATAGCACAACCCTCCATCGACCGCGACTCGTCTTCGAGTCCACGTCACGCCATGCGATTACTCGATCTTCCGCTTGACATCTTCTCGCATATAACTCGCCAGCTCACTAAAGATCGTCGTCAATATCATCACGGGCAACACCACAGCACATTTCCTCGCACTGAGCTGCGACCGCCTTGGTGTTGCAGAGGAACTCCTCAGAACTGGCATCGACCCGGAAGGTCTTCCATTCGACGACAATACCATACTACACTGCACTACAGTATGCAGTAGCCTCAGACAAGATCGATGCCGCCGTACTACTTTTGAGCTATGGCGCTGACCCAAAGGAAGTGACTTACGGGAACCTCCCTCCTATACGGTACAGCAAGGCCATCGCTCGTACTCCGGAGCGCAATATGATAGCGCGTCTATTCTCTGGTGTTGCGAAGCGAAGGACAGAGTTCTTGAATCGACCAGAGATTCGTAAAGCATATGAGCTGATGCTATATCCCAAACGCGAAATTGGACCAGGTTGGATATTCAGTGGCTCGGGCTTTCGTTGGCACTGGGGGAAACCTAGGGATGATCGAGGATATTTCAAGTGATTATTACTTCGTGAATAGAAGACATTGATTCCATAGCCATGGAAAATTTGAAGGGAATATCTGGCCGAGTACAAACGGTCTTGTCAAGAACGAGGCAGCAGCTCGCACCGTGACACTGGCGCTTACCTCTGTGCACCTCCAAAACGTGGCATGTCTCCAAACCTTCTCGGGTGAGCTGGACCCCCCATGAAGCATTGCGAATGGTTTCTGGATACACCCTCTGGCTGCTGGGCCAGAGCTGGGGCTGGACGGACGGCTCCGAGATTTCTCAGGTAGAGTAGGACGTCCGAACTGCATGGTCATCTGGCGACTATCTACCTTCGAAAGACTTAGAGACGATTTGCCATGCACGATGCTGCGAGACAAGACCGACAGGGGGAGGTCCTCGATGTTGTCTTCATCTGCAGATACCAACGTTATCTGCCCGTCCTTGTCCCTGTCTTCCTCTAGCTTGACGTATGCTGTCTCGATCTCCTCGTAGCTCTTGGTCTTCTCGCCGGACAGCGCCTTCTTCAGACAGTGGTCTGCAAGCTTCTGGACAAAAGTCTTTGGCCACTTTCGACCCTCGGTTTTGAACCAGTCGTTGTCGACCCGGGTGAGGAAGACATCCATGACGAACTCGCACATAGCATCACTGCGTTTGCCATCCACGAACACATAGTCGATGCATTGAGCCCAGAAGTGTGCCTCGGCCTCATCGAAGAACTCCTGGATCATCGCTTCCCGAAAGGCTTCATCGCCCATCGCGTCGGACCTCCCAGCATTGGAGTAGCACGACGTCAAAGTCGTCATTCGTGCGAGGCACCGAAGGCTCAATGTAGACGGTACCAGAGTGTAGCCAGTCGAATGAGACTTGCACCGCCTGACCGTCGAGCTCATGTTCAATTTTGAGATGCTCAATATCTGGCCGGCTCCTGTCTGTCCAATTCCCACAGCACACAGGGCAGGTTGTGGGCTGAAATGTTCGATGCCGCTTTACCAGCCATTTTCCAATGCAGGTCTCGTGGAAGTTTTGACCACATTTTTCACAAAAAGTGTTCTCTCCCGTTAGCGGGTCAAGATCGTCGAAGCATGTGGAACAGTTGGCGGTGATCTCCTGGCGCTGTTGCTGGAAACGGGCCTTGAATACCTTGGAAGAACGGCAGATGACATCCTCGTGAACGGTGAAGCGGCGAGTGAGGTTGGGGATGTCGAATCGAACGATCTTGCTACCAGTACTGAGAAGTGTCAGTGATGTTTCAGACCAGACTGGAAAGTGTAGTACGCGTGAATGACTTGTACCTGATCGGTCCCAGCTTTCTGGCAGCGCCGCGAGGCCTTACCACAGTCATTGCGAAGGCAAGTCTGTGTCGATGGAATTGTGTAGAAGTTGATTTGATGATGGAGAAGAAAGAGAATGACTGCTGGTAGTCAAGACATGACCAGTAAGAGAGCCAAGGCATTTCGTACAGCCTGCGACCGAGTCCCAGAATTTAAGGTGAGATAAACAACAGCCAGTCTGTCTCTCGCGTCACTGGCAGAGTCGAGCAACTTGCTAGAGACATTCAACTCCGACGGAAACAAAATTCTTTCGTGTGTCCGATTTCTGTGACGATAACGTTATTTGGGAACCGCGCATGGTTTTCAGAGCTAGACAACCATCACCATTAGCACTAGGCGTATCTCGTGAAGGCCGTGTGTGTAGGCACGGCCTGGAGCTCACAGTATACCAGTCAGCGGTCCAGAGATACAGCATGATGCTCCGAACTTGGCGGAAAGGATGCAACGTCTGCCCCTCTAGCATTGTTAAAGCTCTGGCAGGCAGCAGCGCGAAGAGTCTTGAGGTCGATTTTCGATATTCAATTCGCCACTCACTTCATTGTGAACCTTCGCCTGCCCAGCACAACGGTGATCAATTGGTAGAGCGATCACACTCTTGTGTTCGGGCTGAAGTTTGCTGAGAGTACCTCTCTCGTGATCGTACTAGCCTGCTTTGATGAGGGGTCACTGCCGGGCAAGAACCACTCGATGGTTGCAGGAGAAGGATGATTGCTATGGAGCTTGTAGTGACAATACGAATTGCCAGTGATGCATACTTTCAGCCTCTGAGTGGATCCCTGCGACTTCCCGAAGACGTCCTTCGTGTCTGGTCCTGAAGGCTGCAGTGGATGCGAGGAAGGATCCGCGACGCACTGCGGGGAATCCGGTCTTTTGCCATGAATACCTTCTCGGGCAATAAAAGAGCCTTACGCGCGGTGCTTCAAGCTGTGTAGAAGTGGAATTTCGACGAGAGAGAAATCTGCGTTGTAGTCATCGCTTGTGGGGCGTCCTCTCTGCCATCGTCTGTCGAGTGTGTAGAGGCATTGAGCTGAGTGAACTTACCCCACCTCCTCAATCGAAATCGATGGCGGGCGCTCGACCGCCGCTTCCATTGCCATTGCCCCTCACTTAGCCCGTTTTCTACGGAAATCAGTGTTCCTTCCACATCAAGCAAGTTCATCGCGGGGTCGTGTTGTCGTGACCTTGCACCGGAACTTTCGAGCATCGTTGAAGTGAACAAGCGAAACGCGCATATGCCATACTACAGCGTCCGCACCGCCGAAAATTCATAGCACACTTTTGATTACTCGGCTTCAAAAAGGGAGCACAAGTATTGTAGATGTCCATTCTAGTTGTCTCAATCGTGTTGGCGAATTTTATTTGCAGTCCCGCACCGCGTAGAGCCTCAGCAAGTGCGCACACGCCATGCAAAAACCACAAAAGGCAGGGGTAGGTATAGGACCACAGATGGTAAAAAATAATGCTCCCTGCCAGATTCGAACTGGCGGCCTTCGGATTTCTATTCTTTGAACAGTCATTACTCAATGAGATATGAGACCGACGTGATAACCGACTACACCAAGGAAGCTAGATGCTTTGATGGAAGGCTGATTGAATTATAACTATATAAACTTAATAACAAAGAACAGACGCTGATACGCTCCAATCGTTTCCATCTCTTGCAGTTGACCCGAACAGCCCCGCCGAGGCTCCCCGTGACCCCGCTTCAGATTCTTCGCTTAAAGTGTGACCGTAACTCTCATGACGATTGCCTTGACGAGTGGGGAAGTTCCAATAATCTCCTGCAGTCTTGCAATCCTTGCCAACCCTGACCCATCTTCGTGTAGGCCCTGAGTCGGAATCTATACCGAACAAATAAACCTGTGGGGATGGGGCTTGCTTCTGTGTGCCCACTCTGTGCCGGCTGTCGTTGCTCTTGTCTGGACGCTTCAATAACCTATTTCGCGGCGTCGAAACCTCTGAATTGCAATCCAAAGTCACAATATTCGACTGACCGTGTCTAGTGCAACTAACACTACTCATCTAGTAAGATCACGGAGACAGGCTTTCCAGAACGCGCAGCTTCCGCGGCGTCCAAGAGAACCTTAATCGGGTCTGGCAAGGCAAGTGCTTTGGACACAACCGTCCATACCTGCATTTTATGCCTCCTACCTTACGAACTTTCAACCAGACATACCTTCGCTAAGTTCCACGCGCTCACCGGGGCCGCCTACGCCCGAATCTTGCTTGCATTCGAGCCTTCTGCGCCCATCGATGTGGGCGATCATGCTTAACATCCAGTACATTAATGCCATTGCAGGTGTAGAGGAGTATCAAGCTAGCCCAAGTCACCTTCACGTAGACTCGGGGACTCAATCATCTGCCTCCTCTCACCCGGTCTTCTTCTACGTCCCATTTCGGGCAAGTCAAAGGCTGGCGAACTCACATGTCCGATGTGTCGCGAAGACTGGCAAACCTTCAGCGATACCACCATCGCCCTCAGCATGCCAGGCTCTGAATTAGATCCCCAAGCCTTCCAAGTTTACGTCGATTGGTTTTACATTGGGGAATTCGATATCGAATCAGCAATCTCAACTGGTTTCGACGTGTTCAATGTTCATCTCCTAGAAGCTTGGACTGTGTCGAACGCTGTGGCCGACGCTAGGTTCCGAAACGCTCTCATCGCAAGGCTGACTTAAGCAATGGAGACGAGGGAGAACAAAGGATTCCGTCTCGATTCGGTCAAATATACTTACGAGATCGACAAGTCACGTCGGATGGAGGGATTCTTTGCCAAGTCTTTCATGACGACAGTGGACTGGGAGTTGATTGAAGCCACCGCGACTTACCCACAAGCTTTCCTATACGAGCTGTATAGAAGCATACGAGCTCGAGTCCCAGGAGCAAGCCGGGCCAAACAACGAGTAAATGTCACCCACTTCCAACATCTCTCCCGACGTCAATGCCGAATCTCCATACAATTGATGGGAAATCCATATGTCTCACTTCAACAGACATCATTCTGGTGTATCAGAGCAGCATCGCGCAAGACGACAACATCAGATGAACCAGACGGAACCAACCAAGTCTCATTTCCACCATTGAACAAGCATTACACATCTCACATACGATGATCTAGTCTAGCATCTATCATACAACACACGTTCCGCCTTTGCGCCTCCAAATGCAAGTGTATGGTATGCACCTGCCATGCCGCTAATTCAGAACTATATGTACAAAATATCCTACAACGTCCTCTTCTGCTGCGTCTCCTCATAGCACTGGATCTTGTCGCCGATCTTAAAGTCCTCCCAGTCCTTGAACGAGATACCGCACTCCGTGTCCTTGCGCATAGACTCCACATCCTTCTTCTGATTCTTGATGTTGTCGATAAGACCTGTCGCGTGTTAGTCTATGATTCCAACTTAACCAGGAGACAGAATGGCTTACCATCATGAATAATCGTGTCGCCGCGAAGGACGCGAGCCTTGCTACCACGCTCAACAACACCGTTGCGCACCTTGGAACCAGCAATCTTCATCTTCTTCTTACCGCCTAGGCCGATCTCGAAGACGGCTGCGATGTCGATTTCGCCAGTCACCTTCTGGATGATGCTGGGTGGCAGCTTCTCACTCAGCAAGTCCCGCACCATCTCCACCGTGCGGTAGATGATGTTGCTGTCGTAGATCTTGACGCCCTTCTCTTCCGCCAGCTTGCTTACGTGCGCCGGGATGGCGGTGTTGAAGTTGATGATATGACCTTCCGCATCAGCAGCGTGCTGAACATCGAACTCGGAGGGCGAGCCGACGCCGTGGCGCAGAATGCGCGTGCTGACCTCTGCGTTGCCCAAGGCGGATACAGAGTCGATGACTGCTTCAACGGAGCCAGAAACGTCGCCCTTGATGATGAAGGATACAACTTGAGGGCCCTTGTCTTTGACTGCTGTCTCTGCAATAGGCTCCCCGGATTCCTCAGCTGCTTCCCTTGCAGCCTCGGCTTCTCGTCGCTCAGCCTCTTCACGGCGAGCGATGTTGATGGCTTCCATGTCCTTGGCCATCTGCTGGCGCTCGACCTTCTCCGTGCGCAGCTCGGACACGGCAGTCGCTTGTTGTTCGTCAGCGGCCTGGAGGACTTCGTCGCCGGCAATAGGTTGGTCGCGCCAGCCGTCCACTTCGACGGCGATACCCGGGCCGGCTTCTTCGACCACGATGCCGGCTTCGTTGCGCAGAGTGCGGACGCGGGTCCATGTTGTACCTGCCACGAGTGCTGTGCCCTGGCGAAGTGTACCACTGCGGACAAGTACGGTAGCTACGCGGCCGTTCTTCTTTGTTGAGCCCTCCAGGACAGTACCCTCCACGTTAGCTTGGGGATCGGCGCGATGATCGAGAAGCTCTGAGAGTGTGGAGATCGCCTCTTCGAGATCGGGGATACCCATGCCAGTCTTGCCGCTGACGGGAATGGCTTGGACATCTCCGCCAAAGTCTTCAACTTCAATGCCGTGGCGACCTAGATCGAGCTTGACGGCGTCAGGATCGGCTTGCTGCTTGTCCATCTTGTTAATCGCAACGATAAGCGGCACTCTCGCCGCTTGAGCATGCTTGATGGCTTCGACCGTCTGTGGCATGACTGAGTCGTCCGCGGCTACAACCAGAACCACAATGTCTGTGACGTTGGCACCACGGGCACGCATGGTTTCGAAAGCTGAGTGACCGGGTGTGTCGAGGAAGGTAATCTTTTTGCCATTGGCAAGGGGCACGCTGAAAGCACCGATGTGCTGCGTGATACCGCCGAATTCGCCAGCTGCGACACTCGTCGAGCGCATGTAGTCGAGGATTGTGGTCTTGCCATGATCGACATGGCCCATGATGGTGACAACGGGCGGCCTGGCAGGGAGCTCAGCGTACTCTTCCTCTGAGATCTCAGGAGCGGCGTAGAGATCGCCATCCTCGTGCTCAATCTCAAAGGTGGGCTCAAAGTTGTATTCTTGCGCGATCAAGCCCGCATGCTCAGCGTTCAGGACTTGAGTAGCCTGCACGTCTTCAAACCCGAGCTCTTCCAACTTTGAAACGAAGTCTTCTACCCTCAACCTCAGCATTGTAGCCAGGTTTGCCACACTGATGTACTCCGGCAGAGTGATGGGTGTTGGCTCGGCCTTTTGCAATTGTGCTGCCTTCTTCGCCTCCTTACGCAGACGCTTCTGCTCTTTCTTGTTGACGTTTCGCTCCTCGGGCTCATCCTCATCGTCTCGCATAACACGTCTGTTTTGTCGACCTCCGGCTTTGCGACGCTCAGGCTGTTCATAGCGGTTGCGCACCTCGGTAGCGCCTTCATCATCCAGCTCGAAACGTCCCCGTCGGCGCTCCTTCTCGATGTCGCGGCGCTTGTTGTCCCACTCTTCTTCAGCCCGGTAGCTTTGAGCTTCGACCTCTAGCTTCGAGCCCCGCTTAGTCACCCATTCATTAGCAGCATCTGCCAATGATTCTTGTCTGTCTCCTGATGGGTTCCAGGATGTCGATCGGCTGGACTGTGGTGGTGTGTATGTAGTAGTCGTGCGAGGCGCAGAGCTTTGAGTATTCACGGAGCTCTCGAGGTTCGGTCGCGCGCGGAATGTAGGCTTGCTCGGACAGGCAGCGCTCATGTGGTCTGTCGAACCGCAGTTGAAGCACTTTCGCTGCGCATTCGCATTCCTCGCAAGCGGTTGGAAGGCCCTCGCAGGCCGACTCGAAGTGTTCCCCAGAAGTTCATCCAGCTCGCTCTGGTCCAGCTTCCTTCTACTCGGCGCCGCACGCTGGATCGGCTGCCTCTGCTCCTCTTTAACTTCTACGAAATCCATCCTCGGTTCATTCCTCCGTCGCAGATGTCCTGAACCGAACGCCGGCGAGTCGACCCGAGGTTTGGCGTCCATGTTCACCCTAAACCGATCTCGTTGTGGTGCTCTTGAGTCGAAACGTCCCTCGATTATCCTTCGAACATTTTCAGGTCGCTGGCCCTGCCCTAAACCGCTGAACAAGCCATTCCGGTTCGGCGCACGTCTTTCCTGCTGGACAGGTTGTGATGGCGCAGGTGGATGCGGCGGTGCTGCAGCAGCCAATGCCCTACGCATCCTTTCCGCCTGTGTAAGTGGTCGCGGAGCGGGTTCATCTTCGCTCTTATACAATTGCGCTTCGGCGTCAAGGGCTCTACTTGACGAGTTCAAGTATCTCCGTTGTGTCGAGGGCGCGTTCAGGGTAGCCGGCTGACGAGTGGCGCAAAAGATGCAAATGTCGCGAGTCGAAGAGACCTGTCGCGTTAGTCTTGTTGTAATGCATACTTAATCATATGGAATCTTACCCTCAGTCCCTGTGCGCGGCGCATGGTAGCGGTGGTACAAATCAATGGTCGCCGTTGTCGTGAGCTCTCATCCAAAGTTTTGCTGGACTTCCATGAATGTCCTCCGCAAATCGACAGGGATCCTACCGTATCCACCCGCACTAGCGCGACTTACACCACCACTCACATGCAAGCTGATGCACAACAGCCTACACTCTTTTGAGCCTGATTAGATGTCACATACGGTCCCTCTGCCGGTAGTATGGTGTCCTTCCAGCTTGCATGGATTCATGGCATCCTTTGAAGTGTATTCGATTTGAATGCTTCGGCTTGTTACCGTTGATATTTCGTCAATTTGGAGATATGCTCAGTACAGTTGAAAACTCTTCTCGCCACAACGACTCGTTGGATTCACCGAAGACCTAACTTTCTCGTCAACCAGGATACAGGCTGGCTATACACTTAATCAAACTACATCATTTAGCGAATTCTCACCTCGTAACGAGATTGAGAGATGAGAGTGCAAGCTACCGACTACCTGGGAATGACGCAGTGTTGATAAGCCAATGAGTAGGAGTGCTGATAGCCAGCCCGGTAGCTGTCCGTTCACTGTGTTCGATAACAATTCATCTGAGGGAAAGGAGTGCCTGCAGGGTCAGTGTGGTAGATGCATACATGCCATCATGCAAGATAAGAAGACCCGCAAGTCTCTCCAATGCGTCGATAAGGCCCTTACACTGCCTGCAAATTTGCAAGGAAAGCCAGCCAAAGAAGTGGAATATCAGGAGTCATAGGAGGTGGCCACAAATTGCATATGCGCAATGTGCGATAAGATTATGGCTCTGGAGGCTACGTCGACCTTGGTCTTATGACCAGGTTTTTCCACATCATAGAAGTTGCGCAATCATACCTGGGTAGATCGAAACGAATCATCAATGCTCGTCTCAAATATTCAACCTATGGTGTGGCGCACCTGCTGCACGCAAGACCTGAGCCACCGGCAGAGAAGCTGAGCTGCCGAACTGGCGTTCGGCTCTGCCGAGAACCATATCTGACGTATGATACGTCGATCAAGATGTTCGGCCACTATTCCAATACGACATCAAAACTCTATCTCGCAAACTAGAGAACTGCAATCTTGAGTGACATTCCAGTTGCGTAGGAATGCGAAGGAAGGCACTAGCGCCAACCGTCAAGATGGACAAATTGACATACTCTTGCAGCAGCTGGTACAGGGCGCGCGGATCTTAGACGCCTTGCTGGTGGACGTCTCGTGTCACTGCAACGATTCCTGACGGCATACTCGCGGAGCATTCGTTGTGGCCGGGAAATAGGACGCGCGAAGTCTGACCAATGCGCCGCAGCTGATCATCATATGAACAGCGGTTCGAACCAGAGCCGGTGCTGTTCTTCGCGTCCACGTATCACAGGCGCTGTGTCGAGTGTTCACCTCTTCGAGCTGGCAGTTCCTCGCTAGAAACGCTGAAGGTGGAGCCAATATTCCGACGCGTTCTCAACGTGGGTGGCTCCGGATTCGTCGAGGTGCGTCCGCTGGGGCGGCAGCAGCAGGGATGGGAGCGGTCCCTGAAAGACGCAAGCGAGTAAGCGAGAGGACTAGCCTGTGCCTGATTCGCCATGTTCAATGAAGGTAACCATCCGTTGTGTTTCACGAGGGTGTGCGGCAGATGGTCGAGCAGAAACGTGGATGCCTTCAAGGATCTGTGAGAGGACCAGATGCTGGGGCGATGATTAGTGGCAGTTACAACTCAAGATTGAGTTCCGCGCTGCTTCCAAGATGGATTGACTCGCAGGGCCACCTTAAAGTCGCGGATGATCAGGGATGCTCCCAGGGCTAGCGGAGGGCAGCTGCATGTCTTCCTGAAAAGTTCATAGCAGACGAACTAATTGTCCGGTCAGCATCTCAGCTTCCCCCGTTGCCAATATCGCACGCTCGACGCGTCGGCGCCGCACTCCATCTCATTTTCTCCTTGTGTTCCTGCTTCCATTTTTCATTGCAGGCATCGGCGCCGAAATTTGGCTCTGCAGCGACGAGCATAGGTGCAGCGTTAGCCTCCATCCGCGGCTCTTTTTGGCACGGTGCAGTAGCTTGGAGTTCTAACCTTACTACGCCGACTGTTACAAAGAACCCCTGAGCTCTGGAGGGACTCCCTGGCCCGCGTCCCCGCATCGACCAGCGCGCGGGTCACATAGTCCGCTGTTTCTGTCTCGCATCATGCGAGCAGACTATCCTGCATTTTGGCACTGAAGACCTCCTGCCGCTGCTGGCGACGACTAACGACCCACGGGTGACGGCGCAAGCTTCGAGCGCGACCTACCGCAATTGAAGCCACACCACCCGCTGCACCTGCGCGTGCCACCCTCTGCCACGCGATTCAGCGACGAGTGCCTGGGTTCTGCCGTCTTGGTGCTGCTTGCGAGAGCGGAGAGAGCTCCTGCGCCTGGCTGTGGGAGACGGTGCTACGCAGACGTTCCACCCTTGAGCAACACCCAAGATGCCGCCCTACACTCTCGACGACGACCGGCCGAGCACGCCCACCGGTCCGAGCAGGATGCACCGAGGGAATGGCACCATGCGCGCTCTCAATACAAACCCGCCGAGACAGGAAACCTTCTTCGACGACGCGACACCGGTGGACAATGCTAGGGACTCGAGGGCCGAATCAGAGCCGGACCACCAGTTGCGCGACTCCCACGACCTCTCCTTCGCCGAGGGAGCTACTGCACGGGACTCGGTGGTCGACAACATGCTGCTTTCTTTAGACCAGTTCTCCGCCGGGGACATGTTTGGCGCCTCGTCCAGCAGCAGACGGGAAGACGAGTCCTTCTTCATCCGAGACAATTCCTACAGGCCGCCTGGGATCCGCAATCGCGGACACACATACACTACCTCAGGGTCTTCTGACTACAGCCTACACGCCGACGACACAACTCCTCGATACCCGGCCCACTCGCGCGCGCGACGGAGCAATAGCAGCAACAACATTGCATCGCCCTCGGTCAGGAATGGCAGCGCACGAGATCCCTACGCACGACGACAAGCAAACGGCGCACACGGACAGTATCAGCAGACAGCGCACATGAGGGGGGGCGGCAACAAAGGCAGCAAGAGCAGCGGCGGCTCGTCGAGCATGGACTATGGGCAGACCGGCATGTTGGGCACACACCGATTGGGTTTTGGAAAGCGCTCTGCCAGCTTTGATCACAGCACCAGATCTGGCCTGCCGTCTGTGAACAACGATTCCGTGTTGGATAGAGGACGGACCGCCTACATGAACTACGATCAGGATTACGATGCTGCGCCTGAGCCTACAATTCCTGCAGGCCCCAGGAGAGTGCAGCCAGCCCCGCAGTCCGTTGCTGCACAGCCTCTCGCATCACCAGCATTTGCACCTCCCATGCCTGCACCCCGCCGCAGGGGCAGCGTTCGCTCTAACACCAGCTACAAGACCTTGAGGAAAGGCAAGAGTCAGCTCGAGCCGAGCATGAGAGCTCAGGCGCAGGAATTTGTCAATGCTGCAAGCACGCTGCGTGATCTGCCAACCGTACCAGCATACCAGGAAGCAACGGCGCCGGCCCCGACCGTGGGAACACGGAAGTCGCTATTTGGAACCCAAGATGCTGTGTCTGCACCAAAAGAAAGACAGGGCTTCTTCAGGCGCGTGTTTGGTGGTGGCTCTTCAAAGACTCAATCACAGCCAGCAGTTACCTCTCATCCTTCCAACATGGCCTCTGCAGAGCCTCTATCATCGTCCCAATCGCGGCCCGCTGAGATCGACTCCATATATTCTAACAACCGACCGCGAACGACACCTAGTAATAATTCGCACATTGCTAGTCAGCAGAAATCCTTACCCAAGGTGCCACAGTCCGCTGCAGGCCGTCCAAGCGAGATGCAGCCAACCGCACCACCTGTCTTGGCCAAGAAGCCCTCGTCCTTCTTCAGGAGACGCAAGAAGTCCATTTCAGAAACCACGAAACCCCCCGTCATGTCACTTGACTTTGCGCCTCCCCCAAAACCGTTCATCCCAGCACAGCCGAGTCCAAGTGTTAGCAGTCTGCGCCAGGTTATGAACCCTTACCTTGTGGAGTCTCCAATTGCAGGCGAGAAATTTTATGAGAGCCGAGAGCATCAACGCGCTGGAGGCGAGCAGAACGGTGAGCGTCCCCAAGGATTCTCGCCTGGCTACAAACCTCATAGAGATGCTACAGTGCGAACCGTAATGCCAGACTCACGAGAAACGTCACCCCCTCCCACGTCACGCAGCGAGCAATTGAAGGGCGATCTGCAGAGCGCAGGCGGCTCCAAGCTGAAGTTCAAGGTAAAGCATGGGAAGCCAGCACCCGCTGTGGTGACACCGCAGGAAGACACATTCCTTGCGGACAGTAGCAGCTGCAATGAGGACCACAGTGGTCGCGCGTCCCCGATCCACGAACCCAGTGGCGCGGTTGAAACGCAGAAGCCCAGCCATGGCCCCACATCTTCGTCATCTAACCAAACTGTTATAGAAGGAACGAGCGTACCCAAAGCACGCGGGGATCCCCAGTCTGGACTTCTGACACCCAATGCGAGGGTGACGTCTGATAGCAGGTCCGCTTCGCAACGATCATCAGCAGCAGATGAAGACGGCTGGGTTGTCACAGCGCCAACAACTGACGAGAAGAACGCGAGAGGACGCAGCCCGAGTGCGAGACGCGTTTGGCTCGACACTACTGCCACAGAAGAGTCGCCTGTTGATATTACTGATAGCCTGCAGCTGCCCTTGGAAGGTGCACGCTCATCCACACAGCCTCTGGAGCAGCCGTCAGTTCCTGTCACACCAGACGTCGCTTCACCTGCGGACGATGTGTTTCATTCTGCAACGAGCCTGCCTATAGTTCACGTTGAAACCCGTGATTCGGACAAAACCATGCCCTCGGTCGTAGAGGACCGTGCAACACACCCTGAACCCACCGATGCCGACAGGGAGTGCGCAATGAAGATATACAATGGCAATGAGTCGGCCCTGGAGAAGTCACAGTCCGCTACTATGCTTGGAGATGTGACTCTCAGCGCCGCGCGCACTCGCAAGGCCTTCATGGATTTGTTCGATTGGAGCAACTTCACCATCCTCGCTGCAATGCGCGATATGTGCGGCAAGCTCGTATTGAAAGCCGAGACTCAGCAAGTCGATCGTATCTTGATGAGCTTGTCAGAGCGATGGTGTGAGTGCAACCCCAACCATGGGTTCAAGGAAGTCGGTAAGTCGTTCGCTCCGCCTAATACCAGAAGCACGCTAACAACATGCCAGACGTCGTTCACACCATCTGCTACTCGATCCTGTTGCTCAACACAGATTTACACGTGGCTGATATCGAGACCAGAATGACCCGTAGCCAGTTTGTAAAGAACACACTCCCAACTGTGACTCGCGTGTGCCAGGATGCCATGAAGGCGGACGAGACACTGAGGCCCAAGTCGCATCACTTCCGCCGTGGATCTCTTCCATGGAACGAGAAGTCGGAACCTACAACGCCCAACGCTGAGCAAACGACATTTCCCACGGAGGCGGCTGAAGAGGCAACTGAAGGCAGGCGAGCACGAAGCAGATTGTCAGTCCGACCGCCAATCAGAAGCGGCTCCGAAGGCATTCTGTCTTTCGATTCTGTAGCGTCAGAGTCGAACACCCTGGTGAATACGCCGTACAATGGCCCAATGAAGGGCTGGGAGCTCCAGATCGAGACAGTCCTCAAAGAGTTCTATGAGTCGATCCGCAAACAGCGCCTACCCCTTCACGGAGTATCGAACTTGCACCATCAGCCTTCGAGCAACAACCTCTCAGTTGCTGGCATGTTGCGCCGCACACCCAGCGTCTTGAGCAAAGCACCTTCGGACACGACCAGCTACCGCGGGCGACCCCAAGCAGACTTCCGCAGCGTGGGAGCTCGTTGGGCCTCCAAGAACCGCTCCAAGCAAAGGTTGTATCCCGCATCGACCGTCGCATCCAGCCGTACCAGTCTGGACGACACATCCGTCTGGAGCCCCGCAGGTTCAAGCACATGGAGCCGCTACTCGTATGGCAAGACGGGGACCTCAATGTCTGTCGACTCGCTTGGCTCGCACTTCGCTCCTGGTGACTATCAACAGGCCATTGGTTTCGCAAACGCTCTGAGTCAAGCCATCATCCGCGAAGAGGGTATGACGATCGCCAGCGACGAAGATTTTGCTCGCGCAGCCCCCCTTCTGGAGGACGAGTCGCTGGAGCTTGTCGGCGCACCTTGGGCCAAGGAAGGCATCTTGAAGCACAAGCACCACCTGGAGACAGTCGACAAGAAGGCGAAAGACAGAAACTGGACAGAGAACTTCGCGGTCATCGAGAAGGGATATATGCGTCTGTTCTCATTCAGCATGAACTCCAAATCTGCACGCATGAAAAGCAAGGCGAACAAGCCAGCTGCTGGTGGCATTGTTGGTGGTGGCAACTGGATGGACAACGCAGAGGCTCTTGAAGTCTTCCCGTTGCGGCAGACTATCGCAAGCGCACTCCCACCGCCGGGCTATTCTAAGACAAGGCCTCATGTGTGGGCATTGTCTCTGCCAACGGGTGCCGTCCATCTCTTCCAAGTCGGCACACCCGACATCGTCCGCGAGTTCGTAACGACTGCCAACTACTGGTCTGCGAGGTTATCGAAGGAGCCTCTTACTGGTGGTGTCAGCAGTATGGAGTACGGCTGGGGTGAGAACGTCATCAACCCTGCCCTCATTCGACAAGACAGCACCCCTTCGATTCAGGGCCACATGCCTCGTCCTAGTGTGGCAAGTTCGCTGCGCAGCTCAATGGACCATGCAACAGGTACACCAAGGGCTAGGCTCCCGGGTGACAAGGTCGTGCTGTCTGATTGGAGCCCACCTACTGCAAGCATGATGGCTAGCAATCTCATGGAAGTCGACCAGTTGAGAGCCCTTACCGACTACGTCAAGAACATCGAGGCCGAGCTGGCGCATCACAATGAGTTGAGGGCACCTCTGCTCATCACTGTAAGTATTAGTCGCACGTAGTTGGCTCTATCTACTAACTTCATCGCCAGTTCTCTCCACGCCATCCTAATGCTGCAAGGGCGATGGCCAATTGGGAGCGCAAGTCGCAATACCTGCTCAAGGAGATCGTCAAGTTCCGCACTTACATCGATACACTGACTCTTGCCCAAACCCAAAAAGAAAAGATCTACGCTGAGCGCGAAGCCAACGGAGAGTCGCGTCCTGGCACGAAGAGTGGTGCAGCCGGTTGCTCACCTTCAGACCAAGTTGACGGTGCGAAAGAAGCCCTCAAAGCTTCAGAGCCCGCCAACGCCTAATCTTTCCTACATCTATTGCTTTGCGTGTACTGACGATTTCTTCATGTACTTTTCAGGCCTCACACCTCTTCGACGAACCATGCAGCGTTTACGATTGCTTCATTCATCCAGAGCTACGTTAAGGGAGCGTCCGCACTCAATAGCTTGATGCTTTATACCCCTGTAATATCTTTCCTTTCTTTTCAGCATTGGCATGAGCACGACAATGCTTTGTCGTCGAGGAAATTAACGAAGCATCATGTACACATATTTCTTGGAGCGGCTGGGACTACAGTCCCCTATTTTGTCGAAGCATTTGGTAGACTCAGCGAAGGCATAGAGTCGGACATCATATACCCCAGCTTTAGCCCTTTCACCGCTTTACCCCAGATCATCTTGCATACCATCTTCAGCTCTATGTGTCTTGACGTCAGTTCAGTCTCTATTTCGAGCCGCATGACGAGCCGCATGGCTTGGCTTCAGCTACTATCGCCCTACGCGCCGGCGATCGTGATACACACCTGCTGATGAGGCGGAGCAGTCCCCTTGTGCAGTACAGGATTGAAAATGCGCTACAACGTTGGACCAACGGCTCATCCACTCGTGTGGGCGAACGCTTGACCACTGCTCACGAGTCGCGCTCAGCTCAAATGCAACCCGAGCCTCGCGTCAAGCCTCAAAACCGACGCTCTACCGAAGGCAGTTTATTCGCCGATGCCAATGTAACACGCCAGAACGCTCGCAACGCTCTGCATGTCTCCCCGCTCACTGACCGCTACCACCGTAGGGCTATGCAATGCGATTCTACAAGTCCATGACGCCTGACAGCAGCCAACCGAACCTCTTACCGACACTCGACTGTTGCCAAGCTATGCTGCACCGCAATTGATCTCAGCTGTCTCTGCAAGGCGCCGGTGCATGCTCAAGCAATAGGCATGAAAGAGGTTCCACTGCCGTGAATGGTCCGTCCGCATCCAATGACAACCCAAGGTTCGGTGAGGCCGTTAAACTCATACAGCAAAGCGCAGCAAAGTGCATCTCTAGCCTTGAAGCTCACACGATGCCACGGCCATGTTGGCGCTACGCTGCCCTACGCAAGCCACAGTCTCGCGTGGTACCCACGACTTCGGTCTGGATTGCTCTAGCGTCGTAGCCACACTTCAGCTCGTCCCAATGCGTTACCCCTGCGCACGTCGTCCTGCAGAAACACAGCACGAGGAGCTGCTGTCTAGATGAATGTGGCAGCGACAGCGATTGGAAATGATCAATTGGGCTGCCGATGCTGCAGCAGGACGGATTCATGTGCTGCTGTGATTGATTCTGCATTTGTAGCGGCATGACCGTATACTATTGATCTTCATGAGCGACCGAGTGATCGCCAGCAGCCGCTGAAAATACTTAAACAAGACGACCTAGGGCGACCGCAGATGCGGATGCGAGCTTCCCAGCTACCCAGGTTGTGAGCTTCGGGCCGTGAGGGGACGGCGATGAAGTGCAGTGAGTCCGTGAGCACGGCACGAAAGGAGATGTCCGGCAGGTCTCGACTATTCACCGGGACACGAAGAGATCGAGGAATTAGGTTTGTGATGCTATATCCGTAGGAGTGAGAAGCTACCGCACTCGTTACCGCAACTTCAGTTCGCGTTCGTCTGGTTCTTGCTAGACGTGACGGATTGGAGCCACGCGGTGCTGCGCCCGGATGCGGTGATCAGGATGAAGACCCTTGGGCACAGGCTACGCACAAGGCCTCGCACAGGGCTACGCGAGCGGACAGCCCGAGCCTGTGTGCGTGCATGCAGCGATGGCATGCTGCCGCGCTCCCACAGCCACGCGAGGCTTGACAGTGGACAAATTTGGCATCGCAATCTTCTATGCAGCTTGACGCATCAGGGCTGACGAATGAAGACAGGGGGAAGGTGAGCTTTAGGGCACTGTGACACCGTCATGCATGAGCAGAGTTGTGAAAGACACGTAGGTTTGGTGGAGATGACGAGAGTGCAGATCTGTGAGTCTGGAGAAAATGCGAGGGTCCAGAGACCGGAGTGGGATGTTTCGAGGTCAGAGCATTTGAGAAACAACAGCAAGGACGACCTGTGCTCGTCGCGGACGTGGCTCGACTCGACATGGGTAGCGATTTGGGTGCATCTGGATGGGTGAAGAATTACTCGGTTATCTCCACGAGACACTCCCGTACGGGACGCGCCTTTTGCGCTAGTCAGTGTGAGATGCACAGCAGTGGGTTGATGGCGTTCTTAAGCAGTTGCTTATTACCCTGAACGCGCACCTCAACTGCCCCTGAGACCTAAACCCGCTCGCAATCATCTTTCTATATACCGGGCCCCAGGTACGCTGGTGATCGACAGTGAATCCTTCCTACCGCGTGCAAGAGCTCCATAGACCCAAACCATAGACTAGCGTCACTCCTCAGCCCTACTCAGCATCCGTCTTACCCAGCGGGGTCGTGCAACCTTCGACACATCGTCACACTCAGCCGCAAGCCAGGCCAGCACGTTTGACTCGACATTTTTGACAGCTCTGTGTACATCGTCCCCGGATCTGCATCGCGCAATTCCTTCCTGGGATCTGTGAGAGAGCTCTAAGGCATCACTAGTTGACGGAGAGCTGCCTCGGTCTTCACTCCGGCCCACGCGCCCAACCACCAACCTCTCCTACGCCCGCACACATCTACCGCCATGTCTGGCTTCCCAGGACAGCAGTACCACAACAACTATGGCCCGCCGCCCCAGCAGCAGTACTATGGCGGGCCACCACAACAAGGATACGGAGCGCCGTGAGTGTTGCGGGAGCGGCGAGAGTCGAACACGGGAAGCTGACGGGTAGCAGGCCACCACAACAGGGTTATGGACAGCCGCAGTACAACGGCGGCTATCAGTCAACACCTCCTCCACAGCAGTATGGGTACCAGCAGGTCAGTCTCCAACGTCGAATTATGGTTGGCGGCAAGCTCAAGCTGATTTGGAACAGCCACCTCAGCAGCAAGGATACGGCCAATATGGCCAGCAAGTGCCACAGCAGGGGCCTCCCTCACACCAGCAGCGTCCCGGCATGATGCCCACAGCGACAAGCAACCAGTGGACACAGAACCACCAAGGGCCACCACCTCCGCCCTCTGGCGCACAGAACTTCGGCCACGGCGCGCCCAATGGCTACTCCTTCCAGTATTCTGCATGCAATGGGCGACGAAAAGCGCTGCTAATTGGTATCAACTACTTTGGCCAGCGGGGGCAGCTCCGTGGCTGCATCAACGATGTCAAGAACATGAGCACATATCTGAACGAGTTTTTTGGGTACAAGCGCGAGGATATGGTCACGCTCACGGATGACCAGCAGAATCCCATGAGCCAGCCCACAAAAGCAAACATCCTGCGCGCAATGCACTGGCTCGTCAAGGACGCAAGGCCAAACGATTCGCTATTCTTCCACTACTCGGGTAGGCTCCCAAGAGAACACAGAGACGAGACACGAGCCAAAGCTAACAGACCGCAGGTCACGGCGGCCAAACGAAAGATTTAGACGGCGACGAAGACGACGGCTACGACGAAGTCATCTACCCCGTCGACTTCCGGACCGCCGGCCACATCGTCGACGACGAAATGCACCGCATCATGGTCTCCACCCTGCAACCCGGCGTCCGCCTAACCGCCATCTTCGACTCGTGCCACTCCGGCTCCGCTCTCGACCTGCCCTACCTCTACAGCACACAGGGTGTGCTCAAGGAGCCCAACCTCGCAAAGGAAGCCGGCCAAGGCTTGCTCGGCATCGTCTCTTCATACGCGCGCAACGACATCGGCGGCATGCTATCCACGGCCTCCTCGCTATTCAAGAAAGTCACGCAAGGCGACGACGTGTACAAGAAGAACCTGCGGACCAAGACCTCGCCCGCCGACGTCATCATGTGGTCCGGCTCCAAGGACCAGCAGACGAGCGCCGACGCGTCGATTGGCGGCGAGGCCACGGGCGCAATGAGCTGGGCCTTCATCACTGCCCTGCGCAAGAATCCCAATCAGAGCTATGTTCAGCTGCTCAATAGCATCCGCGACGAGCTCCAGGGAAAGTATCAGCAGAAACCGCAGTTGAGCTGCAGTCACCCCCTGAGTGAGTACCCCCCTGCGCCACTGAATGTGGTGCCGCCGAATGCTTGTACGTCCAGTTTGCTGATATAAGGCAGACACGGATCTTTTGTATGTGATGTGAGAAAAAGTCATGCTGTTGGATTGTGTTGGTTGGCGTATATGTTTGGATCGGCTTCTTGTAGATACCTTTTGGTAGGATGTGGCAACGCAACGGCGTTCCTGGTTTTCTCTGGGTTACACGGGAGAGGACTGGGTAGGCACCAGAGCAAGAGCAAAACGGAACTATCATTATCACCAGGTCGACGATCGTGTCTGGGTCTATGTGTGAATGCCTATGTAGGACTTATGCGCCAATCGCTATAACGCCCGATAATCAATTTCAGCAATGCCTGAACTGCTTGTTGCAAAGGGAAGCCCGGAGGCAGTCAAGCTTTCGAAGTATTGCGGCGGCCTTAGGCAGGCCTTCCCCGCGAAGCACCTAGTCCTTGGATGTTTGCAGTCCTGTCCCTCTCGCTGACACTGCTTCGCCGCCCAGAGGTACCAGCAATACCCGATATGCTTTCGCTCCTCGAGCTATCCATGCTCGTTCGCATGCTACTCGAACTACTCCGCCTCCTGGCACGGCGTGCCTCATCAGGATCATGGGGGTGCAGCCCGCTCGCACGTGCAAACACATTGAGAATGTCTGTCAAACTAATCACGCCGCTGAGTCTACCGGAGAGGCTCGCGCCGGGGATCGCGCTAGCAGAGATGGCAGGAGCCATCGCACCCGTGCCTGCCAGGTGTGTTGGTGCCGTTGTGTTCACAGGTGTAGGGCCAGATAGCGATACTGGGAGAGGTGTAATCGGCGAAGGAGGAACCAGTACAGTAGGCTGTATTGCGGGAGTGGAGGGGCCTGAAGAGGCGGGCGAGGGCGTGTCGACTACCCACATACGGTGCGATCGCGTGGCAACGAGTTTGGCTACGGTGTGGGCGAGGGTGCTGAAAGGGTTGACATGGAAGACCGGGTACGAGTCCTTGCCATCGTTTACACCACGTTCAGAGAGAATGACAGAGATGAAGTGGATGCAGGATGAACGAAGAAGGGGGAGGGAGGTCGACTTCGTGAGCAACTGCATGCATAATTAGCGGCCAGAAGTGGGGAGTGTAAGGGTCGTGCTTACTCGGACATCAACGTGCGAGATGTTGCCAATGACGTTGTTTTGGGCATCAAGCACCGGGATGGACGACACACCCTCGTTATGCATCATTTCCAGAGCTGTGGCAAGAGGCTTGTCGCCGCTATCTATTGTCAGTCTTCCTGCTCCACTCTGATATACGAGTACTTACTTGATGGCCAGGACTTGCTTCTGTCCAATGCTCAGATCCTTGAGAAGCTGTGGGTACAGCTGATCTACCGCAGGAAAGCTCGCCCGGTTCTCCCAGAAGAACGAGACCAGCCTCAGCTGTGTCAGTACACCAATGACATCTGATGTGCCCTCTTTCGCGACAAGCACTCTATGCACGCCACTGCCGAAGACCTCCATAGCCTTGGTCAGGTCTGCCGTGTGAGGCAGCGTGATCAATGGCTCTTTCTTGCCCAGATCCTTCACATCCTTGAGCGGGATGGGCTTGCCCTCTCGTCCCTTCTTAGCCAACTCGTCAAACGATGCTACGTCTTGCTCTTCGGGGTGCGCAAGGCCAACTACGAGAAGGAGGTATGCGTTCAGATCGCTGTAGTCGAAAGTGCCGATCGCGTGACGGGTGCTTGCATTTTCGCGGAGCAAGATAACATTGGGCGCGCCAGACTTGACCAGTAGCTGCAATTGTGAGCGCGTGTCTTGTTAGTCTTGGGATGTGGGTCTTACACTTGTAGCATCCTCCACACTGGTGTCGTACTCCGCGAAGCGTACCAGCGCGGGATCTACTATTTCTCCTAGTCGAACGGTCTTCCAATCGCGCCCATGGAATTTAGGATCCCCGGCCTTAGTCGGCGGGTTGTTGATGAGATCCTGGAAGGCTTGCTGTGAGAGTGAAGGCTGTCGTGAAGCGCGAGGTGAGCCAGGACCTCCGCGCATCTGCTCTGCGAAACTCCCACGGTGCGTGTGGGGGCTGGGACTGGTTGCCATGAGACCTGCCGGGGGCGAGCGGCCGAGGGAGGCTGTTGAGCTACTGAGAGACTGTAGAGGAGAGGGGACGTGGCCGTCTTTCTTCTTGTTGGGCGTCTCTAAGGAGTCCGCCATTGCGACGGAAGGTGCGATGCTGAGTGCGGGGGTTGACGGGATTGAATGCGCGCTGCTTCCAAGGTGTGGAGCTACTTCGATGCTGTCTGCGACCGTCTTTTGAGACGGTAGGTGTGTGTGAAGTCAGGAAAGGTGCAGTCAAATGAACAAGATGCTTCCTTGTGCGCGTCAAGGAGTGTGCAGCACGATGGTGTGGGGAGCTTGCTCATGCAGCTGCCCAGAAAGTCACCTCCACCTTGGGCGCGAGCTGCAGCCTTGCCTTCATGTGATTCGTTGCATTTGATGACCGAATCTTGACGGTCTGCGGCACGGGAACTCAATTTGCTTATCGCAGGGTCTCAGAAGCACAGCCTTGCGGAGAGTTTGGGGAAATGGCGATCGTGACGCGTTGGCCCTTATCCAATGCGTTCATGGCGCGTTTGATGTCATCGCCGTTGGCTGTTCGAAACATCCAAAGTGACACGAGCCAATCGCTTAGCGAACCCTGTGAGGTTAGTGGAGTGAGTGCTGTCAGATGCTTCCCCAGATTGTTGACCGGCTTCCTCTGCCGTTGGTATCGTGGAGTATCTGATGTGTTCATGATCTGAAGCACGCTTGAGACACCGCTTTGCACTTTTATCTCGATCTCTGCTTTCCGACTCCTCACTTGAACATGGGCAGCACTATCTGGTGAGGTTAGTTAAACATTCCGCGAGATGCCTGTACAACCCCCAGGCATACTCCTAGCTATGGCCTTTATGAGGGTAGGCAACCAAGAGCTAGCTACACGTGTCTGGTACTCTTATAGTCCTTCTGATGGCTACAAGAATCTCAGGCAGCTTGCGAAGGAGCTTTGACAATGGACGGTCGATGAAGGAGGACAATCTATTGGTCTGCTGTTCCTGACCAACAATCCAGGCCACGCAATGCATCTGCCTGGCGTTCCAAAAAGATGCAGCACGAGAGACTCAAATGGTCCGGTCGCAATCACAATCCGGACAGAGGCGTCAACCTCTTCTCGCCACACAGGAAACTTTCTCGGGATCAGTCGGTCAATGGGGAAAGCTCCGAGGCTGAACCAGCATTAGCACTAAAGGCAAAGCAGCTGCCATATCCGCTGAAGCATATTTCTTCATTCGCTGGACCTGCTTGCTGGCGCTTCCTCTTGTGCTCTGTATTATGTGGATACAAGCCAAGTATACGAACTCAGCACACCAAGCTCCGACTATTCATGGACCAGTCCCGCTGCGTCTTTCCTAGGGCCTGGTGTCTCGCAGAAAAGGCGGAGATGTTATAGCTGGTGTGTTTGGGCGTTTCGAGAAGGAAGCGCGATTCTACCAGGTTACACAAGATTGGGGTGGCTGGCGAAACCGTTAGTTGACAAGATGGCTTAGCCCAAGTCTCGACTTAATACGGAAGTCAGCATTGCAACAGTTGCAAAGGACATCCAGCCACCAATTTCTATTGCCGTGACATAGTCATCAGCCTGTCAGCAGTCGGCCTCCGTGGGTCTCCGTGTCATCTCCAGCCAACTTCGCCATCGCCCAAAGTGCTCTGCAGTCAGGCGGCTCTAAGCACATTGCTTTTCGAGGCACTGACCGCACAAATTGAGCCGCATACGTCGCACGCAGCGCACGACCTGCCGATCGAAAGAGCCGCAAGGCTTCGCTCGAGACCTGCATAGTCGTCCTCGTGGCTGGATCGATCTATATGTGGCAAGACAACGTCCGGAATGATGCTCTGCGCATGCTCTTGGCTCACTGAAACAATGAGGAATGACACCTAGGGGCACCAAGGGAGTGGAAATGGACGACAATTGCGCGGCCAAGGGAGGGGCGACAGCGGGGTATGAAAGACTCAAGATGTCCGCTCAAAAGGAGATGTTGCGTACAATTGAGGTAATCTGGGTACTTCCTTATAATAAAGATGTTGGTGAGTAGTAGCAGGGGAAAAGAGACGTTGGGAAAGTGCGTTGCTAACTTGACGCGTTCTTAGCGCGCAAGTTCATTGCAGTGGTTTTGTCTTACGATCAGTATTCTTTGCGCGACCGCGTTCGCTCAGACTTCTGCATCACAAAATGAGTGCGACTGGTACTGCTGGGTGGAGGCGAGACTCAATGCGTTGGAGGCTCAAGTTGCAAAGCTGACGAAGTTGCTTGTAAGTATAATCCAACCAACCTGAGCTTGATTATTCCATTGAGAAGTTGAAACGATTGTTAAAGTGTCTGTGATGCTTTTGCTGATAGAGTCCAGTATCCGGACGGATCAAACAACGGCAACAATCCTATATACTCGCAGCAGCCTTCACAGTACGCTACGAGCACCACCAAGCGGTATTCGAGTACCTTTGGGACACCATATGTAAGCCACGCAACTGCACAAGAGAAGTCCAGAGATGCTAAGCCTAACTTAGGTCACCACTACCGCGAACAATGGATATGTCGGCACACCTGTTGTAACGTCGACTAAAAACATTGTGACTCCATCCACTACGGCCCAGACCACATACCCAACCAATGTAGGATCTCATGATGGCTACAGAGCCGTTGGTTATTTTGGGAACTGGGACATTTACGACCGGAAGTTCTTCCCCCAGGATATTCCAGCCGACAAGCTTACTCACGTATTGTATGCGTTTGCTGACAACAAAGAAGATGGCACTGTCTTCTTTACGGACACGTACGCGGATACCGACATTCACTACGCCGACGACTCCTGGTCAGAGAACGGAACGGATGTCTACGGCAACGTGAAGCAACTCCAGCTCCTGAAGGCGAAGAATCGTAACTTGAAGGTGATGCTTAGCATTGGAGGCTGGACTTATACAAATACCGATAAACACATGGACGCCCCTGCATCTACGGCCAGTGGTCGCACGAAGTTTGCCAACAGCTGTGTCGATATGATCCGCAATTACGGCTTTGACGGCATTGATATCGATTGGGTAAGTCCTTTCACGAAAGGTGTGTGACGATAGGCTGACATGAATCAGGAATACCCTCAAAACACACAACAAGGCGCTCAGTTTCTCAGTCTGCTTCAAGCAGTCCGTAGCACGATGGACAACTACGCTAACACTCTTGTTTACGAAGACGGCAACGGCAATTCTGAGCAACCACATTTCGACCTCTCGATTGCTGCACCTGCTGGCGAGTCAAACTACAAGAACATGCCCCTCCGCGAGATCAGTCAGGTAGTCGACTTCATCAATCTGATGACTTACGACTACACAGGCTCCTGGGAGAAGACATCAGGCCACGCACAGAATCTATACAAGTCACGCTCGAACCCTGCCTCCACGCCATACAACGCTTACGACGTCGTACAGGCGTACTTCGATGCTGGCGTTCCCCCCGCGAAGATCAACCTGGGTATGCCAGTGTACGGCCGCGCGTTCACTAATACTGCGGGTCTCGGACAGCCGTACAACGGCAATGGCAAAGGTACGTGGGAAGCCGGCGTGTACGACTGGAAAGATCTGCCTTTGCCCGGAGCACAGGTATATTACGACCAAGAAGCTGGTGGTACATACAGCTACGACAATAGCACGGGCATGTTGATCAGCTTTGATACCGTTGATATGGCTCTTAAGAAGACAGACTGGCTGAAGAGAACCGGCTTGGGAGGTGCAATGTGGTGGGAGCTTAGTGGCGACCGCTATGATGGTCCGGGAGGACTTATCGACAATGTCGTGAAGGCTCTTGGAGGCAACAGTGGGCTGGAGCAAAAGAGCAATTGGCTTCGATACCCGGATTCGGAGTTCGACAACATCAAGGCTTTGGGCAATTGAGCGAGGTGAAAAGTTCGGCGGCATCTTGCATCGTTGGCGTTATTGCATTGGTATAGGTAGTTGGCTTAGATGGGGTTGCACAGTTCATAGCATACAGCATAAAATAGGTACTTTGAATCTCTGTGCCTCTTGCAGTTTAGTCTACGTCGTCAACCTGAAATGCGGATGGTCGTCGCCCAGGTTATCTGCATCCGGTTCCTCCAGCCTCCAATCCCTTTCGCCTCGGTCTCTTTTCTTATTCTCGATCTTGACTAGAAAGAACATTGCCGTGCAGGCAGCGCCGCAAATCCACAGCATGCCCAGACTCACTCCGTATCCAGTTGGGTACTTTGGCGCCTCGCTCTTGAAGAAGACGTTTGACGCCACGATTCCGCCTAAATCATTCAGGATTAGCACCGCAAAGCTTGATATGGGACCTGTCACTAACCTAGGTTACCGAAGCCTACTTGCATCGCACTGCTTACAGAGCGCTTATAATGTCCTTGGAGCCAGTCAGTATATTTCATGTAGACATGGTCGGAGTGTTGTGTACCTGACACAAGATTAGACATCCACACCAGCACGATGGGCTGCGTAATGTAGCCGCCAGGAACAATGAGGAAGAGTGCGAAGTATTTGACGCCAGCAGAAAGATTGTTCTGGGCTAGGAGCATGATGTATCCCGTCGAAGCTACGACCAGACCCAGCATCGTAAGCCAGTATCGATTTCGAATGCGGTCAGAGACCCAAGCTGCGATGACCGCAGTGACCGTGGCCACGATGAAAATGGGTATGGAGCGCACTTGTGCCATTGAGGATGTGTAGCCGAGTTCTTTGACAATGGTGGGCACGAAGAAGGACCCGGCGTAGCCTGTGTTAACGATGCCTGGATAGATTGTCAGCTCTGTGGCGTTATCTGGGACGGTAATGCGTACCGAAGTAGGCAAGTACACCCAAGTAGATCTTTGGGTCAGAAAAGATGCGTCGAGCAGCTCGCTTGTCGAGACGGTTCATGACAGCGTCTCCTGTGTCTGCGCTCAGACGCGCAATGAGGAGTGCCCGCTCGTCTTCGGTCAGAAAGCTCGCTGTCTCTGGCCAGTCTGTGCACCAGAATTTGGTGACAAAGCCTGCTACCACGGTCACAATGCCTTCGATGATGAAGATCCACCTAGATTAGCCAGTTAGTGTACGGTAGCGAAGACAGAAAGACTGCGTACCTCCAGCCACTATATCCTGCAATGCCATCCATTTTCGCGATTGCGAAAGCGAGCAACTAGAAGACATTAGTAATAATGCTACAGATAGAACGAATAGTCCCTACCCCGCCGAAGGCTCCTGCAATGATAGATGCAGTGAAGAAGAGTGTCAAACGCCACTGTAGCTCATAGCGCTTGTAGTACATGGAGATAAGATACACGCAACCTGTTGGACAGTCAGCTTCGCAGTCCACTCTTACTGAAACCCAGGACAACGTACCAGGGAAGAGGCCAGCCTCAAAAAATCCAAGCAAGACGCGCATGGCGATAAGGCCCTCAAAGGTTTTGACCAGTCCCATGCCAACTAATTTCAAAGTCAGTCATTGTCAAATTTTGGCTGAACTTTCTTATAAGAAGCTGACTCACCTGTTGCAATACCCCATAAAACCATGATCAATGAGAGCCATGTCGATGGAGCCAGCTTCTTAAGCACTAGATTCGATGGCACTTCGAACAGGATGTAGGGAATGAAGAAAATGAACAGCGCTATGTTGTAGTCATTGTTGTGCATATCGAGGTCAGCCTCGAGGCCCTGTATCCTCGCATTGCCAATGTTAGTCCCTATGATACGTCAGTGTGTACTTTTAAAGGAAGTCGCGACACTTACTGTCAAGGAAGGCGAGCAAGAAGAGCACAAACAAAGGTGGCAGGACATAAAGATCGCATTTTCGTAACAGCTTTTTCTCCGCGACGGCATCGATATGGTTTCCAGCAGTATCGTTGATGACTTCCACCTTCTCGTCCGCGATGCTGGGTTTCCTGATGTCTGCCATTCCGGTTCTGTATGGAAGATGAGATCCCACGAAAGAGGTTTCTTCGTCTTATACATGATCAGCAACAATGATCGTTATCCTACGCCAATCATGCATAAGCTTGTCGTAGCCGACGGTGCTCCCGTGCACACCATGCCAATGCGGGGAAACCTGGGGATAATCCGGGGCGGACTCAATCCGCGCTCTTTACCGCCGGACGCCTGACGTCGTACATGGCATCGTGAGCCGCGCCTACTGATTCAAGAGACCCTACTGCTCTTTGAGAGAATCCTAGCGAATGTTAGCGATAGAGTGGAGACAGACGCAGCCGCTCTCGAGGCAACAAAGCATTACCACAGACGCGGAAAGAGTGCGCTGCGCGGCCGATGTCTCATCCACTTGACTGGGCCGTTTGTGAGCAGGGGCGGGAAATGACATCCGCAGACCTATGGATGCTGTCGAGATGACCTGTTGTGTGAGGATGCTCAAGAGCAAATGTCCGGAAACCACAGACATTTCGGTCCTTAGGTCGAGGCTGTCTCAAGCTTTTCACGCCTCGTTGTTCACAGTTTGATGCAATGACGCAGCTGCCAATGCCGTGAAGGTTCAAATGAGTTCCAAGCGCGAAGAACTGTGCAGCATACCATATGCTTGAGGGAAACGCTTGCCAGCAATATGGATGAGTAGCTGATAGAGATTGCATATCTCTCGCAGATACAACCGTGTCCAATATAGTTAAAGTGCAACTACTGGTGCACGGAAGGTTGCGAGATGCGTACACTTCACTGTCATGGAAAGCACGCGCCGTGATGCTTACAACATTGTCAGAGAAGGTGTCGCGGCAAAAGCTGCACGATAGTCTGAAGATCGTAATACGAGATGTACACCGTCATTAGACAGCCATGCTGCGATCATATCGCCTTCGCGATCAGACCGTGGAGCTAAAATTGATGAGTCGGCGGGTGAAGGACTATACACGTGACGCGCACAGACCAGAGCAGCTGCCTCGTCCAAAGGAAAGTTCGAGGAAGCTTCGACGTCCCCACCATCCAACCTCACAACTCAGTCGCAACGCGATCGCATACGAATCGAGCCTATCAGTCAAATAGAACAGTCGTATCTGGATTTCATACAAAAAAACCGCCATCATGAAGCTCGTCAGGTGCGCAATCACGAACACAACGCGCAAAGTCGCAACTAATATGCGCCAGATTCCTCATGAAATGCCAGAACGAGACTGTCACAGTCGAGCTCAAGAACGGCACCATCGTCAATGGCACTATCACCTCTGTTTCGCCGCTCATGAACGTCGCGCTACGAGCCGTCAAATACACACCCAAGAACAGGGACACCGTAACCCTCGACACCATGACCGTGCGCGGTTCCACAGTCCGCTACATCATCCTCCCAGATTCGCTGCCCCTCGACACATTGTTGATTGACGACGCGCCGAAGCCCAAGAACAAGGCCAGGAAAGAGGCGGAACGAGGTGGCCGCGGTGGTGACAGAGGGCGTGGTGGAAGGGGCCGCGGCGGACGCGGTGGAGGCCGAGGCCGTGGCCGTGGCCGAGGATTCTAAGTGCAAAGAGAAGGATAGGGCAAATATCGACAGAGCACGCGTCAAAACGACGAGGCGCTTGAGGAGAGGCAGAAGGCGGGCGCGACGATAGAAACGGGGCGTACGGCAGCGGCTTCGCGTACCGCTGGCGACATTCATAAAGGAGGCGCCCGAGATCCCTTTCGAACTGTCATGGCGTGTGGAGACTCCGCAGCAAGCACGGCGTTCGGCATTTCTGGGCACATGTATAGGTAACGTGCGAGTATGCACAAATGAAGCTTGATACCACTTGGATTCAATAGGCATCGATGTCACATTCTGATTTGGTGTCTATTCACTGAGATCGAGACATCTATCGGGTCAAACACTCATTCTAACGCCGCAGCCTACTCTGCATCGTAGGGCGCAACTGGTGGTGTGTCATCGACCTGAATACCACCCCTCTTCTTGTCCTTGCTGTCATGGAAGGGTAGCTTCCAACCACCCTCCTCCTCGGGTGTGCTCAGCCACAGCCTCATGAGGTGCCTGCGGGGCGCTGGCGGAGGGTAATCCTTGTATGCCGTTCTTGCGTGCAGAACGTGGTTGTTTGACAGGAATTGGATATCGCCAATATCCAAGATCATGTGCAGCGCTAGGCGCAGGCACGTTTCGTCGAGGATGCTGGCGGCACGAACCTGCTCTGGCGAAAGAGCAGGGATGATGCCCTTGTCACTGAACCGTGTCAAGGACTTGACGTAGTACGGATCCCATCTGGCACGTATTAGCACTGTGACTGACTCAAGCAGTGGGTGAGCGAGCTTACTTGGAATACACTCGCGGATTGTCACCTGTCTCCAGGTAGAACACCTGTGTGCGAATCCACTCCTGCTGGCCCTTGCTCGTCTCGCCCTTGCGGTCGAAGTACCAGATAGGTTCAGTCAAGAGCTTCGCGACATCAGGATGCTCCTTCTGCAACACATTCCAGACCTCGTGGCTGCTCACCAAGTCGCTCTCGCCGCCCTCGAGCGACTTCGCAATGCACAGCAGACCCACGAGATCCGCGTCGTCTGCATGGAAGAACTGCCGTGCATTGGTGCGGTAAATGCGCACCTTGTCGATTTGTGTCGCGTCCTCACCGAGATCCTTGACGTGCCCAAGAACATGGCCGCGCGAGTTCTGGCTCACGAAGTAGCCGAGATATGTCCCGAGACCCATGTACGCGACAGCAGACTTCTGGTTGCCCCAGGCTTGGACCGGTAGCCCCTTGAACAGGATGAAGCCCTTGCCATCGATGATCTCCTTGCGGAGGGGCTCGAGGAACTTGCTGAATTCGGGGAGCTGGAACTTCTCTTTTGTGATGCCGGTCAATGGCTCGCCGGAAGAGATGAACTTGTCCGCGGCGTCTGAGATCTCGGCGACTTCTGACTCTGAAAAGACGTGTGTCCAGCGCTCAGGGTTGGTTTGGTAGTCTGCTTTTGACCACGCAGTAGGGCCTGTGATCTCTTTCGGGAAGTCTTCGTAGGAGTGAAGCAGGTCGAACAAAGGCTCGTGTTGCCCTGAGGTACGGATGCCATCAGGGAAGATGCTCTTATCTACCCTGTTGTTGGCAAGTCCCTTCGAGAGCTCATGAGGAGCGATGGGCGCCGCGGAAGTCAAGGCAGGTGCCATTGTGTAGCTATCTTCCAGAGACACTCAATTGCTTGGAAAAACAAAGATAGGACGCTCGAGAGTGGTATAGCAGGTAAGCTTAAGCGTGTGTGTGTATCCAAGTGAATGGTACAAAGTGCGAATTGAACTCCAAGAGCGCAATCGCAAATCTTTATATCTACCCCTCCTCATCCCTACCGACCTAAGACAATCGTCTCCTCGAGATGGTGTCAACTCAAGGAGCTTCCTGTTGTGATCTTTAGTCGGAATTGCGTGCTCGCATACCATTGATTCCGCGATCAGCGACCCCACCATTGCTGTGGCTGACGTAGGCGCTGTCTGTAGGCCAACCTCGGTTGCTTGCTTGCGTATCTTTATCAAAACCGTCCTGCATGCTGCGTCTTTGGACTTGTTGTTACCACACCGGTGTTCTGTCTGCTCGAATGAGCATGCTCGTACTGTTGCGGAGAAGAAAGTGGGTCGAGATAGGCGACGTTGGCTCAAGCAAAAGACGGACGGCAGGAGCAGCCCACATGGGCCCCACTCACGCCCTAGACGCGTCCGAGACGCGATGCTTCGAATGTCCTGAACGAGAAACGCCGGCAGAGAATACCGAGATCTTCGATCACCCGGACAGCAGCGCCGTGGAATATGATGTTGCAGAAGTTACCTGCCGTTCACACCCATCCACCTTCTAGGACTTCCTTTGTGGAGAATGACCGTCAAAGCTGCACGTCAATCCTGCGAGCTGCGACTGCGACAAGCATACGCATAGCGAGGAAAGGCAAAATGAGAGAATGCATTTATTCCACCGACGACTGTGTCGCACAAGTGAGTATCACACAAGCCTAACCTATCGGGGAATCCTCACTACATGGCAGGACTTGCGTATGGTCATATACCAGTCCTGAGGGCGTCAAGCGCACCAAGCAAATCCCAAACGCCTCCCATGCAGATTCGCCCAATAAGCACTCTAAACCATCTTCTCCGCACTCACACTCCTCCCCATCCACGCATCCTCGACACTCTCCTTCCTCTCCTCGCTCTTGAACCCCCTCTCACTCCCGCTTTCCCCGCTGCTGTTGCTGTCGATGCAGACCTCGCGCTGTACGTGGATTTTGTGCAGTTCCACCTCGTCGCCGCATTCGCTGCTGTTGCCGTCGCGGCTCTTGTGCAGGCGACCATTCCTACTTTTGCTCCGTGTTGTCGCATGGTGCGCATGGCTACTTCTTATCTCGGTGACCACGGAGCCGGGGAGTTTGGCGGCGACGGGAGAGGTAGGGGACGTGGGCGAGTGCTCGTAGGGCCAGATACTGGCGTCGTTGTGTAGGGTTTCTGAAGTCTGCGAGATGATATTATTGTCCTTCGTGTCTTGGTCACGAGAGGGGAGCTGTTCGGGCGCGGTGGCCATGCTGTGGCGCTGAGATGCGCCGCGTTTGCCTGAAGAGACGTCCAGTGTCCCGCCGCGACTTGCGTGCGTCGATGCGTATGAGGCCGGCTTGTCTTTCGAAGTTACCCAGTGCAGAACGAGCACGCAGAACAAGATGTCCGCGTTGCAGCACATCAGACATATCCACCCCGGTTCGCCGCGCAGGACCATCAGAACAGTCAGATTGACGACGGAGGTAGTAAGGGTTGCGAGACTGCCCACAAGAGAGCGGAACGCCATGCGGTTGAGTTTCGGGTTGGCGGAGTTTTGGTAGGAGTAGAGTTCTAGTCATTGTCAACAACTGTATTGCGCTTGTGTAAATTGGCGCAATGTGACACAGGGGGTGCTGGTAGATATAAATATGAAAATATCGCAAGGCGGAGGATGCACTTACTGCGTAACGGCAGAATGAATAGCAGCGTAAGGTATATGTTGACAACAACCTCGAAGATGATCAATGGCAGCATAGCAATCTTCTGCATGCCGATGATGCACACACCCTTGTCGTTGATGTACGTGATTCGCCAGACGAAGTTCATAATGACGAAGATTGTGTATGGCAGCATCATGAATAGGCAATTGAACAGCCACAGCTTCGTCTTAAGGCGCGGTTTGCGACTGCCCCGCACAATATATGCGCGCTCGACAAGGAAGTAGTAGATCAGGATCTTCGTCGTCATGTAGCACACAAGACAGAGTAGAATACCACCTTCGCAAACGGCGCGGGAGGAGTTGATGCCGAGACCGTGGACGATGATGGAAGTTGCGAGGACGAAGAGGGTGGAGTCGACGTATATCATGAGGATGAGCCAGATAGCTAATGGAAGGATACGCCAGTTTCTGATCCAAGATGTTCGTCTTGCTGTGTGCAGTCAGGCTGCAACGCTCATGATGAAGCTGGGTTTAAAGGACTTACTGAAGCAGATAGATAGTACACCAAAGGTGCTCATCTGTAGGATGACACTGACAATCTGCCCTGGCGCCGGCACCACAGCCGGAACGTAGTCTTGAACCATCTCGACTCTGCGAACGACCCAAGTGTTCAGCCCTGCCAGATCGTATGTGACAGATCCTATACCCTTGTAGTCCTACTCTTTCGGGCTCCGGCAGCCAATGTGACAGGAACAAAGGAAAGAATCGTACGATAATCCAGGAACGCAGCCCTGGCGTCCTTCTTCAAGCAGTCCCGCCATGCACACCATCCCTCCTATCCTGCACCTTTCCCTCCGGGATGCGCCTCTTCACAATCCACCAGAAAGTGGCGTACCGCACCCATCCAATGATCGCCGCAGGGCATTGGCACCCGCTATGGCAAGATCCGGATGCACGTGAACTTTGATTCACTGCTTCTGTCACGGAGACGGCACCTGTGGCTCTGACAGGTGGGATCGAGCAGCAGAGCCACTACTGAGGGACATTACTGGCGGTAAGTTTGGGATGACAGGGACTGAGGGAAAGCCACGCGAGTCGCGCGAACGCCAAACACCTGGTCGATCGCGCTTGATCGGAGCGGATCCGGAGCGGTGCGCAGGTGGGAGCCGTGCTCCCGCAGGAGAGTTTGTTGACGCGAGTTGGTCGGCGAACCAGAGCTGTCCAGCCTCTTTCTAGTCTTGCTCTTGAAATGTTATCATTGTTCAGGAATCATAGTCGAACTGATGACTGCTCACGCGCAATTCCAATTGTAACGATAATGCAATGCACTTTCTGCTGTTCATGCTGATGCATAAGCAAAATTTACTTTCATTGCGAGGTTTATAGCCGGAAGGAATGAGCGAGGATCTCACGTGGCTTAACGAGGGGCGTTCCTGGGCTTATCTTGGATGATGGCGTCTTCAACGTCCAGGCACGGGAGGTGTGCCGACCACGAGACCACAGATCTGTGCTGCTGCAGGTGAAATCACGCGGTTTCCAAACTTCAATTGACGCGAGACGTAAAATACGAGAGCAGATCAAAGCAAATTTTGGGGTGCGAGTGCGAGTGCGGGCAACTTTCAGGTAAGGTTATAGCGATATCCACATCACCGCATCACTTGCTGCAAACCTGTCCAATTAAGGTTATGACCTGACCCTCAATGATTGTTTCACTCTCACCTTCAAGTATCGATCGACGGAATGTCCGCATTGGGCATACCGGCGCGAACCTGTCTTTACTTTGCATCAGCTCGTAATGGCTGCACGGTGCAAGTCTACACTGAACCAATTCTCGGAGAGAATAGATGCGTCACATCCGTGCGTACGGTCTAACCAAAACAATCGATTCCGTGGTTTCTTTGTGAGAGAATATTTGCCTGACGATGTGCACGCGTGGTTGAAAGCCATCGAGTCAAGCTGACGGGAACATGCGCAGGTCCGCGCAGGATTCTTAACGATAACAATTTGGGGCAGATGGCAAGGTCGAAGCAGCATCAGATGGTGAATACCTTGTCGTCCTCATGTTGTATTTGACCTCGATGACCGCCCTATGTATACAATCCATATTAGTACCCCTGCCGACTGGGAGCATTGACCTTGCCACTCGAAAAGGTAGCTGTCTGCTTGTCTAACGCCTTCTGCCTCTGCTTGCCTGAGATGCCGGTTCTATCTGTTGTGGGTTGAGCGTTCATGAAAGCATCAAACTCTTCGTCATCAGCGCCATCATCGTTCGAACCATCGCTCTTATTATCCTCTTCCTCGTGCTTTGGTGCAGGCTCAGTGCGTGTTATGCGCTCGGGGGCTTTCTTAGTATCTTCTTCGTCCTCATCCTCGTTTTTGGACGGGTTGGCGAACGGCTTGGATGCTAAAACGCGTCGACGTAGCTCTGCCATTTCCTCTTCGTCGTCAGATGGTGGGAGATCGTAGGGGTTTCGTGGGTCGATTTCGTCTTCATCCTCGTCATCGTCATCTTCGTCGGACTCATCGATGACTCGCCTGTTCTGATTTCCTCCAGCCCAGACATCGTCTTCAACGCCGTCTTCCTTGTCTGCCCTAGCTTGCTCGAACTCTTGCTCGATTTTCGCGAGCCACAGTTCTTCTGCCTTTTTGATCTGCTCCTCGTTTTCGCACGCTTCGTACCGCTTGAGCAGCGCAGCGTTGATGTCCAAGAACGCCCGGCCGTATGAAAATGTCGACAGAATGTCCTCGGCCCAATCTGAGTGGCCGCAAATGTAGAAGCACGCTGCAAGAGCCTCGACGCAGTTCAGTCTCCAAGGCTTGCCATAGTTGGTGGGATTCGCCGCAACGAGGTATGGCAACAAGCGCTCGCACTTGCCACCGATCCTGCCGAACGGCACCTCGTCGATTCTATTCCAGCTTGCCTCGACTACTGCAGCGCCGTACTGATCCAACAGATCCTTATCCTCGCGCGACACGATCTTCTTGCCCTTGGGGCTAACGACTACGCCTGCAAACTTCTGACCCACATGCAGCTCGCGCATCATTCCCAGGCGCATAAGTCTTTTGCCCGAGCATCGTTTCGCGTCGCAGTGTCCCAGATCCCAGCATGCTGCTTTGAACTCTGGCTTCTTGGGGCGGGGGTTTTCGGTGTCGCTATCTTCGTTCTCGGAGTCGGAGTCACGGCGGGGACGTGGTGGCCCTGCGCCCACGGGCCTTCCTCCTCTCCCTCTTCCTCCTCGTGCGGAGTACTTGTTGTTGGGCTTGAAATCTTTCTTGTGGCGAACCATACTGAGTGAATGTGATGTTGTAGCGTAGAAATGAAGTCCAGACGCGGGGATATGAGGTTTTGGAGGGGCAAAACGATGATTGACTTCACGACATTTATGATGCGCTAAAAATCGATCAGGGTCCAATGACGTCCTCGTCACTCTTTCCACACCAGACATCTCCAAGCAAGGCTGTATATCAGAATCCTTGGAGGGTTTCCACACAATAACGTGACCCTCATATGTACGCTGAATTCCTGTTCTGTTCTGAAGCTACTTTGTTACTTTGTCAACTTAGCATCGGACCGACCCCCTTCCTCGGTAAGTCTGCCTCTGAGTAGCAAGCTAAGTTATAGTCTACCTCAATCAGAAATGGTCGATTAAACATCATGGGTCTTGAGATTGATCGAAGATTCTGCCACCTTACATTCTCTCTCGTTCATTTCATGTACCAATCCTGCTTCCTCATCGGGTTATCGCTCGCCCTCCCTTCTCCAACATTACTCTTGCTCTTGCTTCCAGAACCCTGTACCTCATCATCCGCATCCTGAGGCAAATGAATGCCCATGGCTCTCAGCATATTACCTGCCGGTCCAGCAGCGCCAGCCTGACCCTTGAAGGCAGCGAGCATGTTCTGCACAAGATTATAGTCTTCGTCGAGAAGCTCCTCGTTCTCCTCGTCAGTCCCTTCGCGCTCAATCTCTTCGACATCGTCTTCGGGCTGAGCGAATGACACATTGGCTCTGCCCTTGCCCTTATCAATCTTGCTTGGCTTTTCAGCGCCCTTGAGGCTCTTCGAAGGCTTGTCCGTAGCAGGGTTCAAGTTGAGTGCCCCGTGCCCGAATAGCTCCGCTTCCATGGCTTCAGTCAGCTTCCGGATCTCTTCGTCCTCTTCCTTCTCCGCGTCCTGTGCGCGTGCCAGCTCGCGCGCGTCCTCGGTGAGCATAGCTTTCTCGTGCGGAGGGAGCATCATGTACTTCTCGAAGTACTTCTCGTATTCGGCGTACTCCGCGTCGATGGCGGCTTGGTCTTCTTCTTCTTCTACTTCTTCGGACTCGCTCCCGTCGTCGTCATCTTCGTCATTGGCTCGCGCGGCCTTCGAATTAGTCTGTGACTTGGCATGAGGCGCAGGTCTCGCGCTTGTTGCCGACGTAGATGTGCAGGTCTGCTCTTCTTCGTCCTCGTCTGAGCTATCCTCAGGATCCTCCCATCCACGCCCTGGGTCCGAATCGTTATCCTCGTCCATTGGATCCCGCTCGTTCGCATTTGCACCCTCGTGTCCCGCCTCATCGTCTGCAAGGAATGTGTTGAAACGCTCCACCATCTTCTTGAGGTTGTCCTGGGCGGATTTGTCGCCAAAGCCCTTGTCTCCTCCCTTGCCCTGAAGTTCTTTCTCGAACTCAGAGAAGTCAATGTCCAGCCAGCTTTCATCGTCCTCGCGCTTCGGCCATGCCGCAATTTCGGCGTCCGTGGGTAGTGTGTCGTCGCCTGTTTCCAAATCATCCAGGAGAAGACTGATCTCGCGCACGGCCTTCTTGTCCGCGAAGAGGCTGTGAGATGCGAGCATCTGCATGCCTGCACTGAGCTTGATCGCTACCTCGCTCTTCTCCTGGGGATGACCAGATTTGACTAGTGACTCGACGACGGACTCATATCGAGGTGGCGGGTTCCAGTGTTGACCTAAGAGCTGGGCATACAGGACTTTCGTAAATCGTACACTGACAGATACGAAGTCTTCAGGCGGGAAGATCAGTTCTGTCTTGGACTTCTCGGGCTGCAGGAGGCGCAGGGAGATAGGGTCGCGAAGGTAGAAGGCTTCGATTGCTGAGGAGATGTAAGACGGGTTCGCATGCAGTATGTGCGCTACTTTGCGTGGCAGAGAAAGGGTAGCATGGTGTTGGTTTTCCGAGATGGCATTGGGATAGTTGTTGAGGCGGTGGAAGGCTTCTTTCTCGACTTTGGGATATTGCTGTGGCCGGCCTGGCGTGTCGCCCAGTATGTTGAGCGCTTCAGACAGCTTGAGTGGCGCTGATTCTTCCTCCTTGCCTAGGGGTACGATAAGCAATCGATGCGTGTTGATCCAAACTCGGTGTTCTGCTACCTCTGGAGTGAGCCATTTCGGAAGCGCATTTGCAGCTTCGATGAGCAGGAACTCGCCGTCGGTGTCGTAGATGCGTATCCAGGCATCCTTAAACTCCTTACTTAGCTCGCGCAGAAAGTATACGATTAGCCACTCATCAGCAACACTGTCGCCGTAGTTGGACAGGCCTTTCAAAAGCCAACGGTCGTTCTCCCGTACAAGATCAAGTTTGATCTCATCTCGCTGCCAGATGTAATCTTTCAGGAACTTCTTCTTCAAATCCTGTAGCGCGCGCTGGAACGCCTGCAGACGCTCTCTTGTTTGTATGTCTGAGAGTCTAGTGTCGATGATGAAGATGATATATTCTACAACGTCTTCTGGTAACTTCTTCGGAAAGCCGTCAAAGCCTTCGCCGAACCACTTCAGACCGTCACCGGAGTCCATGTTGAGTGGTGGGAGTCGCAGGCCTCCGGTTACAAAAAGTTATGTTGGAGCGGCACGCCCATGACGTGACTGGCTGAAGGCAACGCCCATCTTTTCGGTCCTTCCACTTTCGGGCACTAGCCCCAATGCAGCCAAACAACAAACAATCCACTCCACCTTGGGCCGACTCAATAACACACCTGTATGCACTCCCTCTGCTGACTGAGGTGTGCGCACGCCGACGACTGACATTTCTCTCACCCATGCGCATACTCTAGCAGACAACATCGATAATGGCGAACTTCCTCCCGCAGACCCCGGGCACCGAGGTGGGCGACGCGACGCGCTTCACTCAACATGACCTCTCATTCAGCAGAGAAGAGTCGTTCCTGGCGCCCGCCGGCCGCGACGAGCTCTTCAAGAAGATGAGCGGCGCACGAACGCCCCGCAATCCACTCGCCGCCCTTCGCAACCCGAATGCGAAGAACGAGTTCACGCCTATGCTCAAGAGCGCAACCGCCAACCGCACCCGCCAGGTCTCGGGTCTGCTCCCCGGCAAGATGACCACTCCAGCCGCGCTCAAGAACGGCTTTCGGGTGAGCGACTCGCCGCTGCCTGAAGCAAGCGGCCTCGACATGCAGTCCAGCTCATTCGACCACTCCATCGACGGTCGCACACAGCTGCCCGACCCCAGCTCAAGCGCCATGAGCACACCTATGGCTCTGCCGCGACGCGCCGAGGGCGAACTCGACATGGGCAACGGCAACGGCAATGTCTTGACTTTGCGCGAGCAGGAAGCGCGACTAGAGCAGATTGATAAGGAGAACTTCGGCCTCAAGCTAAAGATTCACTTTCTGGAAGAGAACCTGAAGAAGATGGGGCCCGAGTTCAACGTGAGGACTATGGAAGAGAACGTCAATCTCAAGTCAGAGAAGGTCACAATGACGCGCGACATCAAGCAATACTCGAAAGACCTGAAGTCTGCTGAAAAGGAGCTTGAGAGCTACAGGCAGCAACTGCGCGACTACACGGAGAAGGTCAAGAAGCGACACGCGGATGCAGGCACGCGCGAGGAAATGGACGAGCTGCGCAGGCTCGCCGAAGAACGCGCTGCAGAGATCGAGCGCCTAGAAGACAAGCTGGAGGAAGCGCGCAGCGCAGAAGATGAACTGGAGAAGGTCAGCGCAGAGTTGGAGAATGCACAAGCCGAAATGGCGCGCCGGGACCAACTTCTCGACGAACACGAAGACCAGATTGAAGAATTGGAGAACAAATTAAAGAACGCGCAAGGCTCATCGTCCGCCGACATCGAAGAGAAGGACCGCCAAATCAGGGAGCAAGCAGATCGTATCACAACCCTCGAACAGAGCGCACGAGAGCTACAACAGCGAACTGAACGTATAGATGAGCTGGAGCAGGACAACCGCCGACTGCAGGAGCAGGTCGCGCGAATTGCCGAGTTGGAGGAACAGAATCGCCGACACCAGACGGAGGCCGAACGGGTTATCGAGCTCGAGTCACAGCTTCACTCGGCCTCGCAAACGAAAAACCGAGATGTTGCTGATATGGAGCGACAGCTACAGGCAAAGAGTAATCAAATTGAGGAGCAGAACCAGAAGATTGATGATCTTGAAGATCAGCTGCGATCGCTTGAACGCATAAAAGAGGTTGAAATTGAGAAGCTCCAGGACAGGCTCGATGCTGCGGCGAATGGCAACGATCAGGAGATCCACGAGCTCGAACAGCAGCTAGACGAAGCTGAACGTGAGCTCGAGGCAGCGGAGACGCAAAAACGACACGAGATCTCACTCGTTGAAGACCGCTTGCGAACGCTCGAACGCGAAAAAGACGCTGACATTAAGGAGCTCCAACGACGGATGAACACAATCCAGAGCGAGAAGGATGCCGAGCTAGATGCCCTCCATGAGCGAGTACAACTGGCCGAATCTAAGGGCGACAACCAAGTTCAGCTCGCACGACAGTCTGCACACGATGCCCAACAGAAGGTGGTCGATCTGACACGCGAAAAGGGCGTCGAGATCGAGCTTCTTCAATCAAGAGTCGATGCTGCCGAGTCAAGAGCGGATGAGCTAGAGGACTACCGCCGACAATTCCAGGACTCTATGCAGCAAATCACCCGTCTTCAGCGTGATGCCACTGAGTATGAGCAGCAGCTACAGCAGCTACGACAGGCTCTGACCCAGAAGGATCGCGACCTCGGGGACCTCAACCAGCTTCGTCGCGAGCGAGACGATGCTACACAGGAGATCCAGGGTCTCCGCTCAACACTCACGAGCAAGAGTGCGCAGGCCGACGCTCTCAACAAAGCTCTCCGGGAACGTGACACATTGTCTCGTGAGCTGTCAGATCTTCGACGCGAGCGGGACAATCTCACATCGAAGATGGCGGACAAGGATGCGCAAGTCGACAGACTCAACTGTGGAAACACTGACCGCGACACCCTGGTCGCCACTCTCCGTCAGGAACGCGACAACATCGAACGAGAGATGCGCACTCTGCGTTCAACCATGTCAGGCAAAGATACCCAAATTGAAGCTCTGCAGAGGATCACACGCGAGAGAGATGCGTTGTCTCGCGACCTTTTGAACCTCCAGTCCACGTTGCAATCGCGAGAGCGCGATGTCGCGGCATTCCAAAGAAAGATCGACACGCAGGAGGCGGCACTTGATGAGCTCAAGAGGCTCAAGAGCGACCTCAGCGATCGAACTCGGGAGCTGGAGAACGTCCGCAAGACCGTCTCCGAGCGCGATGCCGAGCTTGACGCCATGCGCAACCACGCCGACGAGCCTGACACGCAGATCGACGTCATGCAAGATCTAGTGCGTAAGCGCGACGATGAGCTCGAGAATCTGCGTGACGAGATCAACACCCAGAGACGCCAAGTCGACTCTATTCAGCAGCTGGCAGAGGAGCGTCTAGAGGCTCTCGAAGAGTTAAGGGACAGTGCGAACCGACAGAAGCAGGAATACGAGGACGAGCTTGAGGTACTCCAGGAGGATGCTGATGAGGTGCTCGAGGAGAAAGCTTCTCTGGAGGAGAAGATCACGGTCTTGGAGTCGATGCTCCGTGAGAAGGAGAACCAGGTTGCTTCCACCCAGTCTGAGACGCGGGCCGCGCAACGCGAAGAGAAGGCAGCGTTGGAGAACAAACTGTACGATCTCGAAGCCCGCTTACGAGAGAAGGATTCGCAACACCGCAAGATCCAGAACGAGATCAAGACAGCACAGCGCGAAGAGAAAACATCAATGGAGCGCGAGCTAAGAGATCTGGAGTCCCGTCTGCGCGAGAAAGAGTCGCAGCTCCGCCTTCTGCAGGCGTCTGCCAAGGCTGTGCAGCAGAAAGCGCAACACGAGGCATATGACCTCGATGCGCAGTCGCAGGCTCTCGAGAAGCGCCACGTCAAGGAGATTAACGGCCTCGCGAAACAGATCCAGTTCTTGCGTGCCCGCTGCTCACGCGCCGAGTCATTCCGGGAAGCGCTTGGGTATCAGAAACACTTCTTCCTGATGCAGATCCAGACCTACAATGAATGGTACGTTTCCGTCCACATCACAATCTGAATCAACACTAACAGTCTTACAGCAATCAGGAGGATCTCAACCTCATCTCGCAAATGGGCATCACGCCTGACATCACTGTCCATGAGCGTCGCCCTAAGCTCAAGTCAGCCGCATTGGCTGTTATCGCGGCATTGAGAATGCAGAAGTTGAGCGAAGGCTGGGCAGAGAACCGCAAGATCCAGGAGCAATTGAAGCAGAAGTTCGCGAGTATGCGAAGACAGAGCGGGAGGAAGTCCGGTGTGGGAATGAAGACCGCGAGATAGAAACTCGTACTTGACTGATTGTCATGGGTCTGGTCAGGCGTTTTGGTATCGTTATGCATGTGCGGTGTTCACTTAATGCGTTATGAACGTTTTGGTTGTTGATATCTGGGTCAGGGTGACTATCGAGTCTGGTTCGACTTTGGTCAATGTTCATACTCGTCCCTTTGAAATGTTACGACCGCAACCACGGTCAAAGGGTAGCCCCATCATTTCGATTTATTCGCAACTTTATGTATACTCGTGTTTCTTGCAAAATCACACTACACATACACCATCTACAAGACGACAGATTGAGGTATCACAACAGCACATCATGTCAAAATACGTTCTGCCCAAATCGAGATCTGGTCACAAGACTGCGGCAGGCTCCATCGACCACGTCCTAGCCTTCATCGACACTTACGAAGATACCCCAAAACTCAAAAAGATCACTGCCAGCACCGGTACTTGCGTCAGGTCGACGAAGAAGTCGCTGATGGTTTAGCTTCCAAGATCAAGTACCCGTTTGCAATTGTTTGGCGCATATTCCACCGCAGCACCACCTGGGCAACCCTTTCAGAAGCTGTACAGAATCCACAGTACTTTCCAGCATGACGGCAGTCCAGTGCCACCCTATCTGCCCTCCGGGAGAGATAGTTCCTCGTGTCATGAAGGAGCCAGGCATAGTCCTCCCAAAGCGGACTGGCCTGATCTCGTCCTCGCTCATTGGCCAGAGCTCACCAGGGTCCAGCGTCAAGCTCACGAGCTCTCCCGAGCGGAGAACCTGGGAGCTCTCCAACATCACGTCACTCACAAACACGCCGCACACGACACCGAATCCATTCACACTGCCTCGCGCATACTCCAAACCCTACACGAGATACGAAGAGCACGCGCGCACGACACAATGGCATCCCGCGTCCTCCGCCCAGCGTTCCGGGCACTCAACAACCCAACCCGCGGTTTCCAGACCAGCGCTGCCCTGAGACAAGAGAAGCCGCTTGTTGCGCCTGTGAGGAGGCCTGTTGGTGCTTTCCGCGGAGGGTGAGTCGAGTGTCTCTGTTACGGTTCTGCTCAGTACGAAGGACACACTTGTGTTATGTGCAAACACGACGCGTTACAACTGGGTTTACGATCCGAGTTGGAACTTCACTATTTCGCCTGTCACCTTGTCATTTCGCTCTCTTTCTGTCTCCTTGCCACTAGGGGGTTTACGCATGTGTAATGAAGAGTGCGGTTCGAAGGGATGCTGATCTGACACCGTATAGACTCTTCGGCTTCCTGCTCGGCACCGCGACCGCCGGCGCCGGCATGTACTACTACGTGATCGACGAGTACCGCGTCAGCAACCAGCTGCTCACCGAGGACATCTACGCGCTGCAGAGTGCGGTGCAGAGGATAGAGGGCTATGTCCGGACGCTCGAGGAGAAGGTTGGGGAGAAGAGACGTTAAGAATGCGCAGACGATGACGCATCTGACCAGGCAGAGCGCACGCCGGACGACAAATAAGCATGCAGATATACTGTACTTGCCAGTGGTGTGAGGAATGTGCAAGGTGGTGGACGTGAGAGCAGAGAACATATGCAAGGGAGTTTCTTATACCAATTCATCTGACTTTTAATCATCTTTAAGCTTTGCGGCAGTGGTTTGAGTATTGGAAGCCGAAGCTTACAATAACAGTACTACAGCTCATCAGATATCGTTACAACGCAGAGTTATGGACCTTGGTCTGTACCTCCCCTGCTCGGGTTTGTTGCTCACTCATCAGGGAGCCTTGCAGAGAGCTTTCATGTCCTTCCCTCCAATACAGCTTCTGCACGCCCTCACTATCTCGCGCCGTTTCAGAAAGTCCCGCCCATGATCTCTGACGCCATGCACCAGGTCTGCCACCAGGCCGTGAGCATCTCCGCGCCCCGACCCATGCAGCAAATCGGCCGCACGATCGCGATTGACGTCCGCGCCATGACTGAGCAGGAAGTAGGCGTCCGGAACCCTGGCAGCAGAGACCACATACTGCAAAAGAGTGACGCGTCTTTGATCGGTTGGTGAAGATCTTGCTCAGCAAATGTTGCGGAAGGTCGAGCAGTGACATGGTGATGTCGTACAATACAGTCGAACCGCACTCTGGAAAAGAAGCATGTCTGTATCTTCAAAATCAGGTGTGGGGTTAGTTGCGTGACGCTCGAGTCTCATGTTCACCTTCACCTCGCTAGCATGATCTCGTGCTCGAGGTTGAGACGGGACTCTGCAGCCACGCCACTTGTAAAATGACATGGCCACGATGCTGAAGTTCCTCTGGCGATGATAGTGCTACGAAAGCTAATCGCTGTACTCATGCAAAGCTCGATACATTGTCTATCGCTGCTACCACTCTTCGCAAACAAAATGCAATACCGACACTCAAAACGCCAGAACACCCGCCAATATCATCATGCTGGTGTATATCCTCAAACGCCATGCTAAGCATCAAATCTTTCAACAACCACCACCTAGAATCCCTCCAAACACTCCTCCACAACCCCCTCCACCATCTTCAACCCATAAAACGCCGCGACCCGTGCATAAACACCCATCTTCCTCCCCACCTCGCCCCGATCCTTGGTCGCAACCCACTCGCCCGCACACGCACAGTGCTCCATGAACTCATTACTCCTCAAGCGCTTGCACTTGCCGCACTTCAGATCCTGGGCCACCCACTCCAGCACCATCTTCTGCAGGTTCGACACAAGCCGCTCTTCGATGTGCAATTTATCGTAGGGAGCGAGACAGAGGGGGTTGTCGCACTTCCACTTGGGCAACGTACTCTGCGCATCAGCAGTACCGGTAGCAAGAACAGGGGGCAAGAGTGCAGCGTCGCGACAGAGGTCTAGGTCGCGAGAGGACGTGCACTCGTCGCACACGACGCTCACGACAAGGGATGCGGAAGGATTGGCGAACGCAGCGTCGGCGCTGAATTCGCGGATCTCGAATAGATGCAGCAGTTCTTTGCGTAGAAGACGCGCTTCGAGGCTCGTCGCGCGGTCGAGCGACAGCACTTGGCACACGCACTTGACGAGCTGCAGCACGGGATTGTTCAGGTTGAGATGGCTGCCCGGCAGCGACGGGAAGGCGTAGTCGGCCGCGAGCTCGGGGTGCAGGATCTCTGTGTGCTGGCGGCGCAGAAGCGCGGCGATGTGTTTGTACAGCCCTTTCGTGAAAGTCTTGGGTAAGATCTGGGTTTTCTCGTCTGGATCGACGGTCAGAGGTCGCAGGGGGATTTGAGTCGCGCGCGGTGTGCTGCCGTCGGCGAGAGCAGGGCGTTTGCGCGCGTGCATCAGCTCGATGAATTCGAGCACCCATTGCTCGAAGACGGGCTGCAGGGTCGGCGGCAGGAAGGATGCGAGCTGCCAGCACATGATGTCGTCGAGGGTCTGGTGCTCTTCTTCGACGACGGTGGCGGTGCCGCGGCCGCCGTAGTTGAAGGCGTCGTACCAGACGAGGTAGTCCCAGTACTCTTTGATCTCGAGGTCCATGAACTGGAAGAGCGGCTTCGCCTTGATGGTCTTGATGATGTACTGGCTGTACGCGTAGGCATTGCCGACCTCGGCTTTTGTTGTCTGCAGCAGCAGGCGCGTAGGCGAGGCGAAGACGATGTGGCTGCCCACACGTTTGAAGTCGCTCATGAGCTGCTGAAGTGTCTTCTTGCTCATCATCTGCACGTAGTAGTGCAGGCTGCGATCGTAGAGGAACGAGCCGGGCGAGCTGACCCACCGCACGAGGTGCTGGACCATGACATCTGCCATAGAGTATCCATTTCCTGCACTGACGGCCTCAACCCACCATGCTTTCACCATCTCGCGCAGCACAGTGATACCAGCTGATGCAAACGCGTTGTCGGAGTAGATGGTGCTTGTACCGTCGTTTGCAGCGTCATATGACGGCGCTGCAGGGTTGAAGGATACACTGTCTGCGCCCTCTAGATCGTTGATAAGAGACGAAGAGAGGATTGTGTTGATAGCAAGATTGCGAAGGTTCAAATCAATGCAAACTGACGAGTAAGTGCCAGGATTGTTGATGGACGGCATATCGACAGTCTCCAGTGGGCCAAGGATGTCGTCCTTCTCATAGCCAGCATGATCTGGTTTGGCTTGACCGGACCACCAGAGGATGACGCGGTCTTTCTGGAGACGTCTGGCGTAGGCAATGTCGATGAGGAAGCGCGGATCGTTGCTTTCCAAGTTGCAGAGCGGAATGTCGCCGTACCGCGCAAGCTCCATGAGATGAGATGCCCACGACCCCAGATCAAGGTAGTGACTGACAAGGCGCTTGGCGATGAAAGACTGCCAGCCCAGGGGCGGCAACTGCTTGTCGGACTCATCTGGGTGCAGCGACAGGATCGGCAGGTCCTTCAGCATGGGGATGTCATGCGATAGCAGAGCCTGGTTTGGAGACTGCATGACCACAACGACAGGCTTGCCTTCATCCGTCTTTATCTTCTTGATGACATCGCCGAGCTCCAGCAGCGCCTTGCGTCTGGTTGTTACCATCGTGGTCTTGAAGTGTATGTTCTCTTGGTACTCGATGGCCGCCTGCCATGGTTCGCCTTGGCTATCTTCCATCCGGCGTTGCAGCGCGTCAAGATAGATTTTGTCAACATTTGGCATGCCTTGGGAGTCCTTGGACCGATTCTGGATGACGATGTTGGCTTCGCTCTTGTTTGTCGAGAACACAGCATATATGTTGCGGTCTCCGCTGCTGACATGGTACACGTAGAGGTAGGTGAACGAAGCATCAGCAAGGTACAGGTTCTTCGATGGAATCTTGCGCAACGACGACAAATCGAACCCCTGCTCCAGACCCTTACCAAGAACACCCTTCTGCGACTCGTCGAATGTGCAGGTGCTGCCCAGCTCCAAGATAGCGCGGATGTTGAGCGGCACCTGCGTTTCGTAGACACCTTCAACACTGGGGTGGCTGAAAAGTGCTGAGATGCTGTTGGTTTCTTGGACATACGTTTGCTCCGACATCTGGAGCTTGAACAGGTGTATTGACGGGTGTCCGTTGGGCAGGGTATGGTTGACGATCTTCTCTACTGAACACCCGCTGATCGATACGTCTGGCAGGTCATCGCTTCGGAGGTTGAGATACAGCTGCCGCGGCACCACAACCTTCAGCGTGTGAATCTTCTTGTCAATCAGCACGAAGGCTTTGACTTCTCCCGGAACCTCCGTCGGGCGTAGTTGGATGAGCTGCCAGGTGCTGATGAACAACATCTCAGCTTGGTTCCTGAACAGCGTTCCAATAGTGTCTGAGGTGTCCACTGGCTTCTCTCCGAAAAGCTGTCGTCTGCGTCGTCGCGCTTGCCGCTGGATCTTCCATTTCTGCTTCTGGTACATGAGCCACCCGGAGTAGTCTTTGTTGATGTCTGGCATGACCTTGGGCAACGCAGCATATGGATCTGTCTGCACTGGGATCGCAGGCTCAGGCTCCTTTCGCTTGGACACCATTTTGGTCGCCACTCCTCTTTTCATTTGAGACAGCTTGGGAGCGCCGAAGTCTTCGAAGTCGCCGGACAGCTTGTTGTTCGCCACATTAGCATCGCCGTTGGTCAATGCCTTCTTGCTTTTAGTGAACATGTCCGTCATCTTCGTCTGTTGGAACTTGTCCTCTTTCTGACGGATCCTCTTCGCGAGCCAATCGGGATGCGGGACGCGAGGGACCGGGTTCGTGACTTTCTGGAGCGCCGCGGGGATGGTGATAAGTTTCTGGATGACGGACGCAAGACGCTCGCGGTAATAGTCCCAGTCCAAGATACTTCTAATGTCCATCTCGCCAGGGTCCTCTCGCATCCACTTACGCAGGAAGTAGCGCTTGACCGAGTCCTCTGCCGAGAAGATGGACATCGGGATGGCGCGCTCGGTGACAGGGGCGTTTCGAGGCCGCGAAGAGATGATGTACTTGCAGTTGAGGCCCTTGTCCTTGACCATCTGCTCACCCAGAAACTCAGCCAGGCGTTTGGCGGTGGTGATGGCAGTAGACTTCTGCGCTCCGTACTCCTCCAGAGTCTTGGTCATGCTCTTGTTCTCAACGATGAGATCAACAAGCTCCTCGTCTGCCAGTGTCGCACCTCTCGTGTCCAGAATGTCGAGCCAGCGGTTGGCGACGTTGGCGACAGCACCGTATGTCTCTTCGAGCGTCGTGCCCTCCAGAAAGAACTTGAAGATCTGCGATTGGAAGTTCTTGATGAGCTTCAGCTCACCACGTCGCTTGACCTCGAAGCCCTTCAACTCCGCAAGACTGCCATCGTGGTTGAACACGGCATAACGCTTCTTCAAGTTCTTATCCTCCTCTTTCGATGTAGGTAAAATCATAGCCTTGTACGGCCCATCCACCTCAAAGAAGATGGTGTTATCGCTATGCTTCTCGTACTTGAACGTGTTCGGGTCAACAAGCGTCTCGTACTGGTGGTTAGTGTATTGTTCATGAACCAGATGATTCAACATAGTACACGGGTACGAAATGGTGAGCTTCTTGCCGTTGCTCATCTTGAACGCAAAGTTCTCCGGGAACGTCGCAGGCAGGATAGCCCAGATACCGTCCGTATCCAGCTCCAGCGGTCGCCCAATGCGCTCCACCAGCGACCGAGCAAGCTGAATGATTCGCGCCCCCGTCAGACACGTGACACCAGCCATCTCAAGCGAGTACCATCGCGAACCCTTGCGCATGACGTAGCCGTAGAAGGAGTTGAGAATGACCTTGTGTGCCAACTGCATGGAGTCGAACAACACCACCATCTTCTTTGCATCCTCGACTTGTGCGGCTGGAGCGCCGGCCTTCTTCAGCTCCTCAGTCTTGCCCTTCCAGACCTTCTGTTTCCCCTTGAAATCGTACCGACGATCACGAAAGCTGACGACTGTATCGACATAAAAGGGGTTCTCGCGCTGGCAGATGATGGCTTCGCGTTCTATCGTCGTCTGGTCGTGGATCTTGTGGTAGATCTTCTTCGAGTAGTCCGTTAAGCGCTTCTTGATTAGCGTGGCTTGTTCGTCGACAGATAGCTCTTGGAACGTCCTGGTCATGGAATTGGCATACTTCCCAGGGAAGCGTTCGTTCTCCAGCGCATTGCGCACCATGTTGTACTCGTCGCGCTTGGCAGGGAGGTACTCGCCTCTCCACGCCCAAGGCATGCGTCGGTCGCACGTCTTGCCGGGTCGGTTGAAGTCGCATGCAGCGCAGTTCGACTCCTTAATCATGGAATCGGGTTGCAGCCGATTTGTCGTCATGATGTTCGGGTACATAGAAGCGACGTCCAAGTGGTAGATGAGTGGTCGTTCATTCCGGTTCGGTGTGTTCTTAAGCTGCATCAGCTTCTCCACGATCTGGCCTTTGATCTCCTCATAATTCGTAATATCCTCTAGCTTTTTCTTCTCCTCGACCTCGATGCTAAACTTGAGCGCGGCATCGAGATCTCGGACAAGCTCGTCAATAGCCGTTGGATCTACTGCGAAGTCGTACGGAATGTCACTGCGAAAGACGCCGGCTTCGATACTCTCAACGTGGCCTCCAACGTAGGTTTCCGACTCCAGAAGATGGCCTTCCCAGAAGGCCTCCTTGGGTGCTTGGTGCTTGTTTGGAAGAACAATGCCCTTCTGATATGCTTGCACCATCAACAGCATCTCGCACAGGGTACCAGTACCCTTTCGTAGTGTATCGTCCGGGCCCAGCGGGATAATCTTACACAGCGCGAAGATGAAGGGGTGCACATATTTCATGTACAGATAGTAGGTAGCAACCGCGTCGGAAACCGAGTACTCCGCTAATGTCTGCGGCCGTTCAGAAGCGTACGGTGTCATAAGCTCCGGATCAAGCTCGTCAGGATCGTAGCCCAGCTTGGCCATCGTGACGGCCTTCAGACCACGACTTCCTTGCGGCAGGTAACTGTCTCGGCTGACCCAGGCGAAAGCATCCATGTGTGCACAGTAGTCGGACTGGTAGATGTCCTCGCTGTTTTTCCGGAAGCCAATCTCCTGGTACATGTCGATGCCCAGCACACTGGCTCGAGCTTCTACAAATGGCCAATCGAAGAAGTCTCCGTTGTACGTGACCATGACTGTTGGCCGCGCCTCCTTGATGTGCTCGAAGAAGCGCTCAAGCACCGCCTTCTCGTCCGGCTCGTTGAAGATCATAAATTGACCCGGGTATTCTGGTTTGGGCGTGTACTCGAAGTCCTGGATATCTTCCGAGACGATCTCGCGATTCGTAATGAGAAAACCCTGACCGTCGATCATGTACGAAATCATCATGATCTGATCGATGACCGCATCTGGAAACTTGAGCGGCAGCTTCGTCGTCTCGATATCGTATGCCATGACCACAGGATCCGCAGGCGTCAGACGGTCCTCCAAACATGACATGCTGACAACGCCGTGCTTTGCCTCTACTGTGTACCAGTTTCCAATCCTGACGTCCTTGTCGATAGCAACTCGAACGTGGTAGGGGACGTCGTATTCGCGAATGTCCAAAATGAAGTCGCTCGAATCGACAACAGCCGTAAATCGTTTCTCGTGTTCGTAATCGTCGTTGTCGTAAAAGTCCATATCCACATTCCCTGTCGCAACCTCGGCGTACGTATCCATGGCGTTGACGTTCTTCTTGTTCTTCTCTACGATTGGGCTGACGGCTCTCCGGACGGCGAGCAGGTCGTTCACGTTCGCGAAGCTGAGCTGCAGGAACGTTCTCCTGTAGCCAGTGAGATGGTTCGGCATGGACAGATCCTCCTTCTCGACCCTCTTGAACGCCTTGACCAGCCCTTCGAAGGCGCGCCGACACCACTCTTCCACTTCTTGCTCCTTGCCCTTCTTCACCGCGAGCAGGAAGTACGGATCGTACTCGAGTGTCGCCTTGAACGTATCGCCGTCCTCGCCGATGAAGTAGAAGTCGACGCCTGCTCTCCCTCCCGGTACCTGCTCGTCTTCCATGGCGGTCGAGCGCATGTTAACAAGCCATCCGACCTTCTTCTTGCCCGAGTCGAAGCGCGGGAAGCCCATGGCCTCGTCGATGCGGTCGGCCAGGCGTGTGGACTCGAGCCGCTCATTCTGTGATGTCTGTTCGGTGCTGCGTAATGTGCCCGCGTCGACCGTCTTGCGTTTGTTGTGCCCGTAGTTGGACTGCCCGCCTTTGCCGACCCGGCGGAAGGGCTGGCCTGCTCGTCGCGGCGCGCCCATGGCGTGTGTGTGGTACGGAAGACGGAAGAAAGAATTAAGAGGTGTAAACGAGGGTATATGCAATTCAGGGTATCATCTGGGCAATCGAAGTGTGCAAGACGCGGGGTATCAGGTAAACGCAGCGTGAATGTGCAATGCGAGAGCAGCGAGGGACACTGCGGCACCATGTTACAAAACACGTCCACGCGCGTTCCCACCGCGTCGCGTTTCGTGCTAACCGGATTCGCTAAAGTGGTAAATGGGCGCGGGCCAGGTCTTGCAGGGGTGATATGATGCATCATCAACATTTCTCTCGGGCCTTTCCGCACCACCGCCGAGCGCAGCCATCAATCGACCAATCCGCCGACGCAGACACAACACCTCGACTTTCTCCACGCTCGAGGCACGACTCCCCAGACCGCATTGCGTATTTCAAACCCGATCACACACACCATGGCAGACGACACACGGCCCGAGTCCGGTGTGCAAACAGTGCAAATCGAAAACCTCCCACCGCGCCCACGCGCACCAGCAAACAGCATGCCGGGCGGGACCGCACACACAGCGGGCGGCGAAAAGCTCGACGGCGAGGGGCCATCCTACATCGACGCCGTGCGCTCGCTAGGGCCCGAGTACTACCTGAACTTCCACAAGCGGCCGTGCGTGCGGGACTCGCAGCTGCAGGGCATAGCGGCTGGATTCGCAGGCGGCGCGCTGGCGGGGATAATAGGGAGTGCGTCACAAAATCCAAACCCTTCTTCAAGACCTTGGAGAGGTGATGGAGATCTTCATTCGCTAATCGTTAGTGCAGAACCCGTGCTCGTGGCGTCCAACTGGGCGGTCGCTACCTGGTGCGGCGTATCGGTCCTCTCGTACCAAGTGTGCCAGTACTACCGGTCGAAAGAAAAGGCCGGGATCAAGCAGGCGCAGGACCTGATGACGCAGAAGCGGGCCAACATCGAGGCGAAGAAGGAGGCGCGGCGGCGGCAGAAGGAAGAGTACGAGCGACAGGAGCAGATTCGGCGGCAGGAGGAGGAGAGGCGCAAGAGCTGGGGGTATTGGTACGAGAAGAATGTCAAGTTTTGGTAGGCGATATATGAGAAGGGAGAAGAGGGATCCTATCATGAGGTTGAAGAGCTGGTAAGATTAAGTGGAGTATGTACAGCACTTGTACTATATAAGTCTGTAATATCTGTATGATATGGCCTGCATGCAACGGGCCGAGTCTGAACCGAACCAAAGGAATAAAGAAATGCTCCTTTCGCCATACGCCGTGATCCATGAGCCCTGTTTACCCAGAAGCCAAACCGTTGTTCGTCATGTTGCTGTCGTGAAGTCGTCGTACAATGTCTCGCCCTCCAAGCCGCTTCTAGATCTCCTCATTACATTGCCTCCTTTCGCCTTTGCTGTCTCCGCCGGCGCTTGTTGCACGACAATACTGGGAGTGAGGACTTGCGCCACATTATGATTCTCTTCCAGGTTACACAGAGAACTGAACCTTCCGTCTCGGCACCTCCAGAGGCTGGTGTGGCACCTCTCTCTCGATTGTCGACTCTCTAGAAGCGTGTGGCCGAGCGCTGACTCCACGATTCCTCCTCTGGCTGCGCTTTGCCCGCGCCTCGCGAGTTTCCCTGGCTTTCCACTCTTGCAGTTGCTGCTTCCTCCTCTGCGCGCGTTGGTAGGCGATCGCAGGAGTCGGCTTGAACCCAATACCATTCAGTCCGGTGCCATCGTCATCTGGATCGTTTGCTGGACCGGTGAGGTGACCCGTGATCTCGTCATCCCGCCACGTAAGGGCTGGAGGTGGGGGTGTTGAAGTCCGAGGGCGCGATTTCGACGATTGATGTGTCGATATTGACGTCTCGCTGGTCTGACTGCTGAAGGACGTTTGTGGCGAGTAGTTGCTATCAGACGATGATACGAAAGCGGTGGGTTGCGCAAAAGCGGCAATGTCTGTCACGATGCGGGGTCGCGGCGCTTGAGGTGTGTCCGGAATCTCTCGAGCAGCGTCTAACGTGGGCTTGAGTACAGCAGTGTCCAGAATGTTGACTTTCTTATGGGACTTCACGTTCGTCGGTGCTGGCTGCCAGCTGGGACCATCGACGTCGTCCAGGTCCATGGCGCCCAGCTTCGGCTTCTTGCGTATGACATCGTCGGTGGGCGTGAGCGGGGACATGGGAATGGCCGCCGTGGCGATGAGGGTCATCCCTCTGAGCTGGTCCGCGACTGCATTCCTGGGGCTGTCAGGCCCCGTCGACGGTGCGGGACTGTCTCGTCGTGGTGGGGTTTGGGCGGGTCGGATGGCCAAGGCGGTGTTGAGCAGCGGAATCTGCTGGGGCTGGTCGCGCTTGCGCTTCGGCGAGGGGTGAGCAAGCTGCATCGGTGGCATTTCGCCGGCGGTGGCCTTTACATGAGGGCGAGGAGCAGGGCAGGCGCCAGAACCGAGGGTCTGCTGAGGGTGTTGTTGTTGACTGGTAAGCATACTGCCCACGATCGTCTTAGCGAGGTGGGGCACGGCTCCCGACCCTGGAGTGCCTCGACGTAGGGCTGAGCATCCCTGCATCTCCGGCGCGTCACTGGACGACTTCGGAGAACGACCGCCTGTCACTGGTGGATCTCTGCAGCTGTCACTTCACCGCCGCCGTCTGTCAGTGGCCTTGCATACTGTAGTGCATCGACTATGGACAGCCGTACTGGAGGCAGTCACCTACATCGCCGTCTCGATCCTATGCTTGTTGCCTGATCGTGACGTCGACTGACTCGTCAGAATCTCATACTCAGATGCACTTCTTGACTACAACATCTTTTTCATCTGACTCCGACTGCCACTGCACGTGCCTTTGCACTTACAAAGGCGTTACAGTAGTCCCTTTCTCTGAGGTGAAGATCGCCATTCACCATGCAGCAGAGCTCCATCACCGGGTTCTTCAAGAAAGCTCCCGGTCCACATGGCTCTCGAAGAGACGAGCAACGTGCAAGCAATGACCGACAGGATCGACGACCTGGCCCGTATCGATCCCGCGGAAGCAGCTCTACACCCAGCACGCGAGGCCAGCATCGAGGCGGCAAATCACCACGCAACATGGAGCTGAAGAAGGTAGCGCAGGAGACCAAGGACGTCCTTCCGGCTATACTCAGATCCTTGCCTGGCTTTGGGGTCGACGTGTCTACCGTCTACGATCTGAACGACCTCGCACCACTGGATCCCGCAGACTGTCCGGGACACGTGCTTCCCAGCGGTGACGAAGATGCTGGCAAAGTGGGAACCAGGATACGTGTGCTGGATAAGGACTCCTTTGATGCTGCGATCGAACTTCAGCCCGACTACAAAGCCAAAGGGCATCTGAGCAACCTCCCCGCAGCGACGTTTAGCGCGGACGACAGCGAAGCAGAGGTCTCGCCAGCAGCAGACGACAACAACAATGATAACGAAGACGACGAGATGGACTTAGACGGCCTACCGGTCACTGAACCCGCACCTCAGCCTCCTTCTTGGGACCTGTCTGCGCGATCACCACTCAATAACCCAACTGCCAAACCCCCCCGGAAAGCCTCACCTCCCAAACCCAGCTCAAACGCCAAACGATACACCATTCCATCCTTCTCTCCCCTCGCTCCGTCTCCAGTCTTGGTCCTCAACCTCGCCTCGGAGCGGCACGCCGGCGGCGGCTGGCTCAACGGCGCAATGGCACAAGAAGAATCGCTCTGCTACCGGTCGTCCCTGTACCGCTCTTTACGGCGGCGTTTCTACCCGCTGGCATCTTTGAGCGTGATATACAGCCCATCCGTGGTAATCATCCGGTCCAGCACTAGCGAGGGGCATAAGCTGTACACGGAGAAAGCGTCGGAGCTGCCGGTTGCGAGTGTGCTTAGTGTTGCGGCGCTGCGGCATCCGGATGTCAAATCTGCTACTGATGGCAATGGTGATGGTGATGGTGATGGTGATGGTGATGGTGATGGGGTGGACAAGTTCGCGAGCGCGGGTCAAAGAGCGGAGACGAAGCGCAAGATCCGCGTCAGTCTGCGTGTAGCAGCGCGCCAGGGACACCGGAAGCTCGTCCTCGGCGCGCTGGGCTGCGGCGTATTCGCCAACCCTGCGTCCGACGTAGCTAGTTGTTTTCTGGAAGTCTTGTCGGAACGCGAGTTTCAGGGCGGGTGGTGGGAAGATGTGGTATTTGCGGTCATGGATAACAAGACTGGTGGAGAGGGAGGGAAGGATGGGAGCGGGAATTTTGGACAATTCTATCGTGTGTTGGATGGAGAAGTCGTGTGAGCTCTGAGCGAGGATATGCGGTGTAGTGATGCGGCAAGATGAAGATGCAGCTGCGTCTTCAAGAGCGGGGACTTCATTTTGCTCAAACGCCATGCAGCATATATGCTATAGACTGACATGGTGTGGAGCTCTGGCAAAGGCTCGCTCCGAAGCACTAGTACCTCAATCGACACCTGTGCGCAACTGACTCACACCTGGGTTAGTGTGTTATGGCTGCTGAACGCCCTGCTAGCTGTTTAGGCGTCACTTGCCCAAGACAACAGAGAATGCGTGTGAATCCTCTATATTAGCCGTGTCGACTTAGGTATCAAAGCGCTAACAAGCCCGGCCAACTTTTGCTACAGCAAGCTATGAGACGCCGAGGCTCGCAATCTCCCCCTGTTCGCTCTTCTGCTGCCCGCCGAGCGAATACGACGCCTTCCACCGCATCTTGATGCCGCCACCGTTCCCTCTTTGTACATTGTTAACTCTGATGTTCTGTGAGATGCCGTGTTTCTGGTTGGGCGCAAGGTTGACACCGGACTGGGGCTCGAGTTGCAGTTGCGCGCCCTATAATGGGTTAGTGACGTAAAATGCATGTGTCGGGGTATGTACCTTTGAGGCTGCGACCTGCAATGTCAGGCCGGATATGGGAAGGGGCGTGTTGTTGGATACTCGCGAGTTGATGAGCAGGTTTGTGTCGGTCTCGCGCGAGACGTTGAAGAGCACGTTGATGCTGGAGTTGACCACTGTGAGCTCTTTGGATGTGTCTGGTACAGAAGACGCGAAAGTCCACTCGTCGTCGTCGTTCGCTGCGCTTGTACTGCTCTGCGCCAGGTTTGATGTAGGCCCAGAGATATCGCCGCCTAGAAGATCGACTGCTGCAGACGCCGGTGCCGGTGGTTTGACCGACTGTTGGTACTGAAAGGGTGATCCTCCACGTGGTGTCGACGTAAGGGCGGCGAAAGGATCTGGCGTGCGTGACGGCTGAGCGGGGGCGTGGGAGAATGTGGCAGAGGGAGGTGGTGACGAGATTTGTTGTGGAGGTGGTGTGGATCGCGGCCCTGATGTAAAGAGGTCGGTGATTGCCTGATTCGAGGCTTTCTGTTGTTGAGGTACTGGCACGCCTGATAGACCTAGAACTGACCCATTCGAGCCTCCGAGCGCTATGCTGCCTGACTGGCCGTAGCTGTCACCAGCCAAAGACAATCCGAGCAAATCGTCCTCCAGCGCGTTGCCCTTAGCTGCCGGCTGTCCTGAGGCTGCGCCGGACGATTCTGCCGCTGCGGGAGCTGGTGCGGGTTCTGGTTCGCCGAAGTCGATCAAGTTCAATTCGTTGTTGGCGCCCTTCGACACTCCAGCACCACTGCGCCCCAATGTACCCTGTGGTATCTTGTTCGCGCCCTCGATATCGCCCTCCTTGATCAGCTTGTACCTCTGTATTGTGCGATGTATGCTGTCGTTAATTTGGAAAAGCTTCGCGACCGCCTCTGTGTCTTCCGAGTCCTCTTCGCACATCTTCTGGATCTTTGGTTGGGCGTTCTGCAGGGAACTTGCGAGTTCCTCGAATACGTCGCCCTCCTTGAGCTGGTCGCCGGGCTTGTAGCCGCTCAGCATTTCCTCGAGTAATCTGGCCTTCTGCTGGATCTTGCCGACTTCTTCGGCGGCCTTTGCGCGCCAGTCTGTTTTGTTCCTTTGGTCGTAGCCCGCCATGACCTTCATGAGCTTGTTCGCTTCTTGCAGGTCCTGCGGTCCGCCGCGGCGAATGAGCTCCTGCAGCTTCGCGGACTGTGCTTCTCGTTCTTCTGCCTCCATCTCCTCGGGCGATCGAAGGTTCTGGCTGATGTCAGCATTATGTCCACATGGTACCCACAAGTCCAACATACGTCACTGGGATTCAGCACTGCGGCGTCTTCCTTGCGTACTTCGGGGAAAATGTAGCCCTTGTAGCTCAGAAGCCGGTGCATGTCCCTGATGAAGCCCAGGTCGTCCTTGTACCGCGACGTCTGGCATATGGTCTGCCGCCATTCTTCAATCAGCTCGAGGATGCGGTTCTGAACGCGCGACGAATGCACAGGCGGGCGTTCGGGGAAGCGGCGGACGAGCTCGTTGAGGAACTCCTTGGTGCTGATCTGGAGGTGGAACGGATAGCCGCAGTTCTTGACGCAGATGTCGAGGAGCTGTGTAATGGTGAGCGACGATTGTCATGGCGGGCATGGCGGGGCAGCTCTTGCGTACACTGAGTGCGAGCAGGGCGACGTTCTGGTTGCGGTGGTTGACATAGTGCACAATCGACACGGCGGCCTCGCGGGGTCTATCTCTGTGAGCGCATGTCCAGTCCTGCAGTACGTGGGATTATGCATACGCGGAGCCCTTCTTCTGGTTGATCAGGTCGGTGATCTCGAGGTTCAGCGCGAGATTCGGCTCGAAGTTCTGCGGGTCGCATGCCTGCACTGTCGCACTGTCAGTCCACCACTCGCCCCCGCGCCAATTGCCTGTTCGTACGTATGAAGCGCTGCAGCGGACTCGTGGGCGCCTCGCCGAACGCGCCGTAGCGGTCGCGGGCGGCCATGCGCGCAGATGCTGCCTCCATTGCCGCCGCCGATGGAGATCTGCTGGAGTAGTTGGGAAACACGGTTGCGCACGGTGACCGGAACTGGGTGAGGGACAGATAGACGTATGACGAAGCACCCTATGCCTAAACGAGCCGGCAGCAGAGTTGCAGATTGAGGCGTGGTAGTCGGGGTGAATGGCGGGTATGCAGCCAATCGTCGAGGCAGAGCAGGGCTCCGGGGACTTGGCGGACTCGACAACTTCACCAACACCATCACACAATAGACCAACAGTAGTTCTGCACAGCCGATAAGATTCCATATTGTTAACAGCGAATCGCCCTTGGAGAAGCTGTACACGTGACATGTCTACACCAACCACCTACCATCTGGACATCTTCAGCGCCTCCAAGGCTACGCCTGCTACTCCAGACACCAACAGCACACCTTCAATACTCCGAACGTCATGACCGGCATGACTTGCCGTTCTCCACTGGTGGGTTGCGAGTGCGAATCCGCCATAAACCACCATTAATTCCAATACCCTGCGGCGATCAAGCAAGCCTTCATCTAATTTACCGCTCACGGTCCCATCCATGACCAAACGAAACAACTCACTTGTATGTTTAGAGCACATTGACTTGGCACTCTTGTGTTTCCTTCCGGTGGGCAGCTTCCGAAGCCACTGCACGCACCTTCTGCTGCGCATCTGTCGCCCAAATGTCCGACGTGAAACATCTAGTCTTACCCTGTGAAGGAGTATTATGCCTACTTCGACAGCAACTGACAAGCTTTGCTCCACTACGCAGCGGCACAACTCCATCGTCAATCTCTCTTGGCTGCCCGCGGACGGAGAATTCCTTGCGGCTCCGGTGGTCTGCATGATGCTTTATACGAGCCCATATCCGACATCGTGGAGCGTGGGTATATATGTAGGTCATCCCGTCAAGCTCTTCCACTCATACCTTCGCCTCTTTCTCTTTGAACATTACATTCTTTTCAGTCACTCGTTCTTTACTTCGTCATGGTCAAGCTTGAGCTCCTGGCCGCTTCGGCCCTCGCCATGGGTGCGCTGGCACACCCACACATCAAGCACATTGGCAGCTCGAAGCGCTTCTGCGCCAACGAAGCTCCCGAGGCCCTCTTCGCCCGCGACCTGACCTCGCGAGCCACCATTCCCAAAGCCACAACCTGGAATCCTCCCTCGTCGATGGTCACCGCCCTCGACCAGGTCTGGAAGCAGACTCTCAAGGAGAACCCCGACGGCCTCAAGGACAAGAACTGGATTACCGACCAGCTCATCGCGAACAACGGCAGCATCAACTACTGCGTGCGCTGGAACACGGACGCGCACGTGAGCACCGCCGCCGACCGGGCGAAGATCACCAATGCGCTCCAGCGCTCGCTGCAGAAGTGGTTCGACGTGCTCGTCGGCTTTGAGGGATTTCCGCTCACCAAGCTGTCCGTCAAGACCGTCGGCTACGCAGTCAAGAACAAGAGCTTGATCCAGGGCTCCACTCCTGGGATCGATGTTTACACAACCGCTGATGCTGATGGTGTCCCGGAGTGCGATACCCGCTGCTACCGCGGTGCGCACCTCGATGACCCCAATGGTATCAGCTCTTGCCCCGGTGGCGAGGATAGCCGGTACGATATCTCGCTGTGGCTGGACAAGAGTCTTGAAGGCCAGATGGGCGGGTACGGATACAACTGGTGCGTCCCCTATCACATACCTCCCCTTCCCCCACCCAATCCGAATCCGCCGTGACTACCTCGACCTTCAAACACAGCAAAACTCACGCTGACATCTATTTCTCAGGGGCCAAGAACTCGGACCCGACTACGTCCTCTCCAACCTCGACTCCGACAACATCCATATCCTACTCCACGAAATGGGGCACGGCTTCGGATTGCTCGACTTCTACGACTGGGTCCCCCAGGGCCAGACGAGCTTTGTTATGATGGCTGGTAGCGCTATGGAGATTACTGAGTTTGATGCTTGGATGCTGAGGGATTGGTACCGTAAGTTGAAGAGCGTCCGCAAATGGTAGATCATCCTGAAGGGTTGATTGCTGTTGTTGTCGCCGGCGGTGCTATTAGGACGTAGTCGTGGCGGGACTGCTGGATCGTCGACAAGCGAAGATGGAGCATGCGCGTGCCGACTCAGCATCGAAGTGGTGGTGCGTTTTGTACATATATTCTTCTTTACACATACATACTCAAACACCCAATTCCTTCACGCCAATCTTCGCTATTCTTCTGATTTATATTTCCACTTCCAACACCAGTCTATGCGGCGATCTGCAGGAAGTCCTTGACCAGGTACGCTGTATACCCCGCCAACGCCACAAGCACACCCTGTGTACCATAGTACCCCAAAATCCTTCCAGGACCCATTGAGTCCTTAATCATCAAGCCGAGCTCGGCGTGGCTGATGCGCAGCGCGAACAACGTGCCGAGCGCGTAGTTGATATATGTCCTGTTTGCGCCGTTGAGCTCGGCGAGCAGCGCGATGGCGAGCGCGAGGGGCACGTTTTCGGCGAAGTTGAGCTGTGCGCGCGTTGCGACGTAGAGCGGGTCTTTTGTCCCGGCGCTGGCGTCAGTTTTGTCGCCCATGTAGCTGTATACGTTAGTTTGGGGGAAAATGCAAGTGTAGTATGTTTGGTCGATATTTGCGATTGGTGAGAACGCCATGGGTGTAGAGCATCATTCTCGGGAGGCATGGAATGCGGTACGTACGTCTTCGAGTTCAGGCGGTGGTACACGATCCGGTTCTGCAGGAAGACATAGTATGCGGCGAAGGGAGCGGCCCAGGTTGCTGTTGCTGGCGCAAGGAGAGGCATTGGGACGCCGAGGCCGATTTTGGTCGCCATTGTGATGGCTGCTGAGTTGGAGAGAAGGTACGAAAGGCGCTGGAGGCAATCGATGCTACGGAAATGAAGAAGTTCGGATGTCTGGATGTATGGAGCTTGAGCTCAGATGTTTTGACGGAGCTACTCCGGTCGTGACGTCGTTCAGGGATCTAGCTTTGAATCTAGCGTGCTGCTAGAATGTGGATCATCCCGTCCAAGAGCCTCAGGTAAGAAAGACATCATGAGTTGCGAGAACTGCCAGAGCTGGTCATGTGAACGAGAGAATGAGGAAATGAGAGTTGGGAATTGCATGCGGGCTGGATCCAAACACTGAGAATTGATCCAATGGTAGAACGCGGTTTCTCAATGGACAGTGATCAAGGTGATAGCGCTCGGTACATTGAGAGAAAAGTTCAAGATAGTTCGTTGTGTGTGCAAGGGTATCGTATAGTCGTGATATGCTTCAGCCCTCACCTTGAAGCTTTTAAGATGTGTAATGTACAGTATGGAGCTACAGGATGGATGAGCGTATGTTACCGGCTCTAGACATACGTTAGCATACGAGAATCTTATCAGAGGTCTTGACTGACAGGCTTCATATGCTCGGCATCGTTCTCTTTGTTATCTTGTCGAACCTCAGCCAACATCTTGTCGATGCCTCGTTCAGATAGTGCTTTCTGTGGCAAACATCAGTCGGGGTCCAGAATTGTCGAACGGATGGCTTTACTGAAAGACACTTCTCGTATGCATCGAACATGGGCTTGCACTCATCGTTTGTCGAGGTGCCTCTGAGGAATTCTGTCCTCATTAGTGAAGTTTAATGGAGGTCTTCAATGCACATACTCTCGCTATACCACTTCAGGAAGCAGTTGTCATATTTCCTGTCCACGTCAACTCTACTCTCCAGCCGATCCTGTGTGTACATACTCCTTCACTTCGTTGCACTCCGGAGCTAAGGATGCAGACATGATGATGGATGTTGACGGAGAAAGACCCACCGAGGCGGGTGAAGGTCGCGCCTGTCTGCAGCTCTTATCGATTGCCGCGCCAAGACCTCGAATTTCTGCGCCTTCTAAGAAAGTTGCGACAGGCGCTCTGCGCTCAGACATCGCCTGCGTCAACAAAGACGTCGTGCCTCACATCACCACCGAATCCACGTTGGAGCATGCGCAGCGAGTGAACGACGTCATGGAATCCTTCAAGTCGCTCCAGGACGAGATCTCTAAGGCCCTAGTCTCGACAACGCGCTCCGCAACACGCATTGCTGGCGCAGACATTGCGTTCCAGCGGTCACTCAACCCAGATGTCGGTGCAGCGCTCGATGCGCAGAATGGGCGCCTTCTCGCTCTTGCGCAACGCCTTCTCGAGAACGCCGCCGCGAGCTCAGACGCCGTAGGTCCTAAGCTACCCGACGTCGAATCCATAGACGGCAATTGGAGGGCGGTCGTTGATGTCATCGACAGCTTGCTTGAGAAGGCCGACACGAGCCTTGACGAGTATACGGGAGTGGTGAAGCGCTTGAGTCCCAGCGCGGATCCGGTAAGGAAATTGTATGCACGTTGGATTGGACGATGCTAACAGACACAGGGTGCCGTTAGGGCGCGACCCAACATCACCGAAAAGAAACACCTACCTAAGCCTCAACTCACGTTCGAGAATGTCCCCACCAACGACGAAACCGGGCCTTTTCGCCCGTTGCTGGTCACCAAGCCGCACGCGAAGATTCCATTGAAGAAATGCCTGAAGACATTCAAGGACAGCCGTGGCCGAGAACAATATCCCCACCCCTACCAGACCGAGATCGAGAAGTACGAATTTCCCAAGGCCGTATACGAACACGCCGAACCGCAAAAATATCCGCCCTTTGAGGAGACTACAGCCACCTTTGTTGATACCCCCGAGGCGGTCGAAGATATGCTGGCTGAGCTAAAAACTGTGAAGGAGCTGGCTATTGATTTGGAGCACCACGACAACCGCTCGTATATCGGCATGACGTCTCTAATGCAGATCAGTACCCGTGAGAAGGACTGGATAGTGGACACACTCAAACCCTGGAGACGGAAGCTGGAATGCCTGAATGAGGTCTTTGCTGATCCTGGTATCCTGAAGGTTCTGCACGGCTCATACATGGATGTCATCTGGCTGCAGCGCGATCTGGGACTGTACCTTGTCGGCTTATTCGACACTTACCACGCGGCACGATCTCTAGGCTACCCCGGCGCCAGTCTCGCATACCTGCTTGAGAGGCATGTCAACTTCAAGGCGCAAAAACAGTACCAGATGGCCGACTGGCGGACTCGACCACTGAGCACGGAGCTTTTCGATTACGCTCGTGCGGATACCCACTTTCTGCTCTACGTCTACGACAAGATGCGGAACGAACTGGTGGAGAAGTCAGACTTCTCCAATCCTGAAAAGAACAAGGTGCACGACGTCCAGGAAAAGTCAAAAGAATACGCACTTCAACGATATGAGCACCCCATCTACGACCGTGAGCTTGGTCTTGGGGGCTCTGGCTGGTACAAGGTCATCTCGAAATCACCCGTTACATTCACATCGCAACAGTTCGCTGTCTTCAAGGCAGTGCACGAATGGCGCGATACTTTGAGTCGAAAGGAGGACGAGAGTACATTCTTCGTCATGCCGAACCATGCTTTGTTCAGTATAGCACGCGCGATGCCTTCTGACAAACCAGCTCTGTACACTGCTATACAGCATGTCTCTCACCTTGTTCGTGCCCACGCGGACGAGCTCGTAGCCGTCGTTGCGCGAGCGAAGGAGGAAGGTGTCGATGGTCCTGAACTCGCGACTGTTCTTACAAAGATCTCGGGTATGCTGGAAGCAGAGAAGGCGGCCAAGTACGCGGAGGAGACTCCAAAGAAAGCCCCGTCGGCGCCAGTCGTCGAAGCTGCCGCGTCTGCACCGCTCGAAAGCAGTGTTGCCGAGCCAGCAGTGCGGGCGCCATCGTCGGCGTTCTGGGGATCGTTGTGGTCTAAAAGTCAGTCTTTCGACCGTCAACGGACCCTTGACATCGCTCTTGCTGTTCCTTTGCCACCACTCACCGCTGAGATCTTCGATGGCATGCCTGAGGTAATCACGCCAAAGGCCGAGAAGCCACAATTTGTCCGCAAGGAAGATCGACCGCAAGAGGATCAGAGGACCGACATGTTCGTGGTGAAGCAGCTTGGCGGTAAGAAGAGGAAGCGCGCAGAAGCCTCAGAAGCAGGAACTCCCGCGAAGCTTGCCCTCGATCCCATGATGAACGACGAGATCATGCTCGATGGAGCAGATGAACAAAATGACGAAGAGGCCGCGCGAGCAGCACGCAAAGCAGCCCGCAAAGCTGAGAAGAAACAGAAGAAGCTGGACGCACAGGCCGCAGCGCTCGAAGCATCGGCTGAGCCTGCCTTTGACTATGCTAATGCACCGACGGTGCTGCACGCTGCGGACGAGCAAGCAAAGAAGGAGGCCAGGGATAGGAAGAAGGATAAGAAAGACAAGAAGAAGAAGGGCTTCCAGGGCTTCGCTGGCCTTACGGACGCGCCTAAGGGGTTGCCGAGGGCGCAGAAAGAGATTGCAGGAAGGAGTAAGACGTTCACGCGATGAAAGTGAACACTTAGCATTAGTGGGCGTTTCGAGGCGCATCATCAGCCTGCATTGTTTGTACATAGTTTTGCATCACGATACCTTGCTAGCAGTGTCAATGGACCACTTGGCCTTACGAGGCAGTCATCGACTCGATTTTGGTAATGGACTCTCCTCTTGTGATGCCAATCGCCGCCGATATTCTCAGGTCCACAAAGCCTCCCGGTAGTGCTCCTTACTGAATGGCTTCTGGGGAAAGAGCAAGCGCTTAAGGCGAGCGACCCCAAGGTTACCAAAACAGCATTTACTATAATTGTCTTGATGCTTCGGCTTTCAAAAGCGTATTGTATGTCATCTTGTGGCTGTTTCGATGCTGGAGTAAATGCTCTCACATGCCTGGTCTCTCTCTGCTCTGATGTAAATGAAAGTGAAGGATTGCCCTTATCAGCCACTAGAACTTTCCAGAAATCACCTTCCTTTCGCGAGCAACGCCCTCAATAACACCAACCGCAGCGGTCACACTCACTAATTGCATAGCTGGAAACAACTGACAACGTACGATGGCACATCCGCAGCCAGACTTGATCGTCTCCCGGGAGAAACGCATGAAGTAAGGCTACCTCAAGACCTTTGGTGTACGATGCTAAGAGGCCCTCGTAGATTCGACGATCTGGCCAAGATCGAAGTCGGCCCCAAGGATAAGCTTAAGACATCACTATTCACAGCGAAGCCCTCACCTCGCGCTCCGTTTTCTTTCGGAAAACACTATCCGGTCCGTGGAAGGAGTCCGACGAGCGAGTTGTGCGCATGTCAGATGACAGCTTTGAGACCGTTGGGCTGTATCTGCATCTCGTCTATCACACCGAGCTCGCATGCATCCCAGATCCGCCGAAGGAAACAGAGACTGGAGCAGAGGAGCGATTGAGCCTCGCCAAACTTTGCGTTCTGTGCGAGAACCTGCAGGACACACGTGGTAAGAAGGACACCACCAAAGCTCTTGTGAGCAGCACCTACAACATGCGTCACGACATGAAGCGAAGTATCCCTTCCCGCAGAGTGGTCGATATCGTTACAGGGTTACCATGAAAGGGTCTCCTACGCGTCAGTCTATTCTTGACGTCTTCAGGTACGGTATGAAGGCTGATAGGCAGTCCGACTTAAGCGAGTATCCAGCCGAGTTCTTACATGAACGTACCATAAGCCCCATGAACAAGCGTCCGTTCCCGACGTCAGGGCATACGGCAAAGGTCGATGGCGGGCTCGAGTACCTGCACCAGGAAAACCGGACAAGGCAACCTAAAGCACAACAGCCTCGAGAAGGACAGCTGATGAAATGAGGAGTTGCCTTGGCCCCGTTCACATGGCCATCGCAAAGGCAGCAAGCAGCAGTGAATTGAGCTTGCGGAACTATGAGGCTCATACTGGGAAGGCGCTTTCTTTGGAGCCTGCGACACGCGGTTCGCAGTATAGAGAAAAGCTATCAGCACTCTTACGAACAAAGCAAGAGCTGATCCAACCCAAATTGAGGTCTAATGTAACGGGTCAAACGATGTGGAATTATAAAGTGCAATAGCCGCAATGTGTGTGAGGTTCCAGTGGCGTTCCGATTGCGCCCGCTTATTGGCGGGGCAATACCGAAGGCTCCGATGAACTCATCACCCTTCCTCAAGTCTACACTTTCTCAAGCAATCCAGAATTTCAATAATCCCTTCCAAGCATTTCATAACATGGCAAAGGTCGAGGGCGCCCCAGCACACGGCCGAGTGGCTCATCTGCTTCCTCTGACGTATAAGCGGTACGTTTCGGAGTGGCTCGAGGAAGACACACCAAGCTTCGACTACGGAGGTTTTGTCGTTGGTGAAGAGCAGTCAGAGGCGAAACTCCTTGGCAAGAGTGATGTGAGCGGGATCGATCAAAGGCAAGATGGCGAAGCTGACAAGCTCAGGGCATCGTTGCTGGCGTGCCGTTCTTTGATGAGGTCTTCAAGCAACTAGACTGCACGTGAGTAATACACAAAAATAGACACGGTTTGACTTCTGACATCTACGATCAGAGTCGAGTGGCACGTCAAGGAAGGCGATCTTGTCGGTCAGAACGGCGATAAGACACATTGTGCAACCGTCCGCGGCCCTGTCCGCAACCTCCTTCTCGGCGAGCGCGTCGCTCTCAATACACTCGCCCGCTGCTCCGGCGTTGCAACAAAATCCAATCGCCTCCTCACCTTGCTGCGAAAAGCAGGCTACCAGAATACCCTGGCTGGAACACGTAAGACCACGCCTGGCTTCCGACTAGTAGAGAAATACGGCATGCTTGTTGGTGGCGTTGACGCTCACCGAGTCGATCTCTCCCATATGACGATGCTGAAGGACAACCATATCGTCGCCGCAGGTAGCATAACTAACGCCGTGCGAGCCGCAAAGTCCGCAGGCGGCTTCGCCACGAAGGTCGAGGTCGAATGTCAGAGCTTCGAAGAGGCAGACGAGGCGATCGCTGCCGGCGCTGACATCGTCATGCTGGACAACTTCACGCCCGATGGTGTCAAGGTTGCAGCTGCGCAGTTGAAAGAGAAGTGGGGTCGGGGGACAGGGGATAGGAAGACGTTCTTGGTGGAGGTCAGCGGAGGCCTTACCGAACATAACGTCGAGAAGTACGTATGTGGCGATATCGACATTGTCAGCACGAGCAGTATACACCAAGGTGTACCTCATGTCGACTTCTCGCTGAAGATCGTGCCCAAGACGAAGAATGATGGCGGTGAGAGCTTGCAGGTATGATGTGGACCCCTGTAAATAGAACCTGGAGCTCTGGTAGAAATCTGAAACACTTCCAATCATAGTCAAGTGGGAATATATTCCGAAGAACGATGGAGCTCGTACCCAAGCCAGGGTTCAGAAGGACAGCGGTGGACCCTGGAGGTGAAGTGGTGGGGGCGTTTAAGCAAGACCCGAAGCATTGGGAGGGATCAAGGACAGATCCAATCAAGGCAAAGGTTTGCAAACTACACAGTAGGTGTGGTGAATGTCTGGAGGTGTAGCATTGAGACCTTGTAAGCAAGATCCGAAGGTCTGGTAAGGGTCAAAGCTCTGAGAACAATCCTTCCAATCAAAGTCACGGGTTTGCGGATTGTCTACCTAGTAGATGCAAGTCATCCATGGTGAGGGACGCTTCGACTTGCAGCGACCTGCCGTTTATACCTGGCTAAATTTCCAGATCTGACAGCCCTCGGCTGATCATTCCCTCGTAACTCCGACACAGCCCCGCAAGGCGTTCCTCCTGCGCCTTACCGAACGTGAACTAACCTTCGGCCGTATGACCTCCTCGGGACGGTCCGCCAGACGTTTATATCGACCGTTCTGACTGAAGTTAATGTGCTTATACAAATGCTTGACTGCCCTTAGCTGATTCATATATCCCGCCTCGCTCAGCCTTATCCACTCCTTCAAGCGCCACAATCAACAATATTAGTCCTCTGATAGGCGCGGCATCTCACGTCCGGCAGTCAACATGGAGATACAACCGGAATCGAGACGAGTCGAGCGTGTCATGTTGGCATGCATCCAGTGCCGAAGCAGACACGTCAAATGTGATTCAAATCAGCCCATCTGCAACAGATGCCGGCGTGACGGAAAAGAGTGCAGTTATCAAAAGTCGAGAAGAGGTGGGCTGAACAAAGAGGCCCTTGCACGGAGACGATTGAGATTGCAGCAAGAAACAGACCAGGCTAAACAAAGTTCGAAGGAATCAGCTTCCAACGACGATGCCAGTGCACATACTACACCAATGTCATCTTCACAAGACTCGGAAAATATGTACAGCGGACCTTCGAACATGCCGTCGCTGCGACATTTACGCATTCGGGATCCTGGGACCGCGGCCTCAACGACTCTATCGTTTCAAATCAGCGATGAACGCTTGACTGACTTGTTCTATGAGTACTTCTGGCCCGCATTCCCGATCGTCCTTCCGCAGCAATTCTTTCACTTACGGAACACACTCGAAGGACATGGACTGGAAGAACTGTCTCTGGTCATGCAATGGATAGGGTCTCTCTATACCTCCTATTGCCCGTCAGAAACGTACTACCAAGCCGCATACGAAGCCATTAGCTCACCTCTACTTCCTCGAACACCGTTCAACGTGCAAGCTTCCATGCTTCTGGCCATCGCGCAGCGTCACGGACGTGAAGCTATGCGATCGGGGTCACGTAAAACCCTTGACTTTGCCATCTTGCTTGCGCTGGAGCTAGACATGAATAGGCGAGACTTTGCACGCTTGTGGGGCGAAGGCAATCCAGTGCTGGAAGAGTCGTGGAGGAGAACCTGGTATATTCTCTCCTTTGCAGATCAGCATTTCGCGATGGTCATGAATACACCGATTTACCAATTGGCCGATCTGCCAAGCGATGTCGAACTGCCTTGCGATGACGAGTTCTATGTTACTGGAGTGAGTACATGGGATGCTATCTACACGCCTTCTTCTGACAATGCAGCGCATACCCACACCTGCCACTTACGAAGAGATGCACAACCGAGAATTTTCCGATCTGGAAGTGGTATATTCTTCGATTGCATACATGCATGATATATGCAAAACTATTGCCTACGGTACAATTAACCATGTGTTCTCAACATATATCTGACAGGCCACAGTGATGCGTACTTTTACTACATCGACAAACTTTGGTAGAGACCTTGTCGATGCTATGGACACCAAGATCGCCATCTGGCACTCTCTGCTTCCACCTACCAAACGGGATCCATTGCGACAGGACGGAACAGTCGATGAAGTCATGTTTCAAGCCCATATGATCGGTGCAATGTAAGTTCTGTAGTCCTCGAAGATCAACATGTACAGTAACTAATTTCAGGAGCGTTTTGATGACAATGCATCGGCCATTTTCCTCACTGGTATACAATGACGCAGAGCTGAAGCTTTCAGCCACAACCTTCACGGCACCTGCAACCACAGCTGGACGAAGTGTACACACAGCACGCGCACTCAAAGTGGCAGAGATCCAGACCAAGCTATTAGCAATACCATGTACTATCGAGAAACACAGCGTCTTCAGCATGGCAATCAGCGCTCAGATTGCCACTGCACAGGTCGCAAGTTGTAATCTACTCGAGGATCACGCCTTATCGATCGCACGCGATCGTGTAAGGCTCAGTATTGGCTTCTTGAGCGCCATGGGGTCCATATGGCCGGTCGGCAAGGCCATGGCAAAGGATGTGCGTGCCGTGGCTCGGTCTGTTGTTTCCGAGCCGTCGAGTTTGCCCTTGGAGCAGCAAGAGTCCATTGACGAGGTTGAGATACCGCGCGATGAGCTGATCTGGCCGGTAGATCCGTCTGCGAATGTGGACATATACAGTGGTCTGGTGCTTCCGATGGATTGGGAGCAGATCACCATAGGTCATTCGGGATATGCGTCTTCGGCGCTGATCCCTGCGGCGACGTTTCGAACTTCAGCTCCTGGTGACTATGGTTCGTAGTTACTTCCAGAAAACTTCGTCTCCCATTCGAAGCTTCGCGGATGCATAGCCAACAGCACCATGTAGCCGACCAAGCTCTGGCAGGGCTCTTCCCACATAGTATCCTGCAAAACTGGACGGATGAGCATCATGAGACGGATTCAGGAGCTCTTTATGAGTAGACCTTAGCAGAACTCAATGCGTGATCCACCTACACAAGTCTGCTAGGCGTTGTGGCTACCTGTAGGCTTAGGAGCGAGTCAGTAAGGGTCGCCCTGACGGATAGGCAGTGGGAGACTTTGTTCGAGTCTCAACAACCTACAGACCGCTTCTCGAGCTCCCGCGCCGGCGTGATAGAAGTTTACTGTTCGCCTCGACGCACAGTGACTGCACGTGTTGGGGCAGGCAGCAGCTGTGTCACACCCCGGGGAAGCTCGGTCGAGGATCGCAGGAGAGGGCAGGAGCGAAGTAACAGGTACTCTTCGCACGTTCCTTATATCGTCTACCGATATTGTGCAAACAACTTGCTACTTTGCTGATCAGCAATGGTCTAAGAGACCGCCGGTTAATGCGAAACTGTAGAGGTCCACTCTGAAGAAACGTGGATGCAACTGTTCAGCTTTCAAGGCGCCCCATGACCCTGTGAGGACCCCCATCTTTTGGCATCACGGTCCCCCAACCTTGGAGCATTGGCAACACTGTACTCCCCTTGGCGTCAGCACAACCATATCAGCAATTATCGGTGGTTATCGCAACTGTCGTGCGTGCGTATCAGCAGCGACAAGGACGTCATACCAAAGCCGGCTAGTACGGTTTCCCATTGGCCCAGCCCCGCCTGGATCTGCCGTTCTCTAGGTGGGTCTGACTTGCGTTCGCCGAAGATTTAAGAACAACGTCCGCTCGTGGCAAGGGAAGATACGTGACCATGACGGCTCCTACGTTTGGTTTCAAGATGCGCTTTTGAGTGAGGAACATCGATTGCCTCCAACTTGCACCTTCCTACAATTCTTGAGCCGCTGAGCGACAGCGCAAGCCAACGCGACCCCACCAACTTTGACGTGAGCGGACTCATCTGTCAATCGATTATCGGCATTGAAGAGGTTCGCCGCCAGAATGAGCGACATCGAGAAGCAGTATGAGGGCGCAGAGCCCCACGCAGCTTCAATGAAGAGCGATGAGATTGACAGACAGCTGGGAGAAGTCGATCCTGTTTACGAGGCAAAGCTCGTTCGCAAACTTGATGCCTTCATCATTCCTGTTGTTATGCTTTTGTATCTGCTCAGCTTCCTCGACCGGTAAGCACTTTCTCATTTCTATACTTTGAACTCCTTTGGTTCAAATCGTGAAGCTTGCACTTCTCGGTTGCACGAAACGACCTCGATCGATCTCACAAGACTCCCGGCAATGCGTGCTAGTCACGAATCTTGCTGACATGAATTCAGAGTGAACATTGGCAACGCGCGCCTCTATGGCCTCGAAGAAGATCTCGGTATGGATTCGACGCAGTTCCAGACCGCCGTGTCCATTCTCTTCGTAACCTACATCCTCTCCGAGGTGCCCTCGAACTTGGTACTACGCCCATTCAAGAATCGGCAACTCCCAACTGATGCAAGCAGGTCCTCAAGAAACTCCGCCCCTCGCGCTGGATTGCTTTCATCACCGTCTCCTGGGGCATCATCGCAACACTGACCGGCGTCGTGCAATCCTACGGCGGCCTCATCGCATGCCGTCTCCTGCTCGGTGCCGTGGAAGGCGGTCTCTTTCCCGGCATGGCTGTGTATCTCACTTTCTTCTACACAAAGCGAGAACTCGCATTGCGCATCGGCTACCTCTTCGTCTCCGCCGCACTAGCAGGCGCATGCGGCGGTCTCCTCGCCTACGCAATCGGTCACATGGACGGGATCGCCGGGCAGCGCGGCTGGCGGTGGATCATGATTCTGGAAGGCATTCCTACCTTCATCCTCGGTATCGCAACATGGTGGATCCTGCCCGACTCGCCCGAAACCGCGTATTTCCTGAGTGCAGACGAGAAAGCGTATGCCGCTGCGCGCCTTAAGCGACAGACTGGCTACACCAAGCGCGCTGCTGAGTTCCACTGGGAAGATGTCCGCAAGTGCTTCAAGGATTGGAAAGTCTGGCTGTTCTGCTTTGCGCAGTTTGGGAGCGATACTATGCTTTATGGTTTCTCGACTTTTTTGCCGACCATTATCCGCGCTATCATGCCCAAGGCGAGCAGTGCTATGGTCCAGGTCCTCACCATCCCGTGCTATGCGCTTGGCGCAATCACGTATCTGATTGTTGCGCATTTCTCGGATAAGCAGCAAAAGCGTGCGTTCTACAGTATTCTGATGGGCGTGGTCAGTATCGTCGGGTACGCGATGTTGATCAGCCCGAGCAGCTCGGCGACGCATTATGCAGGGTGCTTCTTGGTGGCTATGGGGCTGTATGTATGTGTTGGTATCCCATTGGCTTGGTTGCCTACGAACTTGCCACGCTATGGAAAGAGGACAAGTGCAACGGGATTGCAGCTTTCGATCGGAAACTGTGCGGGCATTATGTCGTCGTTTGTAAGTTGCTCTTCCTCGTGTTTAGGATCCACCGTACTAATCTCCGTAGTTGTACCCTGCAAAGGAGGGACCTCGTTTCATCAAGGGTCACGCAGTCACGATGGCCATGGTCGCGTTCGCGATTGCATGCTACGCCATCTTGTGGGCATGCCTTGGCACGCTGAACTCCAAGCGTGACAAGGGCGAAGAGGATCATCTGATGGCGGGCAAGAGCGAGGAAGAGATCGCAGAAATGGGCGATGAGAGTCCACGTTTCAGATACACGATCTGAGGACGGTGTTAAATTCAGAGAAACAGAACAGTAACATCCAAGTCTATTGTAATTACAAGCTAACCCCTGGAAGGCCTGTGTGCTACTTTGTCCTGCTATCGCAATAAGTGCTCAGTACCTCCAGGTTGGCTTCAAAAGACCCCCTACAAAATATAGTGAAAGGGAATGCATATGTCCTGTGCTGTGAATTTGTCCATAGTCACACTTCTTCCCGGTCTCTCAAACCGTGAGAGCTCGCTGAGGGGACCTATCTTGCCCTTTGACGTTGCATGAAAAGCAAGATACAAGCTCTTGTTCTAGAAAATCACGAGGTTGTCAGTGCTTATTCCTGCATATGTTGCACACAGATAGGCACCCTGTTCGCTACAGTGTTGTTGCATCCGGTCTTTTCGGCAACATGAGAGCACCCCATCCCTTCGGTTCGTCAATCCTTACTTATAGCCGGTACGCCAGAGGGTCCCCAAATTGAGCTCTAGCTCTCAACTCAAGCTCAAGTCGTTCCGTCGGGAGTCTAAGTCGAAGTCTGAGCTGCTGGTTACGCACCAACAAGGCCGCAGCAAGATCTTCGACGAACTCTGCGCCGGTTATGTTTGCGGCGTTCTGGGGGAGCGTTGGGTCTTCGGCGTTCATCCATTTATCCACAATCGCTTCACGGTAGCGATGCCCATTTTCGAGACTCTTGGACACCATTGCTACCGTTCCAAGAGATGGGAAGTGGTAAGTTTTGGGGCTATAAAGCGCCATGAACTTGGCCTGCGCGGCCAGTACAAACCATCGGTCGCAAAATGTCTCCGCCATGTACTTAAGCCCCGGACGACCTTGGAGTTTGACGTCATTTTAAAAATTGGTGGTGAAGTCGGGAACAACTCTTGGATGCAACCAAGGCACATAGACAGGGACCAAATCAAAGGTAATTTGGTCTAGCTCCAGACTTGATGATTCGGCCAGCAGTGATTTAAAGTGATCAGATACGTCTGCAAATACTGTAGAGTGAATCTCGAATTTTTGCTCAATCCTGCCTTGCGCTGGCTCGGCAGCTCCGTCGACTTGGTCCTGAGGTGATTTCTTTGTAACTTGGAACTCAAGCATCTGCCCGCCGAGCCTAATCGGTCAGCTACCAGCTCATCTGTGTTGAAGAGAAACTTACATCAGAGGCCCTGCATTGGCGTGAACCTTTGGAGGGGGGGGGGCTGACTGCCGCAAATATTCACCAATATGTTGTTCAGGGCTTCCGTGTTTGGCGAAGGAGTTAGGAGAATGGACCAATTGCAGCTTGGGAGGAGACAGACCAAAAAATACTGAAGTGGTAATCTCACTTAGTGTGGAATCAACAGATAGTCACTTGAATGGTCTAAATACCCAGGAAATCTCGGGAAACGACATCAGCCGATCACTATCAAAGAAAATGGGGTCATGTAGCGTATCATTGATTGATTATTGTCATGTTTGGAGTCAAGAAAAACGTATTGCTCGGTCAAAAGTGACTGTTATCAGCTATGAAACAATCAAAAGAGTGGAGGAAATAATGCTTTATAATGCCGTCTGTCCCAAACTTAATTTTAGTCTTTGTTGATTGGAATATTAGCACAGGTGCTGCAAAATTGAGAACTGAGTATTGCTGAGCTCTGTGTTGACCAAATGCGCCTCAAGGTCCACCATGCTCATCTTGGCTATGCAGACAAACACCTCACCTATTTTCTGGCTCAAGGTATCGCTGCGGTTGCTGTCAGTAGCTATTTAGACTGCCACAAATGCACGATACGAGTGCTTGTGGAGAACAAATTCCCAATTTGTGAGACACAGCTGAAATGATATACGGCATGGACTAAACTACTGCGACTGCTCATTTGATGGCGATGGGCGCAGTCTACGCTCACGAAGCGCATACCCCACTCCTTTGATATTCGTAGCGTTCCTTAGACCCTGCATGCGATAAGGAAGGGACTCCCAGGAGGGTGGCTCGAGATAGGCGAACCACGACAATGGCAGTAGAAGCCAAAATGGCCGGGAACCGGCAGCGAACAGGATCAAAACGATGTAGCCCAGATGGAGAAGGCGCCAAACACGTTGAATGACTGCTTGTACTTCCGCCTCGATGTTGACCACGTCAACGTGCACTTCGGGCGTTTCGCAGATCTTGTCGATGATCTTCTCCAGTCTTGCTGAAGTTCGCATGTTATCGAGTCAAAATTGTAGCCGAAAGGCTGTTACTCTTAGGCTCTTCGAAAAAAACGCGCCAGCTATTGATTGAAAACGGTATCAGGAGGCCGATACCGCATGTCTAGACAAGCGTCTGAGCAGTCAACATCTGACTTCGTAGATCTGAGCCTACTCGAAGCACCAGTACACTTAGCAGAGCTGGTACCAAAACGTTGCACGTTCCATGAGTTGCCGATCGGTTTGTGATTATAGATTCTCAACCCATGCTGTCTCCTGAAATTCTTCCATTCTTCGCAGCGACGTTCGACGATGGACTTCGCATGTTGTCGAGGGAGATCTGTGATCCCTAGGAGAACCTCGCCCTGACTTTGAGCTTGCTGGATGCATTGTTGAAGTAGCTCCGCGAAGGCATGACGGTTCCTTCATATTGGATGGTGGTCCCCTCCGACCTTTTTCATAACGGCATCAACTGTCTGATCGCCAGCATAACTATTCGGACGTATGAGACCCATCCCAAGTACCGTGAATGAGGATCTCGGCACCATCCAGCAACGGATATGTCCGATATGCGATGTACCACCGGGGCCGACCATTTGCAATCATCTCGAGCAGAACCTGGCCTGATTACTTCCGGGGATCGCTTACTGTTCCTTGTCTGTTGAGCTCAAAGATTGAGCCCGATGTCCAATCATCCTCGGATGACGCCAGAATTCCCCAATGCCTAAACGCGGCTGTCAGAACTGCTGTGATCACTGACTTCTGTTGGCCCAGGAATTCTTCAACGCTTTTGGGAGAATGGTCTCCACTCTCGAAAACTTGGCTTTCGGACCAGTCAAGAAGACGTGTAACCCAGAAAATCGTGCGAGACAGTCCATTGCTGGAGAGAGACGAGCTATCTGTTGAGCCATTCTTTTCCCTGTAAAATCCTTGATCCATGAACGAAGTTGGGGAAGTATTCGTCCGATCTTCTTGTAGCGGATGACTCTCTTGATGGTGAGGCGCCAATATGGGCGAGAGCTTCATCGTCTTACGGCTAAAAGTCAGTAGAAAGCCTATGATGCAGAGATGGACATACCCTAGAGCTGTTGCGGTCGTTTTAAGGACCTCCACGCTGTCAAAAAAAATGACACCACTTCCTTGCGAAACGAATGAATTCCCGCCGTCCTTCTTCCCGGGCATCCTCGTCTTCCACTCGGACGATTGTTCTGGCTAAGTTGACCTTGTCAAAGATTAGTGTCAGGGGCTCCTCCAGGAGCCTTAGCATTGTTGCATATCTCTCATAGTTGTGAGCTTTTGTTGCTTCGATCAGATACGTCTAGGGAAGTTTGCGTAATTTCTCCAGCTGCGTGGAAAATGGACAGGTCCAGACTGTCTCACAATCCTTTCCATCGAGTAGCTCGTGGGTATCTGCTACCCGCTCTTGTACAGCGTTGAGCATATTTCCGCACGGGCCCTTCCTATTTGGCCTGGAAACCATCTCTTCATGACATTCCTTGCTGCTTCTATTGCTTTATCGTCATCTTCATACTTTTTCACCCGCTCTGAAAGGTTGATCTCTCTCAAGTCCGTCTCATCGAAATGGGACTGGTGTTTCGAAGGGCTCAGATCCAATCAGAGTTCTGTCATCGATGTTAGCTGCGGGAGTGTGCAAAGGATTACAACGCATCTCAACACTACCGTGATGCGAGGCAATTCCTCGTGAGTAAGAAGGAGCATGGCGGGCGAGGAAATAACAGGCATGCAGTCCTTCTTTCCAGAAACAGAGACGTTTATTCAACGGAAAAGCTCGAGAATTACCAAAGGGAATACACACGCGACAGCGAAAATGGAGGTTACACTTCAAATTTCCTGCGAGTGACTTGTAGGAACGATACGAGGCTTGCCTGAATAACAACACACACCGGAAGAGGTCTGCAGAACAAAAGCGTAAGCCGTCGACGTTGGATAACCTCGTCCATACCTACGATCCCAAATCAAATGCGGATCAGGCTGCATTGGCCTTCTCGGCATGGCGGGAAGGGAAAATGTCAGAGCTTTCGACTGTCAATTTGACTATAAGTTCAGGAATTCTTGCAAGTCGGAATGTCTCCTCGTTTGTACAGGCAGCCCTGATCGCTGCTGTCGTGAGCGCACCCTTCTCATGGCCCACTTTCTCCGAGCCTCCGTGGACAGCCAGGGCTGTGTTCTTCGCATCCCTAATCACCGTCTTGTCAACTGTGGCGTCTGCATCGCAGCAAAGCATTGCGCTGTACCGTCTAGGCCAGCACTGTGAAAGCCTGAAGCTGCTGCACAAGCTGCTGCAAAGTTGCGCCAGAGACGGGTCGGCCAGCAGATTGCAGAAATATATGTGGCAGATGCCAGTCATGCTGCTGAACATCAGCGTAGCTTCGCTGATTGTTGGCCTGTTGATTTTGATTTGGGACCGTGCAGCAAAGACACCTGCATGGGATGATGACGTGAAGGTCAGTGACACGAAAAGCTTCACCTGTGTTGGTACTTACCATGAAGTGAAGATCGCCTTCGTTGCAAGTCTGGCGGGGCTTTTCGCATTTGCGAATTACGCAGTCGGGGCCATGGCCATCTATACCGAGAAGCAGACAGACGCTTCAACACAAACACCAAAAGCACAGCCAATGTCTACAGCAAAGTCGCCGTCGGTACAATCAGCTGCAGTGTCAGCGAACAATGCTGTACAAGGAAATAAATGGGTCTTGTTGTGGACGAGAAGAAGATCGACACTGGGTATATTGTTGCTTTGATGCGATGATGCATGCCGGTTTGAGCGGCGTCTATGAGTTGACCACCTAGATGTATCGACTTTCGGGGTCAAATTTGTCCATAAGCTCCATCGACTTCTCGTACCTGTTGCATCGTCAGTGTTTAGGCCTGCACGAGACTCCGGCAATACTTACATAGTAAATACGATACCGCCACTCAAGATCAAACGTCCTAGTCTAGGAAGTGCGCCAGACCAGAATGTGAAGATGCCCTCATTCTTGAAGATCTTAACGACGCAATCCAAGCTGTTCTTGTACGCAGACCGTGCTTCTATTGACTGCATCCGTGTCTTGACTGTGTCGATGGGCATAGTTGTGTAGACGGTGATGATTCCAGCAAGACCTCCGAGACCGAATGTGCTGACGGCTCCAAGCTTCTCGCCTGGGGCAACGTACGATTGTGCCAGCTGCTTGAGCGATGTGTAGCTCGAGAAACGGACGGCTGAGTTGGCGGCTTGTCGAGCGGTTGTGGGAAGGAAGCCCTTGAAGAAGCCGCGAATGCCCTGCTCATGCGCGATAATTCGGGAGCCGTGAAGAAAGCCGCGCATACGAGGGTTTGCTAATTTACGGTCGTCGATGCTGTGATCCCTGTCAGTAAAGACTCGACGCAACAAGACCATGACACTTACAGTTGGGTCTTGATACTCTCAAAAGGAGTAACGGCAAGCAGCGACTCGGTCGCTCCTGCACCGAAGCCAGCAATGACGGTGGCCGGCCCCGAGATCTTGCCCTCAGCATCTGCCAGCATGTTCTTGTACGCGTCGAATGCAACAAATCTTATGCCCGCCTTCAACGAGTTTCCAATAATCAGCGTTGTACATCCAGCGTACCACTGCTTGCCAAACGGCGGCCATGGCAGTTTCTGGCCGTCTGCTAATCTTCGGTTGAGCTGGGATCGTGTCTTTGCGACTGAGCGGTGTTAGATGGCGAGGTTGTGATCGTTCGAAAAGTTTGCATACATTCGGCAGGGTATGTGATGGCTGTTTGCGTCAGTGACTTCCTCTTGATCAAAGCTCATAAGGACATACAGATCTCTACGGCTCCAGCAGTCGCACCCGCAATAATGGAGCGCATAGCACTCGGCTGCCAATGTTAGTCTGCGGAGATTCTCGGCTTCTTCGAGTGTCTTCACCTTCTTCTTTTCTGTTGGTGCAGCCGCCATCTTGGAGTTGTTGCACCTGGAATTTGCGGATGTTGCGGTGCTGGAGTCGTGTGCTTGACTTGAAAGTGCCGCGGTGACTCGTACCTATGACGTGCACCACGAGAAATGTCAATGGCAACAGAACAAAGTCACGAAGAACGAGACAGCAGAAACGCTGAACGCACAATAATTGCGCGGAGTATACAGTGTGGAAGAGACTGGAGCAGTGACAAGCCGATAGCGGCGCGCAACATTTTGGCCGCGGTCATTCGCGTCCGCCAAGCACTGATGTCAGGAAGCTCGAAAGCACGGGGCAGCTTTTCGAAAAGTTACCATCACAGCTCACTCCGCTTGACATTGCATCAAGATACCCCTCACACATCTCACAGAATGCTGTCCCTCCGCAACATTGCCCGCGCCGCACCCCGTGCTGCCCGCTTCACAAAGGCTCTCCGCCCGCAGTCGTCGCTGTTCCGCCAGACAGCCGCATTCCAGCCAGCATGGTCCCAGGCCGCCCCCAGGCTCACGTCTTCCTTCCACATCTCCGCGATTAGGAGGCAAGAAAGTGGCGGTATGAAATGCACAATCAATGTTGCTTGAGTGTGCAGCTGACGTGATCACAGCAAATGAGGAGCTCGTCGCAAAGCTTCAGAGCGAGATCTCCATGGAGGAGGACATGAAGGAGGATGATGATCTCTCTGCCAACATCAAGGAGTACCTCGAGAACAGCCCCTTTGAGGTGTGTACTACGTGAATTCCTTCAGAAAAGTTTACTAATCATCCGCAGCTCGAGGACAAGGCCGGCAACCAGGAAGTTATCCTGACCCGCACATTCGGTGACGAGAAGATCCACATCACCTTCACCACCGCCGACCTGAACAACAACGTCAACCCCGAGGACGCACTCGAGGATCAGGCCATGTACGACGACGCCGATATGGACGTACAGTCGGGCGGCGCCAACACCAAGGGCGCCATCAACCAGGGTAACACCAGGGACGGCAACATCCGCGTCGCCCCCGAGGACCGCATTGCCCCGGCCGACCGCGAGGAGCTCGAGGACGACTACGAGGTCGACGGCGAGGGCGAGCAGGGCTTCCCTGCGCACGCCAGCATCCGCATTGAGCGCGCGGGCAAGGGTGCACTCGCCATCGAGGCCACCGCACAGGATGGCGACTTCATCATCGAGGACCTGTACTACTTCCCCGACGCCGAGCTCGCAGACCCCCAGACCGCCGAGAAGGACTGGGCGAGGCGGACGCTGTACACCGGCCCTCCCTTCAACAACCTCGACGAGGACCTCCAGATCCTGCTCGAGAAGTACCTCGAGGAGCGCGGCATCAACACACGCCTTGCTCTGTTCATCCCCGACTACATCGACCACAAGGAGCAGAAGGAGTACATCCGGTGGTTGAACAACGTCAAGAACTTTGTCGCATAAGCGTTGCGAATCCCTACTGTGTACTACTTGTAATCTCAACTTCTGGAGGAACTACGGCGAAGACATCTTTGGCCATGTAAAATATCAGCGGGAATCTCTCCGCCCGTATGTGCGACTACGAAAGGATACCAATACTATCAGGCGTTCAGCGTCTTCTCTGAAGCAGTCAAACTCAGATGATTACCATGTCTTATTGCTATCATGTATATGCTAACGAATCTAATGCTTATAGACCCAAACTCCAATGCTATGCAGCAAGCACTCCGTCACGCCCCATCACCTCCCCATGAAGATGTCCCCACACCGTTCCGTCTCATCATGCTCATGATAAAGTGCACACCTCGCGCCCCTCCACGGCTTACAAGCCTCCCACTTCCTCCCCTTCCCCTTCTCCGCCGCGCCCTCGCTCTCATCCTTACTCCTCCCATCATCCCACCCCGCCATCGCAACACCGGCCTCCACACACGCAGTACAAAAACTCAAACAGCAATCATCGCACGCCACAGCGCCATGCCCCGGCTTAATCAGACTCCGACAGTTCTCGCAGCTCCGCGCGCCATGCCAGCTATCCGGGCACCACATTCTGAGTCGATGGCGCTGGAGCGCCTGTCTACACGGTCTCTTGAGCAGCACACAAAGGTCGCGGAGAAAATGGGCGTGCCACGCATCAACGTGTCCCTCGACGAGACGATCCGTCTTCTTGAACGCAAACAGATCAAGCACCAGTTCCCTCAACGGCGCGCTGTCCCTAATTCCCTCGTACAGAATCCGAGTATCGCTGGGCGTCAGCACGCTATTCGTCTGGTCCGCGAGATCCGCAATCAGATCGATGACGCTGTTGCGCAGACCCTCGATGCACAGGCGGTCCGCGAGCGCGTAGACGTGCAGGAGGGTGTAGTACGCGGGTTTCCCATCCTTGAAAGGGGCGGGGATGGCGCTGGTGTACAGCCAGGCGACGAGGAGGGAGAAATGGTCCGCGCTCACATCGTCGAGTGTGATGGATTTCGTCTTGCTTTCGACGAACGGGCCGGTGAGCGCGGCGCGAAAGTATGGCGATTGCGAGACGAGCAGCGAGGTGTGGATGCTGAAGGGGGTGAGTTTGGGGCCAATGAGGAGTGTTGTTGTCGAGGTGAAGTCCTTCGGGTTGGCGCTGCGAATGTTAGCTGAGAGTGAGTGTTGGGAGGGGATGCAAGGGCTTTGATGTACCGAAGCTCGCCGGCACGCGCACCAGTCCACGTGTATGGCGGCGGTAAGTTGGTGAGAATGCGGCTTTGTGACGGCTCGGTGCTGTAGGCGACGCCTATGCTCCGGCTAGTCGTTGTCGATTCGTGTATGTTGTGCATCTTGTAGCCCTCTCTGCCGCGCTGGCGAAGCTCAGTCAAACACTGCTCTCGAACCGTACGACGGACACTCTCTCTCGACATGCGCAGCTGGTTCTCCTGGGCGTTTTGATGAGGCTCTCGTGTGCCGCAAGCGGATGGTCTACGGTTCCGTCTGTGAGGTTCGGGGAATGCAAGTCTTGGAATGCGTCCGCCTACATCTGCGCAAGCAGCAACAAACGCCTGCGCTACTGTAACATCTCATTGACGATCAGGCTGTGGATGCGTTCGGCTTGTCTCGCGGCTTTGTTCGTCGCTGACCCCCCTGTGCAAATGAACAAACGCTGAAAACGGGGCGTGCAGGTAAGACAGCAGTGCTTGAGACAGCCATATTCAAACAATGAGAAACGTGATGGTGTGCGATTCAGAAAGGGCTATGATGGCTGCGTGACCACAGGAAAATGGGAGGTAGTTGCATTCAATTGGTGCACCTTTTCCTTACAGATAAAAGCTCTGGTGGCTACAATACTTTTTGTTGCTAAATTGATGCTGCAAATGACGTGCTCGTGCATGTATGCCATGCGCACTCTGTATACATACCTGAAAGAAGAACGACCATAACTCAGAACGCCAAGCTGGGTATGCATTGAGATTGGTCATGTATGGCCGCAGCTGACACATCTGCGAGAAATTCGTGTATGCGCAGCGGCCTCCGGGGAGCAACGTAGGTACCTAGATACGGTGCTTCTCTGATTCTGTTGCTGAGCGTCAGTAATGAGGTTGGGGGGACTTCAGAGGTTCTTAAGTAGCAGTAAAAGCCGGCTGTAATCCGTGCATATCAGAAATCATGGGATGTAGCCGAAGATGTTCTACAAGATCGTAGCTCCGGTTGCTACAAGCTTTTCTGTTGCATCCGACTTTTTCTGCTACGTGAGAGAGGGGGTAGACTGACCGAGTCGCGAGTACAGCATGTAGAGTGCCATCTGGTTGCACTCCTGTGTACCGGTGATAGTAACCAAGCGCTCATTGCTGTTGTCTGTGGGCTCGTTGATCTTGATAACGCTGCCACTGAGCTGACGGATCTCGTTGATCTTCGCGCCACCCTTGCCGATGATGGCACCGACCATGTCGTTCGGAATAAAGATCTGCTGTGTGAGGGGTTGTCCTGGCATCTGGACTGGCGGCTGGTTGGGCGCACCACCGTGTGCAACGGGTGCTGCTCCATGGTGACCACCGTAGGGAGTGGGCTGTGCTGGGCCACCATAGTGAGCGCGACCAGGTGAGCCAGCGCCGTATGGCATATTCGGGTGCCCGTACGGTGTCTGCTGGGGCGGCTGGCCGTGCATGTGAGGAGCGCCGTAGCCGTGCTGAGGAGTGCGCTGGGGCTCTGGGCGACGGAAGTTGTTTGGTTGGGGTTGCGAGTATTGTCCTCCGGCAGGCTGAGGGACGTAAGGTTGGACAGACATGCCTCCAGGCACGACGTTGGCAGCCATACCGCTACGGGTCGCGTACTGAGAAGCGGCAGGGCCACCGAAACGCTCTGTCAGCTGCTCCACCAAAGTTTGCGCAACATAGTACACAGCAATGTGCACAGCATCCGCAACACCAAGAACGACCAATGATCGCTCGCCAGAATTAGGGAGGAGGGTATCAGAAGCATTAAGCTTCGCGTTGGAGGCCTCCTGGATTTCACGAATGCGAACACCAGCCTTACCGATAATGGAGCCAATGAGGATGTGGGGAATGAGCAGGCGCATAGGATAGGCTTTCGAGGTGGAGGTGGAAGGGTTCTCGAGATCTTCCTGGTTCAGGGTGCGTACGATCAAGCCAAAGGCTTTGGAGACCGCGTCCACCTGACCGCTCACGGTCAGGATGCGCTCCACAGCGCCTCGCGAGTAATCGCTGACTGTGCACTTTGCGCCAGAAAGACGGCGGATCTGAGTTACGTTCTCCCCGCCTTTGCCGATGATTGTCGCAGCCTCACTGGTGCCAATACAGGCTCGTAGATGCAGCCAGTTCGACTCGTCGACCTGCTGGTTGCCGTTGCTAGGACGGCCGTTGGCGCCAGATGTGGATTGGATAGGCTGTGTCTCCAGGATAGCGGGGGCATCAGGGACGACGGTGTCTGCTTGAGCATGCTCGTCGCCGTTCTGGGTAGCGACCTCAGAAGTCTCAACGACTGGCTTTGCGTCTTCAGCGTCTTCAGCGTCTTCAGCGTCTTCACCCTTGGTCTCTTCTGTAGCCGCGCCTTCTACCTTCACGGGCTGTGCTGTTTCGACGTCATCGGTGCTGGTGTCTTCTTTCACCAGCTTGTCGAGAGCAGGGCGCTTTGCGTCAGGCTGGTCGTTGGGACCGGCAGGGGAAGAAGGCTCCTCAAGCGGGCGCTTGGTGGAGGCGGCGATGGTTGGCGATGCAGACATGGTTCCTAACTGTGGGGAATATTGAAGTTGGGTAATAAGCTCTTTCACAGACCAGACAATTGCTCAAGCTGATGCTGGGACTGTTCAATTGTATTCGTTTTTATTTACAGCGGGGGCTGCAAAGAAAGCGTGTTGGTGCTGGCGGCTGGAAAGGAATTGCGACAGTGCGGTTGGAGAGTGCGTGGAGGTGAGGTCGGTCGGAGTTGGACTGGGCTGGAAGCGTGCAGGCGGTGTGGATGTCGGAATAGTGATGCCTTTGATGTCTAGAAGACCGCAAGAGCGTGTGCAGATGATGCGAGTGAGTCGGAGAGGGTGAGTGCTGGCTTGGGGCGAGGTGAGGTCGAGCAGAAGAAGAAACGGCCTGAGTATGAAAGCTCGCTCGTCAAACCTTCTCGCAAGCGAGATCGCGACTTCCACGAACGCAAGTACAGATTAAGAAGGGTAGGGGCGAGTTAGCGCGCAGAAGGGGTTGCTCCGGGGGCAGAAGGTGGAGTTGGGGTGGGTGATAGGGAAAGGATGTTGCAGTCGTCGCCAAAACGGAAGTAGAGATCGGCAGTCTTGGCGTCACGTGTCCTTACTTGCTACCTTTCACTGCGCAGTGTCCGAGACAAAGGTTCGCCAGGTACTGTGACTTACTTGAGAGGTTGCGCGAAGCACATTGTTGTGTGGTGGGAGAAGTGGCGTTGCCTAGTCCGTCATTCGCTTGCAATACGGCAGGTACACTTTAACACCAACACACTGCATTCGGAACGACTGCAAGATATGTCGCAACAACGGGACGAGGTCATCGACAGGATACGAGCGTACTCGCAGGACGCAAATGACCTACGCGATGATCCGATGGAGCTCGACACGTCCGACACCGAGATGCGCCTGGCACAAACAGTGAGAGAATTGCAGGCACGCGTTGAGGAACAACAAGCTGCATTGGAAACGGTATGCCATCGCTTTCATGGTAAGAAATGATCCCTAACGCCGTATATAGCTTCAAGCACGGTCCACTGTTAGCATTGAGTCTGCAGCATATGCTTCTTCAGATCCACGTGAAAAGCTGCGACAGCTTCTGGTCGTTAAAGACGCGTACAAACGTCTCTTGCCTACAGTAACGTTCCTTCCAGAGCAAGGCTCAGTGCTCCCTTCACTACTGGCAGCGCGCACCCTTCAGCAGAATGTCCAAGGCACCAAGGCCGCGATTGCCAGTACGCAAAGCAAGATCACCAAGACGAATGCAATCCTGCGCCGTGAGGAAGCAAATTTGAACGATGCGCAACTTCTCACGCAGGCCATAGAGAATCGGACCGAGAGACTGCGCGTGCAACAGGAAGATCGTTCCCAGAAGACGCCTGCGCAACTTGCTCGTGAGCTCATCGCAGCCAAGCGTGCGCAAAAGGACAGCTACGACGCAGCAACACAGACACTTGGAGAAGCCATGAATGACTTCATCAACGATTATCTGGCGGCTATGATAGCAGCTGAAGAGTTGGGAGGTCCTGTTGTTGGTGATATGCTTAACGTCGAGGAGGACACGCTCGCCGCTGGTTTCACGAAACAGGGCAAAGCAAAGTCAACCAAAAAGCCTGTATCAGATAAGACACGCCAACGCAGGATCGACCACATCTGGCGAAACAAGTCCACCGTCGAAGACGAAGAGGAACCACCGACAGAAGCCGAAGCAGCCGATGCGGAAATGCGGCAGCTGATTGAAAATCTTTTCGCAACACTGGTCGGACCTGGCGGAGGGAAAGCCTACTATCAGATCGATCGGGACTCGGCAGCAACACGATTCTTAGTCCGCGCAAAGATTGCGCAGTTCCACCCCAAAGATGCGAAGAAATTGAGGTTGATCGATTTCGGAAGGGAGCTGGATGATTGAGCTTTTACCCGCGGGACGGAAACGAAACGGCATTGACGGGAGTGAACACAATCTTACCCACGCAATCCTTCAAAAGATACACAAGAGGCCCTTGTGGCGAACATCGTCAACTCGGCAACATGTGCCTCGGGTGGGGCAATGTCGGCAAGAGGCGTCTGTGGTAGCGCTTTCACTACATCCTTGGGCAATCGAACGGAACAGCGTCCTAATGCAGTCACAGCCTCCCAATGTAGTCATACCGATCGACCTCGTATTATATATAATAATGCATATGTTAAGACATGTGCCATATCGGGATTGAGTTTGCCAGAGATCCAGCATTTGAACAACAATACGTCAATCTTTTCCAAATCAGGTACTACCTCTCTTGAGAAGTCTGCGAGGAGAAGCTGAGAGGCTTCTCGAGATATTTGGAATGCCTCGGCATGCAGATATTGTACGTGGTGGAGGATTGAATCCGCCAGTGAAGATTTGTCTGGGTCGCCGTATTCGCTGAGGAGGTCTGATGAAGCAGCTGGGATACCTAGCACCACGGCCCCTGTAGACCATGATACTCAGGTCGCGATCGAGTCAAAGTCCTCCGTTGAAACTTCCAGTACAACGGGAGAATACATCTAATAACCACAGCTTGTTCAGAACCGCGCCTTGTAGTGAGGAGGCGATGCCGCACGTGCTGAACCTGTGCATATCCCAAACTCAATTCCGTCGCGCGGACCTTCGAGAGTGCCTGAGTTCATAGTACGATCGGCCTTTCTCATGCCTTACTCGACCACAGTCACCGAATGTTCGACAATGTTCTCGCGCTGCCGAGGCGGGCTTACGTTTCCAAAGCTGGGGTCGTCCCATGTGTGGAGGTTCTCAGGAGGAACCTGTAGAGATCGATAGACTCTTTCATCTGAGTTGGACTAGGACATCACCGTCTTGCAAAGGCCATCCCGCCGCCTTTCAAGGATCGCTGGAAGCATATGAACTTTGAACATCGTCTCCTGCAATGCCAATTATCACCAGTCTCCGGGTGCATCGCCAGGCTGCAACTGTCCCATCACATCATTAGATCAGGAGCATCTTCATATGTCCTGCAGAATAAATGCAGCGACGATCCTGTGATGTCTGTTGACCGATGTCGGGTCCCCACCCCAGAAGATGCTTGAAGCTTGCGACCAACGCATGTACTGTACCCTTAGTTGCGTCGTCCGAGAGATTCTGCTATCATCGTTCGATCGGTCTACAATGCTTACATGCTCACTTGCTCCGTACTCCATTCGTATCCAGAGGTATCATCCTTAGTGGGTGGTTCGCGCAACGCTACATGACAACGGACCACAACACAGGCTTGATAGATCAACTTCATGGGCCTGCGTCAGGTCATCCGCATAGCCTGAACTTTGACTCGGGGCTCCTCCCCATCTCTGCCTCGAGAACCTGGAATTTTCAATACCCTTTTCGGGCCAACGTCCACCCATGCATCGCAACAACGGCAGTACAAGCATACAAGAAAGAACGTTGGGCTCTACTCCATTACACACTCCTGCACTTCTCAGCTAGGCTCAGATCTGGGTCTCAGGGCTTGTGTTATCCGAAAAGGTTCAAAATTGCCTTATGGACACATCGTTTCTTAGCCGAGGCGATGCAATGCGCAAGAGGTGAATCACGTCATTTTTTTCCATCTCGTTGCAAGTAATTATCATGGCGATGGGCTAAGCCTATTGTCAAGCGAGATAGACATACACCCTTCGCGCAGATATTCCGCGGACTTGTTCGACGAGCATGTTAGTCACAGGATCTCAGTACCATCGGTGATCTTGCTTAAACTTTGACAGAAGGCGCCAGGATGAGTATAGCTGTGAAGTGTCCACATTGTCAACATCGAGATGCTGCTTGCGGGTAAATGCTAGAACGGCAGCGGATATAATTCGGCATGAGAGTTGCCTCAAGTCTCTCAAGATCGAGCGTATCTCGCAACGGAACGTGCCTTGTGTGCAACTTCACATGAAGCACATGCACATCGCTACGTGTGCGGCAATGGGAGATGTAGAACTGCATCTGCAATCTCGTCAAGCGAATTCAAACGAAATTGACGGACCACCGTTCCGCGGACGCAAGAAGCAATATGAGGTTGCAGAAAACAGACAACTGATGTATAGGCGCCTAAAGTCCCTGCGATCTCTTTGCTGAACCGTTGCACTCAGCGCGTTGCCTAAGACTAGACAGATCTCACAACCCATACTGTTGTTGACTTCTTCCATTCCATTATGAGTCCATGAGCAATATCGCGCTGAATCGCAGTCTGTACCAAGACACAGCATCGCAAACCTCGCACTCGCTTTGCAGACGGATACCTCGCATCTCATCCGTCCGTCTCCACACATATCCCTTGCTCACCCTCCCACGCCCGCGTACCCGGCTACTTCACGACATCGCACCAAGAAACCGTACGACGCCTTCCATTTTGGGGAAAGCTGCACCGAGCACGGCGCGTCGTGCCACTCAATATCCTGACCGCTGGGCTCGGGACGCGGAAGCGCTTCCTCCCCTGCGTGCGATCCGACCTGATTCCAGCCGTTCCTGCCTGACTCAGTTCGCAGCCGCTGGCTCATGCACGAGACACAGACATCGCATTGCAATCGGAAGTTTGATTGAACATGCTCAGTATGGCACTGGAAAGCAAGACCGCAAGGATGATATGTCGGTGGTCTGGGAACAACCCTGCTTCGGCCCAGGAAGGATGCAGCGCATCAACGTGGCTCCTGTAAGGAACACTCTGACGCGCGCCCAACCGGCAGTCTTCCATGCAAGCGTCAGCGGCGCGCGCTCACGAATCCATGCTACGATCTTTCATTTGCTGCGCAGCGTCTGCAAGCACGGGAAGCGAAATGTCATACTGCCAGAACAAGAAGGACGGGAAAGCATGATCAGAGAGGGCTGACGGAAAGAACCGGTGGGTATCCAAGGACAGGCATGTGAGAGACAGTTGAAGATGCGCTGTTGATAAGTTGTTGTCTGCTTGGACACCCAGTGATGATGAAAATCCTTGCACGTGCTCAGCTGAAACTCTTCTGTTGATCAGGGGCTCCACAGTGCATCCTCGTCGATCGTGAAGTCACGCAGGTTCACGTAGGATCCGGCAGATTCCACATTGGGGATCGCGGTATCACTGTGATTGAAGGCTGCATTCGTATTGACCATATCGCGTAAAGAGCGGTCAACCCGCGTTACTTCGCTTGACGCGCTTGAGAGATGAGGTCTCGATCTAAGTATCTCTGTAAATGCCCTCGTGATGAAACGGTATCTTCCATCGTAATACCGTCTGATAAGGTCGGAGATGCAGGGTCATCGACTCAGCAGGATGACCTCTTCCGTCCGATTCGAACACCTTATGGAAGGATTCAGAAGGGATACCGACACTGTATTGATCGATACTCCCCGCATTATCGACTTTCAGGGAGCGGATATCGAGAGATCTCTGAATTCAACCTAATATCCGGACTGCATCGATGCGGCCCGAAAGGGCTGCTTATCCAGGCCTGACAAACCAAACGCTCTCGCTTGCGCACCGAAGACCTTGCCGCAAAGCCACAAGCGCAGCCCGAAAAGCCCCTTGTGGTGCAGCCTTAGAGTCGCGGGCCCGTACGACAGTGACTCTGTCCAATTTTGTCTAGAGAATTAAGGTGCTTTTCACAAAAGCACTGTTGTCGGTACGTTCCGCGTAGGTTCACTCGTCGTCTCAAGGCTACAGCCACATCATTTCCACCACGTGCGCACGCTCTAGCAGTGTCGGCTTGCGCTCCGTATTCGGGGCGCTCGAGACCGCTCCTCTAATGTCTCATCTCATGGCCGCCTGTAAGCTGCCGCGTGGAGCGGAGATGCGGCCGACAGGAAGACGGCTAGTATGGACAGGTCGACGTTGAAAGAACGTTACAGTCCTGTTCGTATCGCAGATCTGCAAAGATGTGGCTTGCGAGCTTTCTCGAGCCTCCGGCGAGCCCCGCACCTGGTGGCACTGGTGTGGCTTTAGCGGTGGCCTCGTTAGGGAAAAGTCACGGGATCTAGTATGAGGTGACGGTCAGATTTCGGCTGTTCTCTCGTGGCGATGACGCTACCAAGCTAGTGAGCGTAGCGCTTGTGGCTGTACCAATTCTTCTTCGGCTCTGACATGTGCTTCTGAACGCCACACTGTGGCAACGGCACACACTCGTACGGTACATCTGTCACTCTGACGTTTCGGTACCGGTGGTACCCCAACAAGCTCTGCATGGTAGATCTTCTCTGTGGAAAGAAGACTTCGATATTACAAATGTCTGCGAAAGTCAGGGATTGTAAACACTGGGACAATACATCATATCGACCGAGCAGGAGTTCCCCGAGCCGTGTACTGTGGCGAATGGGCACGAGCCACACATGCACTCGCCACAAGCTTCTGAGTGTGAAACGACCTTAGGAGTTTCTTTGCAGTGCTTGAACAGCCGATCTTTGTAGTTCAACTTTTCGTGATTAGGTCGATCAGATGCTGTGGCAGTTGCTCCGCATCTTGGCATGGCTTTGCTAAGTATAGAGCACAAGGAGCACAAGGGCAGCCACAGCATCTAACTGATGAAGCTACCAAGACTTTGTGCATCAAATAGGCTGTCGGTGAACGAGAGAGTCTTACGCGTCGTCTGCAGGTCAAACACTTTGGGAAGAAGGAGGATGCAATGCACTACCGCATATGCAGGGTCTCAGGGTCTCGGTGTTCACGGAGTGTGGCGAGTGATCCTTTGGTGCAAGGCTTATTCAAAGCGTTCTTTGCAAGCGTGTCAACGCGTGATGCAGCATACGTGCAGCATGCGTCCGTGAGATGTCCTGTGGATGAACTGGTCGCCGTTATTGTTCGCTGTAGGTGATGACTCGTTTCAGGTCCGTCTTACACCATTGAAGAATCTTGCAACTGTGGACTCCCTTTGGCGCCCAATTTGCCATCATCGTACCATGCCTACAATGATTGCATCTTGGTCTTCTGACAACTTCCTGCCAAGTATAGCGAAGCGTCTTCGTAGTGGTGTACTGAATTGGCAAGGGCGTTTGCATGTTTGGGCTCCGGACAAGCAGGCTGCAGGGACAACGAGGGACATCTCCAGCACGAGGACAAAGCCCCTCACTTGAAACACAAGTCCGCCTGATTCCCATTCGTAGAGAACCAAATATGCCAGCGCACCTTCGTGGTTTTGTTCAGCATGTTAGTGTAGCGAGGTTGTGATTGGCGGGTACTTTAACGCGCTGTGACATCAAGTCTCGGACACCATGCAAGGCTCGGTAAGGTGCACGATCGGCAATCGGCTGGACCTGCTCACCAGCCACCATCATTTCGCTTGTCAAGGGATCCTTTGCGGGCTAGTAATAGCGGTCAACGCCAACTGTTCAGGTGCGGAAAGCGGAGTCAAACTATGCGTTATGGTTGAGGAACCAAATGAATTGGCCGCTGCTTGGTAGATCGTTATGTAAATGAATATTTCAGCGCTGCGTTCGAGGGCGCACTTACTGATAAATTTTAGCTTCCTGACCAATAGGAGAATAGGAGTGACTTGACTTAGGCCAGAATAGTTGCTGGATGTGGTAGAGCCGGAGGAAGCTGGGCGTCTTGGCTTGAATCCAGAGCTGGAAGGCCGTACACATCTGGAGCTGGATAGCGAGGCTGTCAAGCGGTAGCGACTTTGCTTTTGCTGCAATCGGAGAAAGTATCCTTGTAGACTTGAAAGGTAGTTGTGGTGAGAGCACATTGAGTTAAGCGGTGAGGTCTGTGTAGTGATCAGTGCACAGCTGGCTTCGCCGATGATCGAGCAATGTCGGTCCTTTTGATAGATGGGCGTGACGTAGAGTGTAATGACTTGTATTCGTCTGACAGAGAGAATTGCGGTGACCTCGCCATAATGCAAGGCTGCCCTCTCTGCTTGTAGCTCGAGACAATTACTGCTGCGCCGCCTAGCGCGTGTGTATGTACCGTCTTCGCATCCTGCAATCCCTCCGCACTTAATTGTTGCTTTGCAATCTGAAGCCGCTGAAAGGTGAAATGGTATATGGGTATCGTTGTCGAACCGAAAGAAGTAGAAAAGGCAAGGTAAATCAACACAAAGAAAGGTATTCCGTTACTGAGGAACAAATGGTATCTCCAAAACTTCTCAACGCCGGCAAGCATGATACTGTGTCAAACGACACAGATCAACACAATTAGCCCCCTATAGGACGGGTATAGATCGCCGCAAATGTACGAATAGTACAGATCATAAGTGTGAATGGGTCGTGAGTCTAATGGTCGAGAAAAGTGATAAACCTCTCGGACTGCTGGTTGGGCGTCTAGAAGAGAAGTCGGAGCTCGTAGCCAGTCGAATGCACAGCTTCGACTACTGATATGTCGCCGTCCACTTGGATGTCCGTGGGACCGGCGTCCCACTCTCGCTTCATGGGCTGGGCGGGAGGCGTACCAATTTCGTGGAATTCGGCGGCCATGTCTTGCTGCTCAGGAATAGCATTGATGGCATCATCATCCATGAATATGCGCAGGCCCTTTTGGTTGACCCGGATGGTGCGCGTAACCTTAGTGGGCTCGATGTTGATCTTCATGGCGATACTGCTTACAAGCGCTTTAACTGAGCGCTCCATTACGTAGACAGCACGGAAGTAATTGTCGTCTGGTTGTTTGCCGGCGATCCTTGGCTGGACGAAAAAGCAAGCGACTGGCTTGAGCATGGGCTCGGGTGGGGGCTGGTAAGTCTGGTCCACACCCAGAGCCTCAATCCAGCCAGAAAGAGCATGGTCGTCAGAGTATGGTCTCTGAACTTTGGTCGGTACGTCTGAGCCGCCATGCATGGCGCCCATGCCTTTCAAATCGCCTGTGGCAGTCTGTGGAAGACTCCTCCACTCGCCCGAGGTCATGCGTGATGGTGGTCCGTAAGGGCCTGGGCGCTGGAACGAAGAGCTCCTACGGTTCTCGGAATGGAGAGACTGCGAGCTGGGAGTTGGTGATACCATGGAGGAATTGCCCGTGTGTGAGCTTGGGCCTTCCCACATCTGCGAGTCAACATTGGTGTCGATCTTGGAGAGCTCTTGGGGAGTGGAAGAAAGCTGGACTGGGTGCACATCTGGATCGTCCTGATCTTCGCCCTTCAGGTAGAGAACGCTCACGGGCCTTGTGGAGCTGAACATATCCTGGAGCGATGCCAGCTTGATGTGCAGGTCTTCTTCTGCAGCAGGGCGAGCTCCCTGGTTGTCGCTGGCTGAGGACATTGACCAGGTTCTCTTGTGCTTTTGCAGCTTGCCAGGCCTGGAGCTGCCGCTCTTGTCGTCGCCACTGCGTTTGCGCTTTCCAAAATCCTTCATGCCAGACTCGACCTGCGCAATCTGCTGCTTCAGCTTGTCAATGGTCTTCTTGACGTGCGCAACATCGTTTGAAAGCTTGCGCTCGGCGCCATGATCTCGGAACAGCTTTACTTTGCAGTAGCAAAGCTCACCGGCCGTCTTATCTGACGGTGATCCGGTAACCTCTGACACCAGCTCAGTCTTGGCGCAGAGGCGGACTGGAATGCCTTTGACACCTTTGGAGTGACTGAAGTCGGTAGAGAGGAAGTTGAAGCGGACTGCCAAAGAACACTCGGGCGCAGCGTTGGGGGCGGGTGTCCACGTTACAGCGAAACCATCGAAGGACGACGATTCGAGCTCAACTCTTGGACGTCCTTGGATTTCACCGCCGCCTACTTGGCTTGGGTCAACAAACTCAACTGCTTGAAGACGGCCACCACGCTGATGGGCCTCGTTGGTGCCGCGACCCTCTTTCCAAAGCTGCCAGCAGGCGGCAGGGCGTTGTCGCTGCTGCTCGTCCTCGAAGGAGATCCGGATGAAGGTTCGGTACTTGAGCGTTGCTGGTGGTGCCTGGCCAGGCGCTGTGTCGACTAACGAGATTGAGTACGCTTGACCCTTGTTCAGATAGGTCACCGGGACTTCGTCCGACTGCTTGACCATCGCAGTTGGCGCGTTCAAAGTGACGTGGTAGCGGAAGTTCTGATTTGGGTGAAGGGGCTGGGCCTGGACTTGGCCCGATAGGTTGTCTTCGTATGGCTGGGGAGCGAAGCCAATGAGAGGAGACTGCATCTCGACTTCTGGGATGACATTCTCCATAGGAGAGTCCTCGTGCGCCTGAGGGAGGGGCGCATGGTCGAACGCAGATGGCTGGTGCGTGAACTGATGCGGTGCAAAGGACTGAGGGTGCTGCGGCTGAAGACCAAACGGGTTGGTATTCTGGAAGTGGTGATGAGTGCCCAAGGCGTGGGAATTGAAGCCCTGAAGGTGAGGATTGGGCGCAGCCTGGCCAGCGTGGACAGCGCCCTCAGAGGTGGGGAGGGAGAGAGGTGTGCCTAGGCCGAAGCTGAAGCCCGGCGTGTGCAGGTCGCCGGCCTGGCTGTGGTACAGCGTATTGGTGCCGCCGGGCGTAGGGGTATAGTAGCCTGGCGGCTGGTTTGCAAAGGACGTGAATGCAAAGCTGTTGGGGTCTAGGAGTGAGGGCGTAAACCGCCATGGCTCGTTATTTCCCCTCGGCGTGGGGTCCTGGTCCTTGATGTCGTCTGCATCGCCAGATCTGGCAGACAGCTCGTTAGTAACGTGGTTCGTGAGTGGCTGCTGGCAAACATGACACCGCGTGGGCGCAAGACAAAGGACATGACGCGCTACCACCGCGGGCGCATTGCGGGCGCGCGCAGTACCAGCGCAGGGCTGCGAAAGAGGGGCCTACCGGTGAGGATGCGCTACGTCGAGCGCATCAGTGAGCGTGTGGCCTGGCGGGCCTGCAATCGAGTGCGATCGCTGCGTGAGGTGAGGGAAGCTTGCTTTGAAGGTCTCCAGAAGCTCTTCGTTCGGCTTTGCTTGTGAGGATCTGACCGCTGGTTAGCTACGAGCTTTCCCGATCCCCGAACGCGACGCGCGAACATCACAGCACGCTGTCCAGGACCAACAACATCAACAACAAACAAGGGGGCATACCGGTTGCGAAACATCGCTGGAAGCTCAAAGCAGGCGCTGCTGGTCGTTTGTGAGCATCGAGAGGTGAAGTTGAGTCGGAGGTTGGGGAGCCCTGATGTGGACCTTAGGTTGATGAAACGGAGCAGCTCCCACAGCAGTCAAGACTAGGGTCAACTGTGGCTCGAGTTGGCGCATGCGACGACAGGTCAGGCGTCTTTTATCAGGTTAGTGACCGAGCTGCCTGACGGAATCGCTGCGAGGGCCGCGCGTGGCATTTGAGAACGTCAGTGCAAGCGGCTGCAGTGGGGTGAGAGTCTAGAGTCTGGCTAGGCTGGCCTGCTAGCTACCCTTGCTCCTCCAGCGTGTAATTTTGCTCATCCTCCCCAGCGGCTTGCTCTCTGTGGCTCGCGCTGCGCGGCCGTCTGGCGACTGATCTCCCGGCAGCCGTCTTGCACAGCCACTGCCTTACGGCTCCCGCGAGCGTCCAGAAGTCCTGCGAGGCCCAAAAGGGAGCGATTGTCGCTGCACCTGTCGACATCCCGCATTGCAACCGCAAATCTGCCCAAGGATGTTTGGTCCCAGCCCGTTGTTTCTCGAACCCACCTCTACTGCCACAAACAGCGTTCGTGCGAGGCGCGTGTGGCTCGTCCAACACTGACACGCCGCTTGCCTGTCCGTAATTTACCCTCCTCCATGAATCCATCTCCACCCGCACTAGGCCCTCTTGGGTGCTGGAAAACACCACAGCGCCTACGGTGTGAGCTGGCGCTGTTATGCGCGATGACATCTGCCGATCCAGTACTGGAAATTTGCGTCCCGAAATGGCCTGCTGCCCTTGTCGTCTGCATTCTCCACGCGGCAGAGCTCTCTGCCGCCGCCCCATAGAGCTGCACCCTAGCTCTCCGACCTTTCCATCATGCCTTCGGAGCTTTTTCCCCTGCGTATGAGCACCGGATGTTCGACCCAACGCACCCCAGCCTGTGTCCGTTTGCAAAGTGAACATCTCGGACCAATCCTACAAGCAGCCGTTGTGCCGTATAGCCTTGACCTTTGCAACTCGCCCGTTACCCGCTTAGTCTGCGTGAAATCTTATTTCTGGTACCTGTCAAGCCGAGATTAAGGAGTCGTTAGCGGGCGCTTTCCCGAAATGAGCAACCACTGGTTTGCTTCGAGCCTTTGACACCGATCGAAGATTCTCGTCATCGTCACGACGTTCGTGCGTCGGTGATGAAAGAACAGAAACCGACTGTAACACCACTACTGATCTGTACCGACTTCAGTTACACCGGCCGTCTGTCTGGAATGTAGCATGTGTTGCGGGGTTTGACCGTGCCCAATCGCAAGGCTGATGGTAGAGCCATCCGGCGAACACGATTTGTGGAACTCGTTTGTATAGAAGTGTGGCGACAGAACAGATACCAAAGCGAGATCGAGCGACGTTGATTGGCGACCGACATCCGTCGCACATCAGCACGCGATTCCGACCGCTCAGGACGGTTATGATTGACAGTGCGTCCAGGGTCTGTGCAAAAACGGCCCAGCACCGCCACAATGTGGCGAATGGGTGGCGCAGAACCGAACAATGAGTACATCGACTCGGACATGATTTGCTGCCCCGTAAAAAGGGACGCGTACTCCTGCAGTAGAATCTGTTGGATGTATTCGAATGGAAGTTGCCGTCATAGCCTAGACTGTGTGTATGAGTTCATCGAATTGCTAGGGTGTTGTGTTCACTGAGTCGCAGTAGCGCATCTTGTGGTAACTCCTGAAGCACGCATTAGCCTGAACGAGACAATGATATGATGCCCCGTGTTACTTTTGTCAGAACAGTCGTCTCATGAACGCCCAGGTGTCATAGATGCTGATAAGTGGTAGCAGCGTCGTAATCACTGCTGGCGGAGTCGCCATGACGCCTTAGACCGTTTGTTCAGTCTGCATGTAAGGGCGAATGGAATTTTATTGGGGTGCGGACTTGACTGCAATCTTGGGTCGAAACAAATAAATGTGAGTGTGAATATATGTCGCTTCCGGCAGCCAGGTCCTGGCCAACTATGGTTTACCCTAGTAATAGCCGCAGGGTATGATGAAATGATTTATGTAGACGGTGCACAGGTCAAAATAAGCGGGTTGTGGGGGGAGGTAGTTCTTGAAAGCTGACGGTAAAGTACCAGAACGAACTTTGAAATTCCCTGGAGAATGTGCCGGAGGTTAAGGCGATACATGCCGAACAGCAATCCTGAAGTTGCAGACTGACCTGGTGCACAGCGACGTCCTAAGCTCGAAAGGGTTCCACTCAAAGCGAAAGGGATGTAGGATCGCGAGCACCTCTATGTGATCGAATAATAGGATGCATATCAATACATCTTGCGCTCGATCAGGAAGGTTCGCCTGTATTCGGCGTTACTCAACATCTTCCTTACCAGCATTGCTGTGGGGTGGAGGATTGGTGTTTTCGGTCCTTTGCTCCCCTGCAGTGCGTCTCTTACGAGAGGATGATGTAGCTGTGGACAGTCGCGTGTCACTCCTAGAGGGGTCTTTACTCCGGGCTTCAGCAGCTCGTGCTGCAGCCAGCGCGACATTGCTTTGTCGATTTGCGAGACTATCGAGACGCTCCTTCGAACCCAGTGGGGATTCTGCAGGGTGCACATTCTGACTCGGGCTACTTCTGCTTTTCGACTTGATAGATGCGCTAGCACTTCCTCCTTCTCGAAATACTGTCTGTATGCTTGTGCGAGAATTGTGACGGTCGTACTGGATGTTTTCAGTAAATACAGACTGGAGACTCGGTATGGAGTTTTCCCGACGAACACGACCCACTGTTTGCATTGGACTTGGGATCATCGTGGGCTTAGCATTCCACCACTTGACGAGGCGAGCAAACGCGTTGTGTCATCGTCGTCGGTCTCCAAACCATCGTCGAACAAACGGAAAGCAGATGAGGATGAGAAGCCGGAGTCAGTCGAGTCAGTCTGGGACAATGCATCGTACGAACGAATGTTGGCATCCAGCTCTCGCATTTGATCGTCTCCGGGCTCGAAAGAAAAATGGCGACGACGCGTGTGATCATGCTCTGGGTGCGTCAGAGATCGAGGCCTTCTTGAGGGTGGTCGAGGCGTCACATCCTCAGCTGGATGGTCGCCTTCATTTGCGGTCGTGACTTCATTCTCCTGATCGTGGTGGGCCGGAAGGTCATTTATATCCTGGCGTAAGTCTGCGCCAATGAGTAGGGCCATCAGTCCATCGACGAACTAGGATACTTCGAGGCCTTTACGGCTTGCGACAAGGATTCCGAGCTCCTTAAGAGCAACGAACGCTTCGCACTCAAGCGGATATCCTGCCAGCTCTCCTACCTGTGATGAGACCTTGGCCTCGAAACCAGATGTACTCGCCAACTGAGGTATGAACGCGCCCGAGGAAACGGTCGAAGCGTCTGTGTGATGCAGATCCGCGAGATTGAGTTCGCTCTTGACTTTTCGTGAAAGCACTGACTCTCCGGTAAGACGAGGAGGTACTATTGAGGTGTCTGGCATCCTAACACGGGTGATTTGTCGAGATATTGCAACCATCTTATCCGATGGTAATGGGGGCTCCTGCAAGAGGACCGAACGCTGTCAGATTTGTTGCAAAGGCAGCGTGTGTACGAACCTTGTTGAGTCCTGGACTTGATCTCGTCATCGATTCCAGCCGAGGACTTGTATTTGTACTGCAAAGAGACGCGATCAGTGGAGGTCGTTTTTCGATGCCAACGTTTGCGATCCATCACGGTTCCGCGCCGTGCTTCTATCAGTCTGTGTCCAGTCAGTGATAAACAGTGGTATTAATGAGCAGTCACGTAACCATCCATGCTAGTCGTGCCACGCGCAATCAGTAGTTCAAGACGCCGGATCTCAGCCTCATAGAAGATGTCAGACTGATGCCATTGTGCAGTCATCTTGCGCGAATTGTCGAGATCACTACGTTCGCGCGCCTCGAGATTCTCCTTGTGCGCTCGAAGCTTGCGATAGTCCTCGAACACATGAAATAGGCCGCTGTTAAATTGAAGAGGGAGTGGCACCAGGTAGTTCGAGTAAATGTGTGAGTGAATTGACTCCATGGTGACGATGGGATCAACGTACGACCATCCAGTTACTTGTGTGAGTGGGTTGTCAAGGCTCCAAGTTGTCGAAAAGATCGGATCCACGGATTCCTCTTTGTGAATAGCGAAGATCGACGTGTAACGTGATGCTTTAGGCTTCGAGTCCCGGCGAGGAGTCGAAGCGCCTGACCTCTCACTCCGAGTATCTTCGACATCATCCGGAGTAGGCGTAGGTGGGGCTATGGTCGTGGGGGTTGATGGACGGCTGACCGCGATCGTCTTTCGCCAGCCATGGCGGCGCTTGTCGATGGCGTCGACGGCGCTCCGCGCCTCTTTTGGCGGCGTTGCTGACGTGGCATCGAGATCGGTCTTAATTGGCGGTACCTCCTTTGGTTTGCCTCCGATCTTCTTTCGCCAGCTCTTGTTGTCAACCATTGCCTTGCGTGGAGTCTCACTAGAGTCGGCAGTGGGCCTGATCTTTGCAGTTGCCTTCTCTTTGAGTTTCGGTTTGGCCTTTGTTTGTTGCAGTGGCCACGGACTGTGCGTATCAGTGGGAGTAGAGTAAAAATTACCAATGTCCATCGTGCGGGGTGACGTGGTGTTGTGGTTGCCAGACGTGAAAAGTCGTGCTTTCCTTCACAAACGAGAAAGAGCGAGGTCACCAAACAAGCCGTTTGAACCTTCCGCTTTCACTTTGATGACACACAATCACCGAATTTTCAAGTGATAGCTCAGTGAGCTTGCACACGTTGGAATTGATCCTAATCGCTATGCTTCTGGATTCTGTGGGACTTGACCGTAAGCTTGTCCGTAGGTGACTGTCTGCTGCATTGAGAAGCCTATTGCACCTGTTAAATGATTCTACAGACGTAAAAGCTTGCAGGATATGTTCCCTCAATACATCAGTAGGTCCTCCTGGCTCAGGGCACCAGCGGCTGGTTTCGAGGACAAGCAACTTACATTTGATCTGACTTCCAGGGTTGGACTGCACGACTAGACAAACAAATGGACGTGGAAGCACGCAACAAAGCACACCTACTAGATTCGAGATTCTGCCAGCGACCGTCTGTATAATGTGGCTTGTGGGGGTGTGGCTAAAAAAGCTCGACCAATTGCTGGTGTTGACCAGAAGCAACAACATGCGTGGGCAAGGAGTCACCGTCATTGCTTCAAACCATGGACATGTCGCGGCACCTCCGAGAGCAAGCTACGGCAGAAGAATGTAGTGATTTGCGAGCCGGTATACTCGACTTGACGTTGTGACAAGCCCGGCAGCGGATGTGTTGAGCCAGCTGCGGCGCTAGCGGCACAAACGTTCCGCTGTAGACATCTTCTCCATGACAACTACACAAGACTTCATCAGCATTCATCACGAAGCGAGACACACGTGAAGCACCTTCAGAATGGCTCTAAAGCTCTAGAACAATGTTGTCATAGTCACGTGTGCTGACGTCGACGATTGCTTGCCCGTGTTTGAGCTCGGTTTCAGGACAGCTGCTCGCCCTCAAACCTCAAGATTCCACATCATGAGCCCAGCTATGGAACAGCTTGCAGCAGCAGGAAGGCTACAATTGACAAGATAAAATATCAGAAGAAGTACTATTACTACTGAAGATCGCGCAGTCAGTGGCCAGCTTCACGCAGGTGTATCAGTAGTCAATCAACTTCCATTCAACCTTACCGAGGCCTTCAAGACGGGCGACGTTGAGCAGCCGCGCGTCTCGACCCTGTAACAGCACGCCTGTAACACGACAAACGGTTCTGACACGACTCCACACAGCAGGCCTCGGCCTCTTACCCCGGTGTGCGCCAATCTGTATTTCGCCTGGCCGCAGGATTGATGTGCCTAGCGCCAGATCGATGCCTGTATACCTTATGCGGTAGAGAGATCCTCAGGATTGATGTGCATCCGGTTTCAGGCCGACATCAACTACGAGGCTGAGCAAGGGCAAGATGGCCTTGGGTTCTTGTGTGCCGTCTCAACGTGGTATAAGAGTCTGGCTCCCTAGGAAGATGGTTCAGTATATCAACATCTTCTCTGTCTATACTCTTTAATAGTGAGGTCTCGCAAATCAACGTTCCTTCAAACCCGATCACTTCAAGTCTGCTATCTCCTCAATCGCCAACTTTACAGTAATCAGCAATATCAAAATGAAGCTCACCGCCGTCTTCGCTGCTGTCCTTTCCATGGCCACTTTTGCTATCGCAGCACCCGTTGCCGCTCCAGCCAAGGGCACGTCAACCTCTGATCAAAACCTCACATCGAGACCATGACTAATAGTATGACAGAAGTCGTTCGCGCAGACCACGGCGCTTGCGTCAAGAGCGAGGGTGGAGGAGTAATGGAGACTGTCAACTGCTAGACGCGTGGCAGTAACGAAAGAGAGCAATGAGTCAAGACAATATACCCAAGCGACGTCTGCGACGCGATACAATGAAACACACTCTGGACGGCAAGATCGTTCATATACATCTCCCCGGCTCAGGTGCCCAACATACCCTTTAATTTGTCTACCTGACCCGTATCGTCGCCTGTCTTCCCTCCTGTGCGGTGCCGCTCCTAGAGCCTTCATCACTGTCGATGTTAGCCCCTAAAAAGGCACACCAAGATTCATGCTATGTTCTCCAACACTTTTGATGTCCCCTAACAGCTCGCCCTCGTCCAGTTGACGAATGACCTCTTGCTACCCTGACTCCCCTGCATCGTCTTCCTATAGCTGCGTCTGTCATTGACAAAGGTCTTCCGTCATCTCCCAGTAGCATCGACAATGGGTCCTTTGGGTTCTCTTTTTGCACACTTGCTGTACCTTACCCATGTACGCTTCCAACTCTTATGTCACTTCCCTTTCCAAGGTTCTCTACCAGAATTGCAGACTCCATATGTATGCCCGCAATGAGTCGCACAATACTGGGACCGTCACTTTGACTATTCAAGTACGGGCTACTGCCTATCTGATACAAAATGTCAAACAGAAGCAACATAGTTGAAGTCGTATAGAAAAGCGAAGGTATGTAAAAAGTATCTAGGCAGTATGTGGTATGCAATACATTGTCCTTGATTAAATTGTGTCCCGATGCGTGGATGGAGACGGCGCACCATTTCAGGACGCAAGTTTTGCGCCATCGAAATGTTGCAATCAGGTTTATGTTAGTACAAGTACGCGTTACAGATCCGGGGTTTTCATGATGCGGACTTGCTCCGTAAGGGTTTAAGGGTACCGGTCGCTCGCCATTTGTCACGCTCAACAAAGCAAGTTTATGTTCGCAACTCACACCGCTAAAATCTGCGATCTGCGATCCAAGCTTGAAGTTCGAAGACGTGCGATGTACAAAGGTGGGGCTGCGCCCCCGAGGTAGGCGCATCACGCACTACCGGATTAGGAAGCGCAAACACCACATACAGGTCCATTACACCTCCAGAAGTTCTGGAGCCAAAACACCCATGCTCACACGACTCCACACTTCCTTCCGCCTCACCAGCCACAGGTATACGGATCCACCATCACCACAACACACAGCCTCACAATCGCATGCGCACAACCTCAAGGATCCAGATTTCCATGCATACTCCGCGGATCAACTGGACCACAACAACCAATCCAATCCCAGACTAAGACCAAACCCCACACCAAAGATGTCCTCCGCCCAAACATTCACCACCCTCAAATCCCAAATCATATCCCTGGCCACAGCTCTTTACGGGACAACCAGCACGCCCTCACAGGCCTTCGACGTGCTGCCCTTCAGTCAACCACGACTCACACCCAATGGCACACCCCTGAAGTCGTCGCTGACGCACGGCGCAGCGCTGATATACTACACGGGCCCTGCGTCGTCGCCGCACGTGAGCTGGGAGATGATTAGCTATGCGGATAGCCAGAGTAGTGTGCAGGCTGGGGCGCAGCGGTTGCTGGAGGATATGCAGAGGGGGGTTGGGGATGTGATTAGTAAGTCTTTCGTTCCTTTTCAAATTCTTTTTTTGAGATTTAGTTGGGCGCGTTGGGGAAGTGATGAAATGGATGAGTGTTGACGTGTTCAGGTGGGTTAGTGAAGCGGGGGGACTGGGCGGTAAGGCACAAGACTGTCCCGGATCTTGCGATTGGTGAGCAGCATGGCGAAGACGATGAACATGCGCACAGGGATAGTGGATATGGCAACGAACTGGGTGAGGAGCGATGGGGACAGCCGCTGGGAGATATCGCCGAGGGGGAAGAGTATGCGCAGCGGGGTGGAGCGGTAATGTAGTGCGGTTGGCGACCTCTCGACTGCTCTCGACGGTCGCCAGGGAAGCTGCGCTTGAAGGCATCACGAGATCAGTAATACATAATGTTTATCCACCAAAAGAACAAAGTCACATTGGGAAGCTACATAAAGACCTTCAGAACGAACCGTTATGATTTCCTGCCGCTGCCAATCGGGCTCATCAGACCTCCGCTACCACTGGTCGGACTGCGAACCATCATTGGCTTGACACTCTGCACAGGGCTTAACGGGTCGCGGTGGCTAGAGCTCTCACTCGAAGATCCGGAGCTGAGGCTGCCACTACCATGGCTGCCGTTGTTGAGGCCATTGCCGAGACCGTTGACGAATCCAGAGGCGTTGAAGGGATTGTCGAGAGCATATACGGGAGAAATGTGCTCGTCGAAGCCATCCGTGAAGCCAGACACGTCAGAGAGCATGGATGAGGAGCGGCCGCGGCCACCGCGAAGGGAACCGGGCGTGCTACCGACGTGGTGCAGTTGCGGGAAGGTGAAGCTAGTGAAAGCATTGGCATGAGGAGACATGGTCGTGCCGGGGAGAGGACCCTCAGGCGTGGTAGGGATTGACTCGTGGTGGGGACCTTGCATGAGAAGGGCTTCGTAGTGCGACACAGTCTGGAGAATCTGAGAAGTGGCGATATGGTGCTCTTCAGCGCGAGCCTCATAATCGTTGATCGTGTTGCGATACTGATGCTCAACATCGGCTCGCTGCTGTCTCAAGGCATGACGCTCCTGCTCCCTTCGCTGCTTGGCTGTAAAACCTTCCTGGTTGGCGGTGACGAGACGGTCATGCTGCTCGTTGAGTCGCGTTTGACGTTGCTGGAGACGTTCTCGCTTCTGCAGTGTACTCGAGATGTCGTTTTCCACATTGCTGATTTGGGCCTCAACGTCAGCCTTGACTGCATCGAAATCACGAGCAACAGCGTTCTTGTTGTCACGCTCCTTCTTCCATTCCGCTTTCTTCGCTGCGGCCTCCTTGGTCTCCTCTTCCGGAACGGTGCCTAGCTTCTCGGCCTGCGCAGCGAAATCAGCGGCAGCATCGTCTGCCTGTTTGATATTTTGCGTAAACTGAAGAACACGTTGGCGTTGACGCTCATCACTACCTCCAGAGTTTGCCAAGCGGTTGCTGAGAGTATCAACCTCTTTTCTGATGGCAGAGATGGCAGTCTTGTGATCCTTCTTGTTTCGTTTCAGGCGGTTGCGCTGCTCCTGCAGTTGCTGGTCGGCCGCGGCGATCGAGTTCTTGAGAGTCGTCGTGGGCGAGGATGGGCGAAGGGTCTGATGAGCTGGCGGGGAGGCGATCGAGGCTGGAAGAGCGTTAGTTTGGGTGCAGTCAAATGAACGGCTCTGCCTACCCAGTTCGGCAACTGGGCCCGCTGAGGTAATAAGGCTGGTGGAATAGAAGACTTCGTCATCGCTGGTCCTAACGAACTCGCAATAGTAGTTCGAAAGGGCCGTCAGACCGAAAATCTCTCCCACCCAGAAGCCTGTTCCCTCATGACCCTGGTATCCCAAGGGAGTGCTTTGACGGATGCGGGCCGAGCTCCAATCTGCGCCGTTAACACGGATGTAGAATGGCTTCGACTTGTCAATCCCAGATCCAACACTCGAATCTTCCTCCTCTTGAACGTCTGCACTGTTGAATAGGCTGACACGAAACGAAATGTCGGAATAGCCGACTTCTGAAATCCATACACGATCGTCTTCCGATCTCCACACAGCGTTTCCAATGTGATTTGCGTCTTTTGCGTTAGCCTCATCGGCATCGTTTGCTGCCCGGCTGCTTTCCATCTCTTTTAAAACTGTAACTTTTGTACTTGCAAGTGCAGCCCAGAAGGGCTGCTGAGAACGAACGTGTGTAGCTTGCTTCCTCTTACGCCGCGAGCTACTCGCCTTGTCCTTGTGCAATGCAGGCGACGGCCCCGGCGGGCGGCCATCGGTGCTCGAGGCATTTGGCACATCGGCAGGCGGGTGGAGCGAGGTTGAATTGGCACGCTGGAGGTTGCCGACTTCAGGGTCCGTTTTCTTGCCAGTTGGTAATTGTTGAGCTACGTCTCGTCGAGACAGAGAGCGCCGGATGATGCGAACGACACCTTGGGCCAAAATATGGATACCCAGGAGGCTGCGGGGCCATCCATGGGGCGATGAGAAACTTTCAAGGTAAGTGGGTACACTCGGCGGGCTCGTCAAGAATTCCAAGCCTCCCCGGGCGAGCCCAGACCACAGTAAGTGGACGATGTGTTGCCGGAGAGGCCTGAACTTGAGCAAATGGTTGGAAGCAATAATGACGACACAGATGAAAATGCCGTTGGTCGTCCCAGCTTTCCCGGCTGCGGCGCCTCCGAGCGCGATGGCGATGACTGCCTGTGCAAGATCTAGGAAGAAGTTCTGCACAGGCACCCAGAGAACGAGCCACACGAGCAGGATGGAGGCGTCAGCCGCGATTGTCGTGAACAAAGAAGGTGTGCCGCCGGAGCCCTGGAAGATGTCGGTGAAAGAAGGGAAGGCGGAGAGCGCAGAGAGGGGGGTTCCGGCTTGAGGCGGCACGAAAGTGAGGGTTGCAAAGAGGAACTGGACGACGGTGAGGACGGTGGGGGGTAGCTGGAGGAGAATTATAAGGATGGCGAGGACGTCCCGCAGAGGACAGGACGTGAGAATGGTGGCTGGCACGGCGAGCAGGCTGGCTATGGAGACCGACGACGGCTTGCTGTGGCCATTGACGCGGGCGGCAGCAGAGGAGGCAGAAGCAGCGTGGCGGCAGGCGGCGTCTTGGTGGTCGAGCGACGCGTCCGAGGCGCTGCGGACTCGCTCGACAGGCGGGCAGTCCGGGGCATTGTCTGAGGCGCTCGTGCTGGGGGTCGTCTCGGGCGCGCTGCTGGGGACTGGCACGTTCGCTATCGCTGGTTCCGTCTGCGTCTGCTGCTGCTGCTGCTGCTTGTCTACTGCGTCGGCGGGGAGCGCGGGCGCGGCGTCGGGGCTGCTGCTGGGCTGGCCGTTGGCGCTGAGCGTCGGATTGCTCTTCTGGCGCTGGACGCGCTTGCCGGGGGCTGCCAGGCCACTCTCGTTGCGTCTGTCATGCTGGGATGCCGCGTTCTTCCTCCCCTTTGCTACCATAGAAGGCGGTGCGCGGGCAAGCGGGCGGTCTCCCCAGGTCGACTCGACTGCTGCACAGGACGAGCCAGTTTGGAAGAGGGGCGCCGCTGGCGGGGGGTGGAATAATGGGCGTCGGGTCGTGTGCGGGTGTGCGAGTGTCGTGAGGGCAGAGAGCGCACGAGAGGCCGCCGTGGAGGAGCGAATCGAAGGGTCGCCGGACGTCTGTGCTGCTTGGCGTGACAGAACGTCAACCAGGACTTTGCTAGTTCACGTGCTTGACAACCTCCCGACAGCAGACAACGATGCACTGACACGCGATCTGGCGATGCAATAGACACAATGACTCTGAATGCCTTGAAAGGCCCGTCTGCACTGTGTCGTCTGCAGCTTCCCGCTGCAGCAGCGCCGGGCACGCTGCCAGAGAATCCTGCTCACCATCCTCACGCTGATCTGCACACGCCGAGGACCCTCCGAGCGGTGATGATCGACGTCAATGCTCTCGAAAAGTGTGCGCTCTAGCCAGAAAGGCGCAACAGAAGCCTCACTTCACCACGCTTGACCGATGCAAGCAAAGCCGCTCGTCGAGCCTGCCCGTCTTCGGCGACGGCCACACAATGCACACAGCAGACACACGCTGAAGTGATGCCTCCAAAATCATGCACACGACAACAGCTCACTCTGCCTGCCCTGCACGCACTGGGCCAATTGCCTCGCGCCGGCCGCCTGTCTAGCCTGTACTCGCAAATGAAGCACTCCATGGACCCCCCCTGACTATGATGGCTCTCTGCATGTCAACAACGAATGAAGAGGGCGAGCCTTTGCCCTGCTCACACCGCACCCGCACGCTTGCATCGACGCCAAGCCCACGTTTTCGATTCGCTGCCTGCCCTGCACACCCCGCCATTGCTGCGAGCTGCTATCTGCTGGTGTGACTTGACCAGGCAGCAGTGTGGAGCTTGATATTCTTGTTGCTTTTGCTCAGGACAGGATCTCCGCTGAACACATGTTGCCGGAGCGTGGCTTTCCCTCGGCATTTCAATTTGATCGGAGCATTTCCACCAAATTGTCTAAACCTCATTCCGCCCCTCCATTACACACGGCGGAGACGGCATCTGGCCGGCGTCGAAGCTTAACGCAACCACGCCAATCAGCATGCTGTGCGACCAGCAAATGAGGAAACTGGCACGGTCATGCGCCCAACGGTCGTGCAGATCACTGAAAAAGGTCACCATGAAACGCAAACTGCGCAGGCAGCCAAGTCGATCACCGCGGAAAGGATCACGCCATGCAGCTTGAGAGGATAAAGAGTGCACGGATTTGCTTGCGGCTGGCTGGTTACGGCTTTCCTGCACTGCCGAAGTCTTCAACAGCATCTGGCCTGTCCCAGCTGCTCTTCTCGAGCTCGCGGACCCGGTCTAGCAGTGTCCTTACTCTAGCGCTATTCTTCTCCTTTGCTGCCTCTTGCAGCTCGAACGTCTGCTTGAACTTGTCGATCATGAATGGCGGCAATGGAGATTTCTTGGCCGTTCTGTAGTCGTAGACAACAATGTCCTCGACGCAGCGTGCTGCTGCACGACGCTGCGCTTCTGACAAGATTAGGACGTCCAGGATGAAGTGATCGGTACCTTGCTCCGGCTTACTCCTGAGCTTGTGCAAGACGGTTATTCTGGCTTTGTTAGACCAGAAGAATCACTCCCCATAAGGTCCGCCTACCTGTCAGGCCACTTCATAGGCTTGATAATTGAGGAAGTCAGCGAAGTCATCTTGATTGCCTCGGTTCGACAAGAGGCACGCGACAGCCTATCCGCAGACATCCTGCCGCACTCTTCCTACTGGGCGCCGTGGTACTCACAAATTTGTAGTCTGTCTTGATACTCCTCAGTATTAGGCCAATGCTCTTTGGCGACATGAGCTCCAGCCATTCCTTCTTATGCGTTGGATCCATTGCAGCGAAGTTCAGCGTCCAATTGACGCGCGCCGACTCGGCATACCGATTGTACATGACATTGTTCACATGTCCCTGAGCAGCATCAGCACTCTGTCTCCCAGATACGGCCGTGAAGCACTCACCATACTGTCCTGCAATTCCGCCACTAATCAGCCTCAACCCTCAACATGCTCTTCCGTATTATTATTGGCACAACCTACCATCTCGCCCCAGACCACCTCCTGTCTATACAGTCCCCTGTACTCCTGCCCTGTCAGGAACCCTTCGCTCCCGGCAAGTAGCTCTCGCCAGTCGCTCGAGACTTCCTGTAATATTGACCCCGCTTCGCTTGTCTGCGCATCGTTTATGCCAAACATTATGCACTTGCCGATGCGTGCGCGCACATCAGACAGCCATCTCGGGGACAGTTTTTCGGTCGCTGGAGCTTGCGTGCTGGAGAGGCGGCATTGCATTGGTCGGGATGCTCGACTCGGAACTGGCACACTCGCGCGTGTAATCGGTGCTGGCATTGAGGAGCGCAAGAGCGCTGCACGTGTTGTGAGGGGCCCCATGGGCACAATTCCTGAGTTCGGAAGTGCAAGTGAATATATGTAGCACGACGGCGATGAAGTCGAAGCTCTGGTGGATTGCGCGATACAAGCCAACGGAGTTAAGCCGAGGGAAAGCAAATACCCTGCATACGTCAGAACCACGACGTGAACTCCGCCTACAAACACCATCTCAAGCCATCATACTGCGAGACCACCCACAAGGACGACAACTAAAAAACCGACAGTCGTCGTCATTCTGTTGGTTCAATTGATTTGCAATATAACCTCTGAACTCTCAGCATGTCAACCACAAACCTTCCACTTCGTCACCAAGTAATTCGCATCTACAAAGGTATAGCAACGAACACGCTTGACATGTGCTTAGCTTACATCAATTCTAGAGCTCTTGTATCTATCGAGAGACTACCCTCAAGGCTACGACTGGGCGCGGTCACGCCTGCACAAAGCGTTTTCCTCGCAGGCGCACTTGCAAGACGAGGAAGCGATCAAGAGCGGTATCAAGCGCGCAGAGTTCGTGAAGAAGGGTAAGTGACGAGCCGCTTCATGATAGGAGTGATACGAGCAGCAACAGCGACGACTTGAAGACGTTGAGCTGACGGGAATGTAGAAATCGAAGCGCTGTATTATCTCAAACGCTACAGAGCATTGCGCGAAAGATACGATCCCATCAAATGAAGCAAACGAATGGGCCAGCGAGGGCTATGTACGACGGCGTACATTTCACATGGCCGTAAGACCGGGATATCACAGAACCGCTAATAGAAAAACAAGACTGGTATGTGACCTCCAACACCCAACTCCTCTTGCACCTGGCTCTCCGTGTCGAAAGCCTCGTTGCTGAAGGACTCGCTCACATCTTCTTACAAAACCACACGCCCACCTCCAAGCACTCCCCACTACTCGCGCCCTTCTGCTCGAGTAAATTTCCCATCAACCCAGCCCACCACCGCTGCCACTCCTCCTGGTTCTTCCCACTGACCTCCTTCAGCAACGGCTCCAAGCTTTCGATCATCTGCACCACGACCAGCAGCGCGGTGTACCTGAGGGCAGCCTGCTCGTCCGTCAGCGTGCCCGTATCAAGCACGACGCTCGCTTTCTTCGTCGTAGCACTTTGGGACTCGCGGCGCTTGGACTTGGGCTTGTCTGCGTCGGGCGTCGAGGCCGCAAGTTCGCGCTCCCAGCGCAATTCGCCGAGCGGAATGGCGATGCGACGATCGCCGACCGAGTGCAGCGTTTCGGTCTCTTGCAACAGCATCTGGCTGATACGGGCGCAGGGGGTCGGCGACAGCTTGCGACGGTCGAGTGCTTCTTGGATCCAGGTGTTCGAGTCTTGGAGGTATTTGTTCTGGACTTCGGTGAAGGGCGTGATGGGCGAGATCAGGAAAGTGCCCGTGGTCTCGGCGCAGGCGCGTTCCTGAGCGGATTTGCCGGGGACGGGGGGCGGATGAGGCAGGATAGAGCGGATGATGTGATCGGTTTCCCAGACTTCGAGGGTGCCGCCAGATTTCAGGACGCGGGTGGCTTCGTCGAGGATCTTCTGGGAGATGGAGCCGAGGGGCACGACCAGGGACATGTCTTTCATCACCACGATGTCGAACTCGTCATCGTCGAAGGGGAGCGGCGGCTTGCGCAGATCATGTTGCACGAACTTCCAATCAATCCCTTGACGCTGTAGGTCGCCTGCTAGAGGCACAATGTCCAGCCCTGTGTACGAGACGTCTTCATAGCCGAGTCCGCTCAGGAAGTCGTGACACACGGCTGTCCAGTATCCGCTGCCACATGCAAGCTCGAGCACCTTCTTCGGCGGGTTCTGCGGCGAGGGCGTATGGCCAAGCGCGCGCCCGATCACCGAGGTCGCGAGCAGGGTGTGGAGGTTCTGGCGCTGCAGCTCAGGCAGGTCGCAGGGCAGCGGGTAGTGTTGGACGCCCCTCAGGTATCGCCGGCCATGGCGCAGGATGAAGGGCTCCGCAGACTCGTCGCGGGTGGCTTGCGTCGAGGTGCTGCTCACCGAGCCCCGCGTCGCATCCATGGCGGAGGACCTGGACGCAGTCGAAGAGCCAGAAAAGGTTCTAGCGAGGGGATCTGCGGCTTCGCGGTTGCATTGCTTGACGTCTGCGCTTGCCGTCTTAGGTCGCGGTGGGTAGACTGGGACGTGGTATCTGTACTGCAGTACAGTCAGAACGATACATTACTGACGCAAAAGTGTCCCAAGAGGTGCGGACCAGGAGCCATTCTGAATTCATCGTCTCCTTGACCCACTCGGCCTGCTAGCGTGTGGCTCGATTGTGGTCCCTTATTGTATGATAAGCACGTGTCTAGGTACAATGCGCCCGAGAGCCGAATGCAGCACTGGAGGTATGAGGCAGCACAGCGCGGTGGAAGCGTCGCAGCGCACAGCAATAGAGAGGACGGGCAGAGGCAGAAGACAGCATGGCTGGCGATATCGCCCTCGTCCTCAGACGGCTCGTCTGGCTTGCGGCGCGGGGAGTCGTGTCGAACTGACCACATCCGGTTGCGCTGCCGAGGGCAGTGTGGGAGCATCTCCAATCACACGGCGGCCGCGTCGCTCCCCCAGATTTCGCACATCGAACTGAGTAACGACTGGGCAGGTGTTGCCGCCTCGGACACGGAGACGAGATTCAGGAACAGGTGGCGCGGAATGTGCCGCCGAGACAGTAAGTCTGTACCTGCGTGCCTGCCATACACCTTGCATTTTGGATATGCTGCAAACCTCACTGCACTGTGCATAACGCCAATTGTATCTTAATGCACAGGATGTCGCTTGGGGCTCCGGTCTGGCCATGCCCGCTTTGCATCGCATGACAGGTCACACGATGTCACAGCTGTGGCTAGCAGAGGACAGGGTGGTTTCATTCAGTCGAGAAGTCAAGGCCACGTGACCTTCCATAGCTTCGGAAGCAGCTTGGCTTGATGCTGGTGCGGGCTTCACGTCGGCCTTCCACAGCATCATCTTCACTCTCTATTCTTCCCCAGCGCTGCCGTTGGACCCTGCTTTCAGACCGTTTGGCACAATTGAGACCGCCTGCAGAGCCTGCGCGCCCTTTGACTCTCCCCGCTGCTGTATGTGCGCGCCTTCTACCCGCTTCCATCCCCGGCCTCTGCTCTGCTCCCCACATCAGCTACTGACTCCGCCGAGGCCAGCAGCTGCGATATTCAATACTCCCCTGGGCTGTTTGTTCTCTTCACACACGCGCCCGCCTGCGACCCACCTCCACCGGCGCCAAACGCATCAAACGCACTCCCTACCGCGTCCCCGCTCCAGACAGCGCTACAGGCCGCAGGGCAAACACTGCATGGTGCACGCGTGCAGGGCCGAGCAGTAGAAGCCTATGACGAGGATCCATAGGGGCGCTCATGTTACAACGAAGAAAGCAACGTATACGAGCCCCACCACCTACAAGCCTGCGCTGCGACCCCCAGGCCCCTCTCTCCACGACGCCGCGATTCCCTTAGATGGCCGAGTATTCGGTCTACCAAAGGGGAGCCGGTCAAACATTCTATCCGCAACACGCAACAAACATACGAAACCTCCCCAGCCGCGTACGGTCGCCCTCCACCGCCGCCCGCATCCCTTTCAGTAACCCCGACACCCCCTCGCCCTCGCGATCGCCCGGACGCCAGCAGTCCCCCCAGCAATTCGGTATGTTCAACCAGCAGCATGGTCACCAGGCCCAGCATGTCATGATGAACGGGCGCAATACCCACCAGAACTACGCCATGCAGATGAACCTGGCCGGCAAGACTTTCCCGCACAACCAGAACCACCAGCACCATGGCCAGCACCACCAGCAGCATCAGGACCACACTGGTGGTGCCCATGGCGGACAGTACAATCACCAGCACAACCTCTCGAGCGGCAACATGTCGAACGCGCAGCCCCACTTCGGCCAGGCGCACATGCAGAATGGCACACCGAATAGCGTTCATAGCGGACTCAGCAAGCCACCGAACGAGCACTGGGCGGAGCAGCTGCGCCTGGCGCAAACTGCACGGGAAATGACACAGTCGCACTCGCACGCTAGGATCCATCCCAGCGTGAGCAAGAGCGTTGTCGCTGGAACGGGCAATGGTCTTTCGAAAGAGCCAGATAAAGAAGAGCGCAATAGGCCTGCAGTTGGAGTAGCGGCTGATGGAAAGGGCGACCATATCTGGACCATCTTGGACTTCGGAGGCCAGAACCTCAAGGTGATTACGCCCTCGCTGTTCAACTACACGTTCCTCACGAAGCTGTACATCAACTGCAACAAGCTCTCGTACATTCCTCAGAGCATTGGACAGCTACGGAGCCTGACACATCTGGACCTGTCCCTCAACAATCTGCAGTATCTGCCCCCAGAGATCGGCATGCTTGTGAATTTGAAGCAGCTCCTTCTTTTCGACAACCACCTCGATAATCTTCCTTACGAGCTCGGCTCTCTGTTCCAACTCGAAATGCTTGGCATCGAAGGCAACCCGTTACCGGACGACCTGAAGCAAATAATCATGGAGCAAGGAACAGCAGAGTTGATCAAGCACTTTCGGGAGAACTCGCAGGGACCAGAAGCACCGAATGAGCGAGACTGGATCGTGCTGGACGAGATTCAGGATCCGGATCAGGAGACTGTCACAGCATTGAGCTACAACATCCTCTGCGACAAGTACTGTACACAAGCTCAATATGGATACACGCCTACTGCAGCGCTTTCGTGGGAGAATCGAAGGGAGACGATCTTGGGTGAGTTGCGAGAACGTAATGCCGACATAGTGTGTCTGCAGGAGATCGACCAGGACAGCTTCAACGAGTACTTCCGCGAGGGTCTGGCCCATAACGACTACAAGGGTGTGTTCTGGCCCAAATCTCGAGCACGGACGATGGCAGACAGAGAAGCCAAGCTTGTCGATGGCTGTGCTATCTTCTACAAAAACAGCAAGTAAGTTGCTGCTGCTGCTCAAAATTGAACTACAAGTGCTAACGGGACTAGGTACATCTTGCTGGATAAGCAGCTCATCGACTTCGCCAACACTGCTATCAACAGACCGGACATGAAAGGAGAGCATGACATCTTCAACCGTGTCATGCCTCGTGACGACATTGCGGTCGTTGCTTTCCTGGAGAACCGCGCAACAGGCTCAAGATTCATCGTTGGAAACGTACACGTCTTCTGGAACCCAGCTTTCACTGACGTCAAGCTTGTCCAAGTCGCCATTCTGCTGGAAGGCATCAAAGCTTTCGCCAACCGATGGGCTAAGCTGCCTGCGTGCAAAGACAAGGTCGTGTATCGCTTTACGAACGGTGATACCGAAGACGGAAAGGAGCCCGACCCTACACAGGAGCCAGGACCGTCAAAGGAGTACTCGGATGGAACACAAATTCCACTCATCCTGTGCGGTGATTTCAACTCTCTGCCTACATCCGGTATCTACGATCTTATCACAACTGGCAGCATGTCCAATGTCCACGATGACTTGGGCAGCCGCAAGTACGGTAACTTCACCAGGGACGGTATTTCCCATCCTTTCAGCCTCAAGTCCAGCTACTCGTCTATCGGAGAGCTCTCTTTCACTAATTACACACCTTCGTTCGTTGGTGTCCTGGATTATATCTGGTACTCGACAAACACACTACAGGTCGTGGGACTCCTCGGCGACATCGACAAGAACTATCTGCAGCGAGTACCTGGGTTCCCCAACTACCACTTTCCCAGTGACCACATTGCTCTGTACGCACAGTACATCGTCAAGGGCCAGAAGCAGGCGAAGAAGGTATCTGAAGTCGACTTCGGGCCAAGCTCGAACCGAGATCGGAGAAACTGAGCCAGGAATGCGATGGTTCCATCCCTGCATACAGCTGCTGCGCCTCGACTGTAATTGTCCGTGGGCGCGCATGCGGAGAGGTGTGTTGTTTTCAAGGCGTCCGTTTGCTCGGTGTTCGGGTTGCTCTTCTCGCTGTCAAATCTTCATGGGTCTGTGATGGAAGTTCAGGGTTGTTTATTTGAGTCCAGTGCAGTTGGTTGGCGGTGTGAGGATTCGACTTGGTAGACAGGAGTGCGCTCTTTTCATCTGCATTGGGGGGATGGGTGCAGGGCGGGTTAGTGCACGAATCTCACATCATGTCTGTTGTTCTGCCTTGTCACATCAAGCTGGTATTCATTCTTTGACAGCAATACTGGTGTCGATTCGCTCTTTACTGTACAGCGCCGTTGGTGTGTGCGAGCGAGTAGGGACTTCATTAAGTGGCAGCTGTTGTTTTCGAGATCTTCTATAGTGTGCTTTCCTTCTTGCCGTGTATCATTTAGATAGCTTCTAAAAGGCCAGTCCCCGCCGCCAGGTTGGGTCGACGAAGGCTCCGCTGTTCAAATGACGTCCTGCGACATGTGCATTCGTGCCTCGAACATCGGTCGACTTGCCGTCATCGCTGTCTGGGTCGTATTCAACGCCAAGTTTGCGTCCAGATGATCTGTGAACCTGTGTTGAGGGTCCAATGACGCTAGCACGTGTAGGGCTACTTCCGTCATAACAGTCCGCCCGGGCGCGCTGTGGGCAACTCCACACCGACTCGACACGTACGTACGCTGCGACTCCTATTGCTGGGACTTTTTCCATAGCCGTCTCTGAAATACCTACGCTGCAGTCACCCTCACAATGGCTGCCGCACCCACCCACGAGCTCAAGCTCGACCCCAAGTACGACCACTACGACTACCCCACCGTTGCGCCAGTCGCGCAGAACGGGCATCCCGGCCACACAACGCCTGAGCAAGATGCGCAGGTCCACCAGCTGCGGACTATGCTCGAGGCGGCAGGCTACACCAAGAACCTCGACACATTGACACTGGTATGCACGAATCAGTACGAGTGCGGGGTGGTTGAAGCGCTGGGCAATCGCTAATTTATTCGCAGCTGCGATTCCTCCGTGCACGCAAGTTCAATGTCGAGCTCTCGAAGCAGATGTAGGCAGACATGGAGCGTATGGACGATCGAGAGGTACTGACATGGGCAGGTTCATCGACAGCGAGAAGTGGAGGGCGACATATGCTGGCGTCGGCGTAGAGGAGCTTGTCCGCACCTTCGACTACAAGGAGAAGCCAGAGGTCTTCAAGTACTACCCTCAGTACTACCACAAGACTGACAAGGTAAGCTGCCGAAATCCATAACGGTCTAGACGAATGGCGCTAAGAAATCTACAGGACGGCCGCCCAGTCTACATCGAGCAGCTCGGCAACGTCGACCTCACTGCCCTCGGCAAGATCACCAGCCAGGAGCGCATGGTGCAGAACCTCGTTTGCGAATACGAAAAGATGGCCGACCCCCGTCTGCCCGCCTGCTCGCGCAAGACCGGCCACCTCCTCGAGACCTCGTGCTCCATCCTCGACCTGAAGGGCGTCGGTATCGCCAAGGCCACCTCCGTCTACGGCTACCTGCAGGCTGTCTCCGCCATCTCCCAGAACTACTACCCTGAGCGCCTCGGCAAGATGTACGTCATCAACGCACCCTGGGGCTTCTCTGGCGTCTTCAGCGTCGTCAAGAAGTTCCTCGACCCCGTCACGAGCGCCAAGATCCATGTCCTCGGCTCTGGATACAAGTCTGAGCTGCTCGCACAAGTCCCCGCCGAGAACCTGCCCAAGGCCTTTGGCGGTTCGTGCGACTGCCCCGGTGGCTGTGCGCTGAGCGACGCTGGCCCATGGCAGGATCCCCAGTGGGTCACTGAGCCCAAGTGGGCGAAGAAGGGCGGCGATGCCATTGACAACACTGCGCTGCCTCCTACTACAGGTGCTGACGTTCCCACCACCGGCGCACCTGTCGCTGGCGCTGACGGAGCTGTACCAGCTCCCGCGCACGCTTAGATTGGGTATAAGAGCAAAAGTCAAGTAGCCAATATAGAGTCTATCCGCACGTAATCGATGCACAGATAAACCTTGAATACACCGATTTTCTCAGGGCTGGATTTGACTCCTTCCGCGACGCAAGATAATCGCCGCGACGTTGATCGTCTTTGTTCGCTATTCACTTTCAGAGGAGGCCTTGAAGACGTCATTGTTCTGCTTCGTGCTCACTGTGATTTTGCTTCACCTCCAATGGCCCTACGATAGCTCCCCGTTCCGCCAAACTTGCTTTGACTCACTGCGCCCGATAACACGTTTTGACACAGTCCAGGTGTAGCAATCACGACGGACGATAGCTAGCTCACCACCTCTCACCATATCCATCTCTTTCATCCTCCTTGGCCGCCAGAGGCCTTCCTCCAACGTCGAGCAGAATAGCTGATGCTCGTCGCCTAACCTCTAACGATATCGCCCTCCGACATACCGTGCTTCTTCGCCCGAGACGGCATGCGATTCGACTGAACATCAGAGCCAACTCAATCCATGCAGAAGCCATCACGTTTCATGGTTGGTCTCATACCGTCCGCTATGCTTGGTCCCCTCCAACAACGATAGTGAGGATAGCGCCGAGCGATCGGCATGGCAGAGATAAGAGTACCAACTGCGATGAGCCAGCTCGCTGCTGTAAAAGCATCGCCCAGATCACCAAAGTGAACTGTCCAACCCACACCAAAAGTCGCACTAATAATGATCGCCAGAGTCATGAAGGCTATGACAAGGTAGCATCTTTGGAGAATCGGATGACTGTTGGGCAACCTGCGTCGTTGAGCCGGGCTGACTTTCTGGCTCGGATGCAGAAGCAGCGAGGGTAGCAGGAGAAGAAGGCCTCGAAGGTGAGTCTCTCCTCCTCTTCTTGCCGCGAAGCGCCTTCGGCCGGCTCAGAATTGTTGACCTGTTTCTTCTCTTTTTTCTTCTCTTCTTCGATCTCGCGGCGGTTTTGGCTGCAGCCGTTAGCTCATGGTGGCAAGTTGGCCTTGCAACATACCTCGAACACAGCTGACATAATGTCGAAGTTGAGAGCGAGTATCGCGTGCTCAAAGTGGCCTTTACCTTGGCTTTGAGTGGCATTTGAGAGTGCCACTATAATGGACTGCTCCGCTGAGGTGGCTCTCGAATGACGAGCCTATAAGCTCGGCCTTTTTTTATGTCGACAGATGTCTCTCATCTCAATCAATGTTATCGAGCGTACAGATATCCCTCTATAGAGAAGACGGTTGCAGTCTCGCCGCCCACTGCTTCTTGGAGCACAGCAGTGACCCCCGAGCGTGGCATATAGACGAAAGCATCTGGCGAAGGTCGCTCAACAGCATGATTCACTGGGTTCTTTGAGGGCATCCGAACCTTGAGCTTAATTTATGCTGCCCCGTTCGCGTGAGATACGCGTTCTCTTAGGCATGTCCAGGTCTCCGAACGGAATGCTGCCTGTTTCTCACTGGAATTGACATACCAACTGAAGAGATGAGGATTTCCAGGACGCATGGCGTGTTTCTCACTCTCGTGTAATGGCGTGGACTTTACTTCGGTTCAGCGATATGTCGTCATCTCTCGTCATGTTCGAAGGCTTCAACAGGCCGGTTCGGAGAACGAAGGGTGCACAGCTTGTGTGCGGAACATTCTCGACGCTGGATCACTGAGCAAGCTCCTTGAGATGAATGGGCATGAAAGTTGACGTTGCGATGGCTCCTTCAATGATTGCGGTGAAGTAAGAGGAGTTGGGGCCGTGGTGGACACCACGTGAACGCGCGTCTTGGGTTGGCGACGACAGTCCGCGAAAGCTTCCAGGTTTGTGATCGTCAAAGTTACGGTGCGCCTTGTGTGTTATCGCATTTGCGATGTTCCACGTTGTAGGAGAACAATAGAAATGCATGTTTGGGACGCCTGCAGTCCTGATGCGTTCGTCCTTTTGGGCTTCAGCTCGTGCGCGTCGTCAGCCACCAACATCCCCGCGATTGCGCGACTTGTGCACTACCGCTTGAGGTGCTTTAGACAGTCTTCCTTTACCGTTCTGAAGCTCAGGCTTCTTCGCCCTTCAGCTCTTATCTCTAGTGATCCCCGAGCACCATGATGGTGCGGATATTGCACGTCATTGGGCTGGTGCCCTGCGCCATTGCGCTTTCCACCGACGCAACACCAGCGGCGAAGCGTGTCGCAATCATAGGTAGACAACACATAGATACTGGACGGCGTACAATACTCACTACCACCAGGCGCCGGAGCCGGCGGTTCTTCAGCAGCCTACCACCTTGGCCGTTACGCCGCCTCCTCATCCATACCGACCAACATCACCGTCTTCGAGCGCAACTCCTACATTGGTGGCCGCACCACGACTGTCAATGCATGGTCAGATCCAACGGTTGCAATCGAGCTCGGCGGCTCCATCTTCGTCTCTGTAAATCATATCCTCGTGAACGCGACCCGCGACTTCAATCTCTCAGTAGCCTCGCAGGAGGACAGCCTAGCAACGCGGCTTGAGCTACCAGACCTTGGGATATGGGATGGTACGCAGTTCGTGCTGGTCACAGGAGAGGAGGATGGCTGGTGGGACAAGGCGAAGCTTCTGTGGCGGTATGGACTTGCGCCGTTGAAGACGAACAGGTTGATGAAGAGCGCCGTAGGGCGCTTCTTGAACATGTATGAAGAGCCTGTTTTCCCATGGAAGAATCTTGGGGAGACATTAGAAGCTCAAGGGCTGTTGGATATCACAGGAGTCACAGGCGAGCAATACCTCAAGGCCAACGGTATCGGTGATGCATTTGCGCGTGAGGTCATCCAGGCAAGGTGTGTATTATTTGATGGTAGTGAGTCAATCTATACTAACAGGACTAGCACAAGAGTCAACTACGCCTCGAATCTTGCCTATATCCATGGCCTCGAGACTATGGTATGCATGGCCACGAACGGTGCCATGCAGATCGACGGCGGCAACTGGCGCATCTTCGCGAGCATGCTAAAGTCCTCGCCCGCAATAAAGACCCATCTCAACACCCAGGTTTCGAAGATCTCGAAGCAGGATGATGGCACATACCACCTGTGGGTCAACGACACTACATTGACCTTCGACGAAGTCATTCTCGCTGCACCGCTGCAATTCACCAAACTCACCATCGATCCTGCACCAGTGCATACACCCGACGCTATTCCCTACGTGAAATTGCATGTCACACTCTTCGCTTCACCCTTCAAGCTGGACCCCGCAGCTTTCAAGCTCGCGCCTGGCGAAGCGGTGCCACAATACGTTTTGACTACGCTTCCTCCTTCGGAGAATCCACGCGATGGGCATCCTGGCTCACCGGACTTCTACAGTGTCTCGATGCACTATACTTCGCTGAATCGACACGCCTCGCCAACCCGCCAGGAGTTCATCTACAAGGTCTTCTCCGTCGAGCCTGTGACTGCCGGGACACTCACCTCTCTCCTTGGACACTCTGTTTCAGAGGCAGATGCAGAGGGTGAGAATACGAATGGCACCGTCAGCTGGGTGCACAGGAAAGTGTGGTACTCATACCCACGTGAGTATCCACGGGTGACTTTTGAGGAGGTCAAGCTCGATGGAGAGGATGGTGCGTTGTGGTACACAAGTGGCATCGAGAGCTTCATTAGCACCATGGAGACGAGTGCTTTGAGCGGTAAGAACGTTGCACGCCTCATTGCGGACAAATGGGCCTCGGAGAAGCAGGGCACCGCGAGACAATCACATACCGAGTACCAGGACCCTTCAGGAGAGCAAGTGCCGTTACTGCCAGCTCCTGATTCGAGCTCCGATGCACCGCAACTCGAAGTTGACGGCGAAGGCGTGACGCTAGACTACCTTGGACCGATGGTCGTCAACAAAGACGGCTCTTTGAGCAGAATTGCCAATTGGGAGACCATGTCCGATAAGGAGAAGAAGAATACTCTTCGCGTATTGAGAAAGAGGAACCAGCTAAGATTGGATGAGCTGAAGGGCGAGCAATCAGAGCTCTAGTCTGGATACCTACGAATTACAGATCCTCATAACTTGCTACCTGCTATGTCACTTGTACGCCAAAGCATAGCTGTTCAGCCATTTTGGAACGAAGATTTAATGGTTCGCATGCCTCCAGGACTATGTTTTATTCGCTTTCGAGAGGCACTGGGTCCATTGAAATCGTCCAGGGTCTCAGTGATAACTACAAGCGAACCGCAGTTGTAAGTTACTGCAGCCTACAGCTGATTCAATGTGACTGGAGTGATATCCGAAGGACGCATGTCCTGTTCCGCGGTGTGATCTGAGCTCAGAGTGATCTTGAAGCGCTGGTTGGAAGGAGTGGTTCAGGGGCAAGCCCTTACCTTGGTTCCTCTTACAATAATTCCATACCGCGACGTATATCAGTAGCTCAGAACGCACATTCCTTCCTCCAACAAACAACACACTTTACACCCTTTATACAACCACCTTCAGAAACCCAACACAACGTCCCAATGTTGTACCTTCTTCCCCAGAGCTTCTCCTGGAAGTTTCCTCTTCAACCCAGGACAATAAGTCGCTGATCAACCTTGCTTTAAACCACCGTTCTTTCAGCAACATTGCTCAGAATAGGCTGCTGCGACACGCTACTATTCCCTTCAGGAGCATTCCTGCATATATCATGCTCCTGGCTCAAAATCCTTAATCGGCCAAAAGCATCACCGAGTTTGAGTTGTAAGACAACAAAAGATATTGACGACTTCTCCTGTACTCTTCGAGAATTGAAGGTCATCAATAACCTCATCTCAAGACTGCTTCAGGGACGAGTCAAAGAGAACGCACGTAGTGTGTTCAAGACAAACCCGCAAAAGCCCGCAGCTATGGGCGGCGCTGCTTTTCGCAACGTTATCGAATGCTAACGCAATACGATTTGCGCCCACCGAAGAGATTGAGAGTGAAGACATACATATCTATCGAGCCGTCCTATGGTACCAGGCTGGTATGTGCTTGTGGGGACAAGTGCCCCTTTCGCAACATTCGCAGAGCCGCATTCAAACCCTTACTGTGCGAGCTCCAAGCGATATCCATGACCTAGTCGGGATCTTGCACCTGACCAACCTCAAGACTCTGACTGTCGACGGAGAATGTCTACAATCGGCAGACTTCATTGGATACCACTCCAGTGGTTCAGCGCTTCTCGGGTGCACCCACCCTACCGGAATTCTTCCAGGCAGTCTCGCGGCCCCTTCACATCCACGGTAACAAACGAGCCATGCATTGGAGGTGGCCATCCGAGCTGCAGTGGCACCAATGTTCTCACACGAGCTTTATGCCAAATATCGCGCATCCTAAGATTCGACTGTACTTCGACATCACCTGGCGCACACTGCACGCTTCCTGGTCTACCACTTCAAGCCAGAAACATGTCCAATGATCAGCGCCCTGGAGCTGTTTCATAGCTGGTAGCAGTCTGATCTCGACGTGCAGGCGTACTTTCGAGACCCCGCAGATGGCCGCGATGCCTTTGAGTACCCCGGCCTATACACGCGTGGAGACCTCCCTGAGGAAGTCCTGGTCGCAGAGAAGAAGGCGGTGGTCGAACCCTGGTGGCAATTGCAGCCTGGTGAGTAAAGGAAGGGCGCAGGCTGGCTAAGGTATCTGGAGCGGGATTACTTGGAGGGAGGGTCTGTTCGCTTGGAGAGGAGGCGCAGCATGTAGAATCCCTATGGTACTCTGGACGGATGTCGCGATAGGCGTCACTTAGAGCAGCGGGGGCCTCTCCAGAGGGCGCATGAGCTCTTACCTGTCTTATCAAGGGTGACAGATAACGCAGAACTATTCAGCATAGAGCTTATTATGTAGTAGTACAATGATCCAATTGAAATCAGACAATCAATCATTTGGTGCCAACTTTTTGTGCCCTTGACCGACCAGGATATCTCGAATGCACACAAACCCACCGGAACGCCTCGCTATACAATACAACCAATTACCCAAGCTCTATCGCGCGCCGATAGACTTCTTCGCAACCGGCCTGATCCAGCTCACCGCGACGTTGATGCCAATGACAATAGCGCCAATGATGTAGAACACACGCCCGTAGTTCTTACCATTGTAGCGGAAAATAATCGCAAAAATAATACCACCCAGGTTCCCCATCGCTCCCGTAAAGCCCGACACAACACCATTAGCATGCGGGTGAACGTGCGGCACAAGGCCAAAGTCTGCGCCGTTGCCGCCCTCGAGGAATACGGCGAGACCGCCAACGAGGCCCATCATGGTGTTCACATCGTGAGGGTTTAGGACACCGATTACGATGAGGAAGATACCCGTGACGATGCCGTAGGTATGCAGGACTGCTTTCTTTGCCCACACGTTTGAGCCGGTGCGGCGGTATGCCAGGTCGGAAATGTAGCCGCCCAGCGGCCTGGCGACGCCGTTCAAGAGGCCGAACATGGCGGCCCAGTTGCCGGATACTTGCAAAGACATGTGCGGAAAGTTGTGCATGTAGTAGTTGCCGAGGATGCTGTTGATGGACAGCTCGGCGCCGAAGGTGCAGAAGTAGCATGCTGCGGGGACCAGGGTTTGCATGGAGAACATAGTGAGAGCGATGGACTTGAAGGAGGGCTTTTGGATGACTTCTGTGGAAGCGGTGTTGACTGTTGGGATATGTTAGTGCACGTGGTGCGACACGATTTGAAGTGTGGCTTACCCATATCTGTGTCGGTCTGCTGGGCTTCATTGTCCCTCCAACCGTGCTTCTTCTCGTCGTCAGTGGCGGGCGAGGCGGGACTGTTCTCCTTCTCAATCTCGCCAGCGCCGATGTCTGCCGTGCTGCCGAGCCTTGAGGACATAGGCGATGCTTTTGGAACGTCCTGTAAGTCACCCCGGATGTTGACCACGTCGCCTTCGGTTGGTCCAACCTTGACATCATGACGTCTCAAACTCTCTTCGACAGCAGCGTGACGATCACTCCACTTGCCAGTTGGTGTGTCGTCGCAGAAGACAACAAGGCATACCGCAACGAAAACGATGAGGATACCCGGGACCACAAAAGACACCCTCCACGCCTTGTGAGAGGGAAGACCATCCTTCATCAAAGCCTTGTACACCGCAGGCATGACAAAGTAAGTGATGCCTCCACCGAGGTTTCCAAGTCCACCGGCAAGCGCATTGGCCGTACCAACAACATTCTTGTCGAAGAATCCAGTCGTCCAGACCTGGCAGGGCACAAAGCTGCCTCCGAGGATACCAATGAAGAACCGAAGCGCGTACAGACCGGAGGCGTTGAAAACGGCTCCAGCAAGGAAGGTGGGTACTGCACCGGCGAGCAAGCAGCCAGCGAAGGTCAAACGCGGGCCGAAGCGATCACATGCCGGGCCGGCAATGAGGCGCACGATCAGTGTGGCTGTAAGGGCGATGATGTTGGAGTTTGCGACTTGGTAGGATTTCATGTGGATATCGCCAGCGATGACGTCGGCGAGGAGGGGCGGGAAAGCTGAATGGTATTAGCAAGGGTCGAGTCTGGAGTGCATGCAGGGCCAGGATGGTGTGGGTGAGATATGAGATAAGGGTGTATGTATGATGAGATCGAGATGTGCAGCCATTGTGCATGGCCTATCGGATCTGGGGTACATGATCGAGGATTGAGAGTGTGAGGGTTAGATGGGAGATAGAAATATGCATGATGATGGAAGGAAGATGTATCGACGTACCATACCACGACCAGAAGGCGATCATGAAACCGAACCACGAGAAGAAGAAAGTGCGGCCATATGTTGTGGAGATGGGGTTGAAGAAGGGAATCGATCGAGCTTTCTGGTTGACGGGATTGACTTCTGGCGCACGCCAGAGGAGCGAGAAGGTGTCCATACTGAAGGTGGTAGTCCTGGTGAAGAGTTCTTGATATTCAGATATGTGCAGGTCCAACGTCCAGGAGCAACCCGATTCAAAGTAGACAGTACACCGGAGTGACTGAGACGAACACTGCTGATTGACAGCAGCGTAACTGGGTGGAACATATAAGTATATATCGTGAGCCTCTGACCTCACTCAGAATTTCCAGCATCTCCGCTCGATAGAGTAGGATTAAAGATGGCGCTTCTCCGTGGGTAAGATCGTCTCCAATTTACTCTCCACCTGGGGCTAGGGCCAGGGAAAGATACGGGGGTACTGCGCGCATTGACAGATCTCCCGCCACAGAACCGACCACCGGAGCGCACAAGCTCGTTCCACCAGCGAGTCCATCGACAATGGGGCCAAGGCCTTAAGCCACTGGTCGCCGTTGAGTGAATGCTTATTCGAGCCAGACTTTAGCCACAGCTTCATGCTGCGTAGTCCCGCGGTATTGTTGCTGAGCAAGATAACAAAAAGGCCCACGATAGGCATGTTGTCTCACTGACCAGGGCGGGCCATTGGGCAGAGCCGCAAACGGGTGCTGTTGATCCCAAAGCAGTCCTTATCTTGCGCTCCCGATGGTGCAGTAGTTTCTGTGGGCCTTATCAGCGGTTGAGACTGAAACAACATGTGCGTGTGGGATAGCTGTAGTACAATGAATACATAAGGAGTGAGATGCTGCAGCTCCGCGGTGCACTTGGAGGTGCTTCAAGATATCTGGTGCATGAGTAGACGGGGCACAGCATCATCTCCTCTTGTAGCCGATTGTCACTGCGGTCTTCGGACGCATTTTCTTCGACATTGCATGTCAAGCTTCTTATTAGCTTGTCGACACAAGCTTGTGGCAGCAGTAAGGTTCGCCTAAGCCATTCGAAGCAAACGCCTCGTTGCTTAGCCAGACCACGACAACCCTATCGTGGTGGCGATGTCGTCCGTATCTATTCGCGGTGCGGTGTGGTGTAGCTCCCGGATGGGCAACTGTCTTATCTTAGAATCAGCATTGAGATGGGCCAATCAAGGAAGCCCAAATAGAACTGTCGGAGATACGGAGATACTCGTTTCGTCACGATGAACCCGTAGTTGCTGACTAAGCCTTGCTCATTGACTGCGAACGTTCTTGCGTCTGCTCCTCGACTTACACAGTCCCTGTAGATGCTGCGCAAATGTAAACATGGTATTCTGAGACAATGCCTCCCGCGTATCCTGTTGCGAAGCATCGTTCCATTCGCGAATTCCGCACCGTCGTTTGGTGTACGACGAGCAGCACGAAGGTTTTGAAACCTCGATTCTATCATTCGCTCGAGATCAAAATTTTCTACACAAGCTTGCAACGCAAGATGGGGTATCTTAAACAAGAAGCAACCGTGAACGCCGGTAAGAGGAGTCGAACGGACCGAAATTACGCACAGCGACGACTCTGATAAAGCATCCTGCCATCAACCAGCTTAGTCCTCTTCATCTTCTCCATCGTTGATGGCAGTCTCTGGAGTCGGCCAATCGGCGGGTATTGGAACCCGTGATGGTGCTTCTCCCTCACGGGGCTTTCTTCCGTAAACAACGTAGCTTACACTCAATCAGCAATGGCAATGTACAAAAGTCTGCTGACTTACACTTTGAAATACGCGTGTACAGACTTGTCGCCCAAGCACTCTCGTACTCCTGCTAGTCTGACAAGTGTCTCGTTTGCTGTCCAGCCGAAAGCTCGGTGAAAGTAGTTGACAGACCATCCGTAGAGGCCGTCCGCTATGTTCCAAGCCATGAACTTTCCAAGCAGTTTGAACCGTGGATCTTTCGCCCATTCGAGGATCGGAATATGGAAAACCTCTTCATGAACTTCAACAAGACCGGCTTGCTCGTACCATTTCTTGAGCTTGTTGGCGATGCGCAAAGGGATCCCCAATCTGTCGTGCGCGGCTTCATCTTGAAGCCTGGACCACTCCTTGAGCGGCCAGTTTTCCGGTATGCTATCGTCGTCAGAATAGATTGTGGGGTAGAGCTCTTGAGATTCCATCCAGCCTCCTGGCGCGAGATTGTTTACGCCTTTTTGGACAATTTCGCGGAAGTCAGGGAATATGCCCAAGGACATGCGAGTGTGGATGTAATCGTAGGTGTAGCCATTGCCGAGACCCCACCAAGCCTTATGTCTGATATCATCCACGTGTACGTGACAGTTTTCTGGCCACCTGCTGGGGGTTAGCCAGTGAAGTCAACGCTTTGCGACTGATACGTACATTCTTTCGTTGGTAGGGGTTAAGTCAAATCCTTCGACCTTGTGCAATGTCAGAAAAGCGAGCTCTTGGGGAAGATCGTAACACCCACGCGAGATCGGGGAAACTCTTTTGCTGGATTCTGTCAGCCGCACGAACATACAGCAAAGGACGGCAACATACCCATTTCCTTGCACCAATGCCCAGTGCCACAACCGATGTCAAGTACTCTCTTGGGGTATTTCTTTGGTAGGCGGTTGATGGGGGCAAACCAGTTGCGCCCATAGAAAAGAACTTGGATGATTACATGCTGCACGTGCAAGCGTTTGAGCTCTAGCTGAGCGCAGGGTCAGCTCATATCTCGGACTTGGAAGCACGGAACACTACTTCATCGTTTGGAAATGGATATGCTGCACGCCAATCAGTACAATGCCAGGAGATCGCTGCTATGTCGTTGCCTACCTCCAATCTTCCATTTGTTGTATGTTCTGCCATATTCGTGTAGCACATCTCGAAACGACGGTGTCAGACTTTGGGTCTCTCTAATCGACGTGAGCACCGGCGGTCAAGCTGGGGGAGGGAAGATCGTACGCTTCGAAGTCGGCCGAGCTGAGGGAGCGGCTGTCTGGCTATACAAGGACGTCAGTTGGCTGAGCTCGAGTCGTGGGGCAGGCGGGGGAGCGATTCAGGTGTGAGCGTACATCGACTTCGATAGCCCTGTCAGAGATGCTGATGGTGCTGATGCGCGCTGTGGCGTCAGAAAGATCTGTAGCTCCCGACAAGGGGCGCGGTCGGCGCATTACTGGTGCCATCATGTTGTTGCACTGGGCTCAGCGTTCTGCGTCGAAGGAATCGAGTAGGAGGCAAATGGATCCCAGCTGAGTGGGAAGACGTTCCTTAGGCCTGGGTCCTTCGGAGGCGGGCCCGGGTAACTAAGCGCGGACACGAGTGGGCCAGAGCACCCCACAGCTGTTGGTGCACAAAAGCGTTGACTCGGAAAACGCTCAACTCCAAACCGCGTCGTGTCTTGCACGCGTCGAATCAGGCCGCGCCGTCCCTTCTGACGGGTCTTCGATCCGCGTTGGTCGCTGCTGAGCACCCGATGAGATGGACTGGACGTTGCCGAAGGCCCGGTTGCTGTCTGTTTGACACGTCGTTGGCGCCGTGATGGGACAGCTGGCCCATGTCATGCAGGCGCCGCAGTCTAGCTGATCCTGCCGCTTGTCTCTGACAGCGGCATCTGGATGTGAGCCGACTGTGGCCGCGACGACCTGCGGCAAGTAGACACCGCGAGGCGTCGACACAGGTCGCAAAAGCGGATGCCTGATGATCACCCGCCAGCCAGAGTTCCAGATTCGATCTGAAAGGCTTCGCTGCTTCCTGGGAAATGGTGTTAGTCAGCGATGTACCGTCGGGCCGGTCGTTGTGATGGGGTGTCTTTTCCTGCATGAACGGAGCCCGAACGAAGGGGCCGCGGTGTAGTGGCTGCCGGAGAATTTTCGTGCACAAGATGAACCTTCTGTCACAGTGAGCACTCGATGTTGGAGGAAAGCACAGTCAGGCAAGCATGGCATTGTGTAGCGATTTAATTGAATTGGACAATTACAATATACAGGAAGCTCGTGTCGCGCCTAGTGCGCGGGTATCAAGAAGAGGTACAAAGTAAAGCAGAAAACACGCATCGGAGAAAGCCAAGCACCACATGGCCTAGATGTACCTTCCCTCCCAACAGAGCCCTGTGAGAATCCCCACCTAGATTCCTTCCTCGTTTCACATAACCACATAAACACATCAACATACAGAGACAAGAAAAAGCGGACTTAGAAACGGTCTGCGTAACTCAAGAACGTCTCGTTCGAGGTTCCTGGCGTGCCTGGTACCTTAGGGAATTCACCAGGCACGTGCAGGTCAGACACACTAATGTCTGTGTTCGTGCGGTGAACGCCAGGGAACGCCTGCTTCTCAGCAGTCTCGATTAGCTCAACAGGCACAGGCCCACCATTCACGGTTTGACCGGAAGCAGGGAAAGGGAAGGCTTGCTTCTCGGCTGTTTCAACTAGTTCAACAGGTACGACTCCGCCGTTCACAGTGTGGCCTGAGGAAGCGGCGGGGACTGCCTCAGCCTCACCTAAAAAAGACGAGGTGGTGTTCTTGGTAGGAGTCGGAGTGGCCACTCCACTGTCCAGACCTCGTTCGCTTTGGTGAGCGATGAGGGTGGCTGGGTGGACTGCGGGTCCGGTAGCCAGATTGGTTGCGTTCTCATGCTGAGGTTGTGCTTGAGTGCCGCCTGTGAAGTCATCGACAGGGTGCTGAGGCTGAGCCTGTGTTCCACCAGTCAAGTCGTCGATGGGTACACCACGCTGGTCGACCTGCGGTGTTTGGTACGGCTGCTCGGCGCTCTGAGACAGTTGTGCTTGCTCCTCCTCTTTGTTCTGGTGACGACGGTATGCTTCACCTGCAAGAGCACCTGCGGCTACCCCACCAGCAGCTGGAGCCATCCATCTGCCGTAGTTGCTATCGTGGCGCTCGATTGGAGATCCCTCGGACGGCTGGGTGAAGGAAGGTTGTGCCTGATTGGTGAATGGACTGACATAGGCTAGCTCACGTTGACTATGGGGCTGATTTGGCAGATTGCCGTAGTCGGAAGTGTATGGATCTGAGTATATGTTGTCTTGGTAGTGTTGTTGATGCGTGGGCTGAGCGTTCATGTACGAAGGCTCATGGTGTTGCTGCATAGGCTGGGAGCTCCCGTACGCAGATTCTCGGGTCTGTTGGTATGGTTGCATTGGTTGTTGGGCTGTCGAGTTCGCAGTGTACATAGGGTGCACATCGTGCTGCAGAGGCCTTCCAGATGCGGTGGTTATATCATGTCCGAAGTCCGAGCTACCACTAGATGGTGAGAGAGGTTCTTGTAAGTGACGGTTGACCGTAAGATCCGAAGGAAATCGCCCACCTGGAGAAGGCCTAGTCGGTGCTGGCTCCTTGGGTTGACTGACCATCGACTGATTTGCGGAGTATGGAACTGCGTCTGCCTCATCGTCCTCGAAGCCTCCGTCTGAACTGGCAGAACGTGCGCTGCCTGCGCTGGTGCTCCTAACACTGGCATGCCGGCGCACGAATGCATTACGTTCCTCGCCGCTCTTCTCGGTCAAGGTCTGGATATCATCGTACCAGGCGTTCATGGTCTCGTAGGTTTCCGCGCGGAAAACCCAGGTGTGTCCACGGTGCATCGACCCGGCCTGTCGTCCTTTGATCACGAATTTGTGAGATGAGCTACCGGGCTGAGAGCGAGAGCCGAGCTTCTGATCAGGCAAGTACAGGGACATTACGGGCGGTTGGGTATAAATGCGGTCGGCTGACTTGAACTCATGGATGTGGGTCGGCGACAGAACATACCTGGGAACGTTAGCCGGGTTAATCAAAGAGAGTATAAGGGAACCTACCATCCGGGTGTGTAGCTCTTCAAGTACTTGCTCTTTCTCTCGAGCATGCCGGCTCTGACTTCAGTGGTAGCTGGATGATGCTTTCCAGGGTACTCGATGTCTTCCAACTTGCGCAGAGGCAGGTCAGGGTTGACGAAGTGAGAGTCACTGCGGACAAAACGACCCCATTCTTGGTCTCTAGGCATTGCAATGGGCCCACTGCGGAGCTTCTCGACTGTGGCGTACATCTCATCGGCATCACGCTTCATGATACTTGCGAGAGCATTGTAGGCCTTTTGAATCTCGCCTACGACGATCGACTCAAGCTCGCGCCCTGAGTTCTCGAGATTGAGGTAGGCCTGTCTCCGTTAGTGTGCGTATCCGCGCGAAATAGAGTTCGACGTACCCTGTGTAAGTAGTTCTCCTCGTCGATCTGGCGTTCGACCTGGCGCTCAACACCCAAGCGCACAACGTACGGGTCGCCCTTACCAGCAATCGCGGAAGGATCAGAGTCGACCACAGCGAGCGCTTCCTCAAGTGCGGTCACACACTTCCTCGTATTCTCCTTCTCCTTCTCGACGTTGTTCTTGAAGTCGCCGGAGAGGGACTTTATCTCCTTGATCTTCTGCGCAAGGTCCGCGCGGAGCCCACTAAGCTGGTTGATGACATCTGCCTCGATGTCCCTGGCTTTGTTTGCCTCAACGATGGATTGCTTATGGAAATCGCGGAGGAAGCGATTCGCATCGTTCAGGCCACCGTTACCGCTGAGCAGTGACGCAGGCGCGTTGGTGTTGTTGATTACGTTGGACACCTTGAGCAGTGACTTGGCGCGGTGCTCGTAGGAGGACGAGACCTCGCGGAAGTAGGTGATCAGATCTTTGAGGAACTTGCGCCAAGCTGTCAAATGTCAGTCCCTGCCATACTAGTATGTCACTGCCACTTACTTTGGAACCGATCAGCCAAGATGTCAGTTGGGGAACCCTTGGTGGGTACAGGGGTGTAGAACACGCTGTCTTCACGATCATAACCATGCTCCTGGTCGTCGATCGTCACGCCGCGGATGCTGCCTGCATGTAGGCTCTTCCTGCTTCCGCTGCGTTTCAGGCTGCCACTCCTCTTCACTGAATTCTTCTTCTTCAGCGTTCCGCTGCGCGAGGGTGTTGAGCCTTGGTTTAGGGTGGAGTCTCGCAGAGTCGACGAGGCTCTAGATGCTGAGCGCTGTGGCACTTCGCCGCCATCGATCACGGATGACCCCCTGGTGCGCGCATCGAAGTCCTCTTCAAACCTGCCCATGCGCTCATGCTGACCACCGCTTGTCGCGAAGTCGTTCACGCCAACGTTCAGGTGTGAACTGTCGCCGTACCCCCTCGAGAGATGTGAGGGGTCGTCTATGCTGGGAATGCCCGCCATCCTGATCCCTGAAGATCTCGGCAATCCTTGGAAAGGTGATCTGATGGGGGTTGTTAAAGATTTGTATAGAAGAAACGCTGGTGCTTGATTGCAAAGCCTTGCTCGTTGCTCTGAGTGGTAAATTGAGAAAGATCCTGGGCGGCAGGCTGGGTATATGTGAGGTGTTGCCGGTGGTGATAGCTTGCGCTGTGGCTTTGATGACGTGGGTCTCGCACTAAAGAAGGCAACCTCGGAAATGATGAGAGGCGCAGCTGTTCGCGGGACGCCCAATTGAGGTGGTGCTGTAGATCAGTCAAGTCGTGCAGATGCACTCGGTCTTTGCGAATATTCTGAATGTGTCCAAATTGTGTGCGGAACTGGCCTTCACTGTGGCGCAAGAGGTTTTCTTATCGGCTCTGCGGCTTCAGAGGACCCTTCTCAAGCAATACGTCATTGGGACCAGTCGCACTTTCCTTGAGTTACCTTAGCGACTATTGTGACCACAGAAGAGAAGCACCGAGTGACGATCGTCATCGTGCGTCCAGCAAATGCTCTCAACACCAGTGCTTAGCTATCGACGGCTGCTGCCGCTTAGCCTATGGCGTCTTGCGTTGTCCAAGGCTGCTCGTTTTCGTTTGCGCTTCATATCAGCCACCGCTCTTTGGGCGTCTGTCACATGTGGCTTTGCAGCATTTTCAGGTCGCGAGGCTTCAACAGCTTTGCATATTCCTCTCTTGACCCCTGTGCGCAGCGATCATCTCACGATATTCGCTGGTCAAACACGTGGAGTCGCTCGATGTGGAGAGATGATCAGCCGGTCTTCCCGAACACAGCAAGCTCCAGTCCGGCCTCGTTCCTTCCGCCGATCGTTACATCCCTCTCTTGTCCAAACTCAGCCCAAGGCCTGCTGGTGAGATCGACGGTAGCCATCTGGGGCCGTCTCCTGTCTGACAGCTCATTTGAGTTTGGTATCGTGAGCCTCTTGCAGCTGGCGGCTCTGACAACGATTCAAGCGCGGTCACTTGACACACTTTGCAAATGCTTGTCGCAACAAAACCTGTCGAGGTGGTTCCAACCCCACCTTGGTACCAGACGGCGCTGACGATTTGAATTACCATGCCGTGAGCCGACGTAGCGTACCACAACTTCGACCAAGATTTGACGCAAGTATTGGGAGCACGATGGGCTGAAGCTAGGACACCGCCCGGATGACTAATTGACTAACACACAGCAAGACACAAAAGTGAATCATGTATGGATATTACTTCACGTCACAACTGAAAGCTTGGCATCTGTTGAGGAAAATAGATTGTCATTGATTCCAGCACGGTGCGCGCTATCTAAATAGAGCTGTGAATCATTCCCTCGGGATTTTGATGTTTCCATTGATAGTCCATGTAGGTTGGTATGGGTTTCATTCTACGAAGCCATGCTTGGTGCACCAACATGGCAAAACAAGAATTGTTGACTTTGCTGATGCGACCGAACATAAAACTTAGACTGATCGAGTCAACGCTGCCAGATGATGGCAGAGTGATGATCAACGTTGTTAGTGAGCCTGAAGAGTAGCGCTCTAAGGGCGTGGTGTCCATTAGGAGGGAGTGGAACCACAGGGCATGTGTTGGTGACCAATATAAAGCTGGTTGCTCGGGTGCTGAGTGTAAGTATGGCGGTCGTCTCGAGAGCCGGGTGAAACCGAATCGAAGAGGTAGTCAAGGGGCTGAAGATCGTCCAGGGAACTACAATTATCCAGTGGATATCGAGTGTAAACGATAGTCGAACAAAGAGCGATGGGTGTAAACGCTGGGCCACCTCTACCATAAGTGTCCGAACTTTTGAAAACCCGCACAAGCCGCCGGTGCTGTAGATCGGAGAAATGAGAGTCGAAGAAAAAAAGTCTTTGGAGACAAAGCCTCCAGAAATGTAAGTCGGCAAGACCAGCCGACCGACAGATAAGCGCAAGATTCGGACAGGCCATGGAATAATGTACAGACGGCCCAAATCGAGATATCCAGGTGCGCCGATGATTCGATCCGTCATGCCCGAGCAAAGAGATTCAGGTATACCGTATCGAGTCGTCGGAGAGTGAGAGCATAATCGTAACAAAAAGGAACAACTCCGAGGTATGTGCATAAAAAGATCAAATGCAACCTCCAGGCTCCTGTGCAAAGGGAAATCGTGACAGAAAGTTAAGAAGCAAATGTCAAGGTCAACGATAACTGCGCAGTCAGCCTACCGCACTGAGCCTCGAGCCATCTAAGCCGACCCGGCAGGTGGTTGCCTGGGGGTTCGCTGCTGGTTTGGACCATTTGGACGTTGCTGCATCTGCTGAGGCGGATTCTGTCCCTGGGAAGGACCGCGGCGCTGACCTTGGAATTGTCCACCACCACCACGGCCGCCGCGGTAGCCTTGTCGTCCTCCGGCGCGCGCCATGCTGCCGTCGCCCTCCTGAGGCTGCCTCTGTTCTTGGCCTTGAGGACGGGGGTGCGAGTTGGAAATAGGACGAGGAATAGTGTCGGGGGACTCGTAGACGTAGAGATTCTTTTCGATGACCGAGGGAATGGGCTGGATCTCGGTGCCGAGCTCTTGCTCTATCCTGTACAAGTTGAACCTGTCTTCCCAGTTGATCAAATTGATGGCCAGGCCCAGATGTCCAAAACGACCAGATCGACCAATGCGGTGCAGATACGTCTCAGCGTTCTTTGGGAAATCGAAGTTGATGACAACGTTGACAGCCTGGATATCGATACCACGAGTCAACAAATCGGAGCAGACAAGGTTTCGGCATACGCCATTCCTGAAATCGTGGAAAACACGGTTGCGGTTGTGCTGGAGCATGCGAGCGTGCGAGTAGAAGCAGGAGTATCCCAACTCAGTGATCTTCTTAGCCAGCAACTCGACACGGTTGGTGGAGTTACAAAAGATGATCGACTGGTTGATCTGCAGCTTGTTGAACAGGGTGTTCAAGCAATGGACCTTTTGCTTCTCCTCTACGAAAGCGTAGTACTGGGTAATACCGCGGAGGGTGAGCTCGTCCATCAGGTTGATCTCGTAGGGCGAGTTCATATGCTTGTCCTTGAAGTCCTTCACCACAATGGGGAAGGTCGCACTGAAGAGCATCACCTGCCTGTCCTTAGGGTGGAAGCCAAGGAGTTGCTCGATGACGGGAGTAAACTCGGGGGACAAGAGCTTATCGGCTTCATCCATGACGAACGTCTGGCAAGCTGTGAGATCAGCTACACCCTTACCGGCAAGATCCAAGATCCTGCCTGGTGTTCCAACAATAATGTGGACGGGCTCGCTCAATCGAATGATATCGTCCTTCAGCCCTGTTCCACCGGTGCTAACCATGACGTTGATTCCCAGGTGCTTTCCCAAGGTCTTGCAGACCTGCGATGTCTGGAGAGCCAATTCTCGGGTGGGCACAAGGATGAGCGCTTGTGTCTTCGGATTCTTAGGGTTGACGCGTTCGAGAGTGGGAATAACGAAAGCCGCAGTCTTTCCAGTGCCATTCTTCGCTCGCGCAAGGATGTCTCGTCCGGTCAGGGCAACGGGAATGGTCTCTTCCTGGATAGGCGAAGGCTTCTCAAAGCCTGCCTCGAAGATACCCATCATAAGCTCGCGCTTGATAAAGAAATCCTCGAACTCGAGACCTTTCGTCGCCGTAACATCCTACACAGACGTGTCAGTCAGGTCTTGGTTCTAGCATTGCGATTGTTCGCGTGTTGTCGCTTCTGTACGCGCGCGACAAAACCCCAATACATGTCGTGCTGCCGATACTCACCTCAGTCTGTGGTCGCGCGTCTTTTGCAGGGGCCGTCAACCCCTCCTTCCAATTAGCCTCTGATGATGGGTCATTCAGCTTAGTCGCTGCTAGCTGTTCCGTGATTTGTGAAGTCATTGTGTGAGAGTTGACCCAATGTAGCGGGGTCTTTCAAGCGGGTGAGTATGGAGGTAGCGGTAGGCGCGATCGATGGGGCGCACAACAGTGACAGTGTTGTAGAGCGGTAGTGGTGGGGGAGGTCGTCCTCGAGGGCTCGTGGGGTAGGTCGTCGAGAGAGGTAGGCTCAACGGGTAATGGTAAGAATGCCTAGTCACTTGCGGCAGCTGCGGCGGGCGTGTGTTATTTGTTGCGTGCTGTCTCGCGTATGGAGCAGCAGTATCGGCGGGGAGATTGTAGCAGTTCGTAACCAAGAGGGAAGGGTCTTGGGTGTGATAGCCGAGTACGTGTTTCGCGCAAGAGGTGGCCGCGGCGAGATTTGAGTGGCGCCCGAGGAGCTTGAGGTACGTGAAATAGTGCAAGTTTTGTGCGCGAGTTGGTTCTGCAGTGAGGCCGGTGAGGTAGGGTGGTTCTTTATGCAGGCTGAACTGACGATGTGGGAGAGCTCCACTCGGACCGTGCTCGATTGGCCACGCTTGGTTCCTAACATCGGCTTCTTCCTTCACTGAACTTGCGACAGCTGCAGGGTCACGACAACAAAGGCATTATCAATCTTTTGCAAAACCTGTGAGATTGATTGGTCTCTTCACTGTCTTGTTCGTTTTGCGAATCCATATCAGACGCCGCGGATTTTCGGTCCATCTTACCAGCCCGTGCATTTCGCCATCGCCAGCATCCGTCCAGCACAAATCGCCCGCTAAATCGCCCGCTCGAGCGGTGATTCTGATTACGATCCATTCACATCGAGTCTGGACCAAGAGCCCCGCGACGTACCTTCCGAGTTCCTGGAGATGATCAGTGGCGAGCTATAAGTTGCCGTATAGCACGTGCAGGCCTTTGACGTTGCGCAATCCCAGGATCACTTTCGGATCTCGACATGTCGTCCCATATCCGGCTCGCAGGGATGGTCCGCCCAGGTCCAGCCCTGAGAAAACCACTCTCCACCAGCTATTTCAGTACGGCTCCACCAAAGAGACCACTGCCCGTCAACTTCTTCAGACAGCCACCCCAGTCGCTCATCTCAAGGTTACGACAGGCACGCTCTTACTCCAGCGGATTCGGGGAAGAGCGTCGAATTGCCACGAACGAACTCCTGCTGAAAGGCCTAGTGGGCGTCAACGTTGCTGTCTTCGGGTACAGCCTCTACGTCACGGAACAGGCAAAACAAGGTCACATAGAGAACTTTAAGAAGTACTACCAGAACATGACCTTGAATCTGAAGGATTTCAAGAACGGCTACTACCATCAGGCGCTAACATCCATGTTTGCGCACTCCGGACTGATGCACATTGCATTCAACATGTTTACGTTCTATTCGCTTGGAGGAGCGCTCGCCGCGTTACCGGTCACGCCCGGTCAGTTCATGGTGATCATATTTGGGTCTGGGCTGGCAGGCTCGTTGTTCTGGCTGAGCCAGGAGCAGATGAAGGAGGAGTCAGGGCGGCCGAGTCGCCAGCGAGCAATGGGCTTCTCTGGTGCTTTGATTGGTGCCATTACGGTGGTGTCCTGCTTCATGCCTAGGAATCAGGTCCAGCTCTTCGGTGTCGTACCTATACCTCTTTGGTTGGTGACTATTGGCTACGCAGTCTACGATGGTTATTACCTGAACAGCGAGAACACCAGGACTGCGCATGCTGGCCATGTGGGCGGACTAGGATTCGGACTGGCGTACTACTTCCTTAAGCTGAGGCGGCTGCGGTACCCGGGAAGCATTTGAAAATGCATCAACATTGGGCAGAACTCTGTACTAGTATTTTAAAATAACACAGCGGATCCACGGTTTTATCTGCGTAATATCATTCGATGTATTATCGCTCACCCACTGCAGTCAAATCCGGCCATAACAACAACAGAGTGATATTCGTTCTCAGATTTATTGCTCTTCAGTGGATCGTGCACATAAGAAGGACGATTGATCCTCTTGTCTGGAAGCATCTCGCTCGTGGGGTCGACCTTCTTTGCAACTTGCAAATAAGGCGTAAGCATCGAGATGCCTGCACTGCGAAGAACTCCGGCAAGATGCACTTCATCTCTGCTGACCCCTTACACTTGCCGTGCCCCTGTCAGCAGTGTATTGGAAAGTCAGCAGAGGTTTCAAGATGCACATGATTGTTCAGCACAGCTGATTGTCGTCCAAGGACTCGGCGAGGTCGTGGCGCGGTGCTGAATCCGTACTAGTGGGCCAAGCAGTCGTGGGCCACAGCGAGTGTGCGCGCTAGCGAATATTCCACTCCAGCGTGCGTTCCGCGAACCTCGCACTCAGAACTAACAACCAGGTCAATTCTCAGTACGTGCCCTTCGCAACCGCTGCCGCCGAGCTCAGGACAATAACTTACGTCTTCTCAGAATTAGCCCAACATGGTCAAGAAGCGAGCATCCAAGTACGCATCCACCGCGCCCGTCGCACCCCGCGAAACGTCGAAGCTGTCGCAGCTCGCAGGAGTGGCAAAGCTAACAGCCTCCCAGCGGTCGTAACAAGAAGGGCCGCGGCCACGTCAAGCCCATCCGCTGCTCCAACTGCTCGCGATGCACCCCCAAGGACAAGGCGATCAAGAGATTCACCATCCGCAACATGGTCGAGTCCGCCGCCATCCGTACGTCCCACCTCGATATCCTCGACACCGTATGAACCTACACAAAGCTCGTATCTGCAAAGATCGCGTACATCTGCTGTTCAACGATTGTTGAGCTCGCCACGTGCGAGTTGAGTCTCAGAAGAACCTTGGAACTGACTTTGGGCAGGTGACATCTCTGATGCTTCCGTCTTCCCCGAGTACACCGTTCCTAAGATGTACCTGAAGCTCCAGTACTGCGTTTCTTGCGCTATTCACGGAAAGATCGTCCGTGTCCGCTCCCGCGAGGGTAAGTCAATCAGTCCCAGACGAACTGGTCACAATTGACATGATCCTTAGGTCGCCGCAACCGTGCTCCTCCCCCACGTGTCAGGTTCAACAAGGACGGCAAGAAGATCACTCCTCAGGTCGCCGCCAAGACCACCTAAGCGTTTGACGTTGGTGTCTGGGTGTGAATGATCATGGCGCTTAGGTCTAAGGGTCTGACGGAGCCTCATGCTCTACAAGACGAGTAATATCGTCGAGCTGAGGCAGGCTACAAGTGACGATTTATGGTTACAAGTTAGCTCAAAAGTAATGCGAAACGCATCAGAGCTGGCCACGAGCTAGTAAACGATATCCAAGCCGATTGTATCAAATCCGTCTACGTGAGATGTGACGTGTGAACATAATTCTTGTCCTATTAAACTCCCTCTGCTGATGTTGCGGTCGCGTCTCGCAGACGCTACGTTCTAGTTAAAGTCAAGCGGCAGCAGCCACACTGTTCTGCCAACAGGCAGGCAATGCCCCGGAGCAGACAATGACAGCTTTCCATGTATCGTGCCGCAGACACATGGCTTGGTAACTCAATGTACTCTTGCGGACTGCACGTACTGCCTTACCCACCAGTGACTAGATCCACGAAAGCCCAAGGTAGTGACCATCTTCATTAACATGTAATCGTCATCATTTATACAACCATGTCTATCCTACACTCAATCCCTAATCACTACGCTTCTTCCCATCCTCCAAGTCCTCCGGCACAGCAACAATAGTCGCCGCATTCACACCATTTCCAATCACAGGATCCGGATCCGTAGTCTCCCAATCCTCTTCATTCTCGTCCCAGCGGTCGAGCTCATCGTCGACTGTCGACCTGACTACGCCTGTCTCTTGGCCACCTACGCCTACGCCTACGCCTACGCCTACGCCCTCGCCCAGCTCAACGTCTAATTCGTCGTCCCCTGCGACAACGTTGTAGCCGCGTGCGGCGCGCTTGCGCTCGATCATCCGTTTGTGGTACCAATTGCATAGTGCGAGGGCGAGCAGCGAGCCGGAGACGTTGGCAGCGATGTCGTAGGGGTCGAATTCGCGCTGTATCTATGGATAAGTCAGTATCTCGAAGTCGAAGTATGGGCGGTCTTGTCTCTCCTCGTGAAGTCTATTGGCTGTGAGACTGTAGTCACACTGAGGTCCCAGAGGTCTTGTCTGCGAGCAGAGCGCACAGCAATACGCACTGAGCGCTTCCAACGCTTCCCAAGTGACGAGACCGCAGCCAGCATCCTGCTCGCCATTCGAGTCTGCAGCACCCTGGTGTCTGTACGTACCGGCAGCAATCCTTGTACAACCTCGCTCGCTACACCCAGCCCGATGGTGCACACAATAAATGTGTACTGCAGCACCTTGCGCCTGCTTGTCTCGAGTATCCAGTAGAACGCGAGCGTAAGCAGGAAGAAGGCGACGAAGTGCAAAGCCTTGTCAGACTGCTTGTACGATGGGATAGAGTAGTTGCTCGGAGAGAAGCCGGCGGCGGCCGAGATGAAGATTAGGGCGACGAAGGCGCCTGTAGGGAGTCAGTCATTATGCCGTTCAATGCGCCATAGTAGACAATTCGCTAAAGCTCAGAGCTAGCAGCTGTAGCTCTGGCATGCGCTTGAAGTTGCGGATGGCTGCCTCAAGGCTGCGTCTAACGGCCTTGCATGTGCCTATGACGTGGGATGGCAAATGTACGTACCGGCGAATGGCTTCCGTATGCGCATTGTGAGTGATTGCAGGGTGCTATAATCGAGCAAGAATCATAGCCGGGTTCAGACAGTGTGTTTGCAGAGAAGAGGTGGCTGGGAACCCCAACGTCTCGAGAGCTTGTAGGCGGTGATGCTAGAGCTGCTGTTGGCGCTAGCTAACCGGTTACAGCAGGCCAGGTGTGCGTCTCACCCACTGCCTTTGAGGCTGCGCCCAAGGAGTGCAAGTGTAGCCGGCTTGTAGCTTATAAGCGAATGCCTGCTGCTTGGTGCTAAGTATACACATATCGGGTCAAGCTAGAACAATCATTGGGCAGTGTCAAGCCTTCGCTTGTCGAGCTGTCACACTCAGGGTCTACGCAGAAGGCGTCGAAACTGGTGCTGAACGCCGTTGCAAGAAGAAATTCTCATTGTTTCCGCAAACACGCAATGAGCTCTACGCTCCACTGCGCGAAGATACTGCGCTGTGCTGTGCTGTGGTGAAAAGTCCATACAGAGAAGAAACGTGACTTGACCTAGTGCAGCTACTGTGTCAGGCCTGAAGTCCTCGCAATTAGCTGCCACAGCGTTCGCAGACGCCAGACAGGACCTGCAAACACCACGCGCAAATTTACTCCACCGCCGTTCCCCTCGCCGATCAACACACCGACGCTGCAGGGCTTGAAGTGGGGGCAGTTGACACTGGGGAACTGCTGGATGTGGCCGATCCCAGCGTGCAGCCGACCGCGCTAGACCAGGAAAGCAGCGCTGGTGGCAGCGACGACCAACCTACTTTCGACCACAGTCCTTCGCGGCCGTGTGCACTCGCTCATCAAGACGCGCGCGCAACCCACCTGATTCCATCACAGAGCCATCAGTAACCGCCTCCTCGCCCGCCTGGCTGCTTCCATGCTAGGTTTTATCGCAGTGCGACACCCGCTCGAGGCAGGACGTCGCCATTGCAGCCGGCCTTCCCTGTGAGGCCGCTCTAGCGCCAAGGCTCCCCACACGGCGAGCGACGACATGTCCCTCGCGGCATCCGCGCAGCGGCCATTCAGCAAAGACCGTCCCAGCCATGCCCGCGCGCCCGCCTCAGCACCCAATGCGACCCGCCTACGCACTCCGAACGCGACGCTGATCGACGACGCAATGGCAAACAGCGCCGCCGCACACAGTCTGGGAGAGGGGGCTGCGGACGTGACCGCGGAAGAGGACCCCCGGGCGGCGCGCTGGCGAGAGCACTTCCTGCGCACCGAGGCGCGTCTCAACGCGGTGCTGGGCGGGACCAACGCCGCCGGTCTGCTTGATGATGCTGGCGATGCCGCCCACCACACTGAGTCCGATGATGCTCCGCCGGCGCATGACGCGCGCCCGGCCGTGACACCGAAGAAGCCTGCCCGCGTCATCGACGAAGACGACTACGGCGACGACGACGACGACGACGACGATGAAGACGACGACGACACGCGCACCTCGCCGCTCCTGGCCAAGAGTGCCCTCAACCGCGTCGCCGACACCCCTACCATGCCAAGCGTCCGCATATCGCCTCTCCCGCACAAGTCAAGCCATGACCGGACAGGCACGCCGTCATCAGAGCAGACCAAGTCCTCAGACGATGTACGCAAGCAATTGCAACAGGACAAGCAGGCTGCCGAGGATGCAGCCAAGCAGAGCTTCCACACCCTCTTCTACACCCTCGAGAGTGACCGTGATGCCATGCTGGAGCAGCAAAAGCTGGACGAGCTTGACAGACAGGTAGAACAGGAGACATCAGGCGGCCCACCCAGCGCGCCTGCCAATGGCACTGCCGTCGCCGCCCCCCAGCAAGGCACCCTCAGCACCACGAACCTCGGCGCATCAAGCCTCACCCTCAAACACCTCATTTCCCGCATCGACGCCCAACGTGACAGAGTACACGCCACCGATGCCCAACTGCGCAGTCTGATCAGCGAGGTCCGCAAGAACAGAAGCAAATGGGCCAACGAGGACCGCGTTGGCCAGGAAGAGCTGTACGAGAGTGTCGAGAAGGTGCTCATGGAGCTCAAGGCCGGCGAACATGCGCACCCCTTCCTCCAGCGTGTCAACAAGAGAGAAGCGCCGGACTACTACAACGTGATCAAACATCCCATGGACATTGGCACGATGATGAAGAAGCTCAAGCAGCTACAGTACAAGTCGAAGAAAGACTTCGTCGATGATCTCATGCTGATCTGGTCGAATTGCCTGAAGTACAATGCCGATCCCAACCACTTCCTGCGAAAGAAAGCGCTGCACATGAAGAAGGAGACCGAGAAGCTTGTACCTCTCATTCCAGATATCACCATTCGGGACCGTGCAGAAGTCGAAGCGGAAGAGCGCAGGATGCGCAACGGCGATGTCGATGCTGATGGTGCTGACGATAGCGAAGACGAAGAACCCATAATGGCATCGAGAGGTCGCAAAGCGCCCAGCAAAGGCGGGAAAGGGGGTAGCAATGCGAGGAAGGCCGTACCCGCTGGCTCAGAGGAGACCCCAGGACCAGAGACCAAGCCTGGGGTGCCAGCACTGAACAGCGCCGTCTCGAATCTAAAGAACGAGTTCCAGCGTGCTGATTCGGAAATGGAAGGGAGCGTAAATGGGTTCTCGACACCCCCACCTCCTGGCTCTCTAACACCCTTTGGAGCCAACGGTTTATCGCGAAGTGGCGCTCCAGGCAGTCAAGCCGACTTTTCAGAAGTCGATGGTGCTGGCGCCTCTGTCAATGGTTTCGCCTTGGAAGAAGACGCCGACCTTGACGATCTTGAATACAAGACCTGGAAGCAAGTGACCAAGAAGGATCGAGCCACAATCGCCGCCGAACGTCACCGACTCTTCCGCGATGATATACTTCAGCCCGAGGAGCCCGCACTTTTACGTTCAAAAGCTGGCATGCGAAGATGGCTGCGTCATCGCAAGGAGGCCGAGGCAGATATCACTAAAGATGCTGTATCTGCCCCTGACGGCAAAGACGGTGTTCGAGCCGTAGCAGGTGAATCCCTAGCCGAGGGCATCCAGGATGAAGAAGAACGCCAAATTCCAGACTATTATGACCCGCTTTGCGTAATTCCAGACCTCAATGAGACCTTGCAATGGGTCGAGGACGCCGAGGGACACGTTGTCCAGCAACGCGAGGAGTATATGCGCATCTTTCCAAAGAATCAGTTCACAGCCCCAGACAGTGCTCTGACTGAAAGAATGGATAAGAACATGAACTCGCTGCAAGAGACCAGGAAGATCTGCGCCAAGATCGGGATTGTCAAGCAAATGCAGCTCCAGTCTCAACTGTACCAGAACCAGTTCCAGAAGTACGAGCCTCAGCCCTTTCACGAAGCAGACATCGAGCCAATGGTAGTATCAGAAGAGGGCCCGCCCATGGCACCCTATGTCTGCCGCGCAGCTCTGCAGCGCAGTGTGGGCAAGATCTTCTACCACGCTGGTTTCGAAGAGTTCCAGCCTTCTGCTCTCGACGCTGTAACCGACATTGCAGCTCGATTCTTCCAAAACCTGGTGCAAACCTTCGGTATCTATCACGAGACCCCCAAGATGAAAGCGGACACACCAGTTGCTCTGGATAACGGCAAGATGACGGACTGGGTGCCGCGCTTTAGCCAAGAAGAGGCCCTTCTTCACTCATTGCACGTTAACGGTGTCGACCTTGAATCGCTAGAGACATACGTCAAGGATGATGTTGAGAGACTCGGCACCAAGCTCGTTAGCATGCATGATCGAATGCGTGCTTACTACGCCGAGCTTCTTCGACCTGCCCTTGATAATGTTGGCGCAGATGGAGCTGGTGCCTTCAATGACGGCAGCGAGCAATTCGTTGGCGGTGACTTCGCCGAAGACATTGGCGAAGACTTCTTTGGTTTCAAGGAACTCGGACTCGACCGCGAGTTTGGCCTCACGTTCAGTGTACCACTGCACCTGCTGCAGAATAGGGTGCACAATGCTTACGCCAGACAAGACAACAGGTATGACTTTTGCATAACTGACAATCATGCTTTGCTAACCAGAACAGCAACGTTACTACCACGGGTAATATCATGGAAGAGCCTCCGAAGTTCGAGCCAGTCACTAGTCAGGTCGCTGAGGGTCAGATCAGTCTCGTTCGGGACTGGCTCCTTAACAAGCTACATAACATCAGCGACGGGAGTCTTATCGAAGACGACGACCTTCCGCCCAAGCAACGCTTCCCCAAGCCACGGTTGCCACCAACCGGCAAGATCTCAAGTCCCCGTAAGCGGCCTCTGCGTGAACAGCAGCAGATGGCTCGCAAGAAGCGCAAGCTTGACGAGGAGAGGGAGGAGAATGGCGAAGCGCCTGCGCCTGCAGGTATCCTCAAAGGCATCGGGAAACCAATTGGTAAGCTCAAGCTGGAGCCTCGCCAGGACACACATAGCGTCCAAGAACCAGAGAAAGACGATGGCAGTGGCATGCCCAGCCCACCTGAGTCTTTTTAGAAGATCGATTCGCCGATTGCTGGTAGTGTTACAAGCCCTTACCTATTCTCGGCGCTACGTTTCTCTGGAGAGAGACCATGAACAGTCGCTACAGCCTTATTATCATTTCCAGCATACGGCTTTGGAAAGCCCAGAACGGACATTGATCGACTATAAAACTTTAATGCGCCAAGCACCTATTGCTATCACCTCTTCTGCGCCTATAGATGCGCCATCATCGGCGTTCATATTGACGCCCGGCTACTGTACCAACCATGGGAATTTGGCGTTTCGCATTGCGCGGTCGTTCACCACTTTGGGAACGTGCTTTATTGTTTGGCGGTGGGATCGCTATTTGTATACCCATCGGTCTCGGATGTTTGCTTTTGCGTATGACGATATGCGGTCGTTTGAATTTAGAGGGACAGGTGGAAGGGCTTTGTATATACTTATCCCGCTGAAAGGATACGGCAGTGGGGTAATGATAGTGTCCAATGCAGAGCCGAGAATGCAACAACTTTTCAAAACTTTTCAAAATCAGAGCTCGACTGAATGATCTCAAACTTGGCGAGTAACAGTGTAGGCATGCATGCGCGCGTGATGATCATGCGAACACTGAATCCACACGAACCTCGTATGAAAGTCTGGGAGCGCTGCCGAACGATCTCGAACAGCAGTCGAGGACAGATTTGGCACTGCACATGTTTATCTGATAAGCTCAGATTGCCCGGTGCTTATACTTATAAAACTTCAATGAGATGCAATAAGCAGGCCACACCAGGTACGAAACCAATGAATAAGTCCGTAATTCCAATGACAAGTGATTTGCACGATCGTACCTGAGTACTCATATCTCGGTAAAGCAACTGCATCGAGTGTCATGTCGATGACGAAGCCAACGTGATTGAGATCACCGCCCACGCCGACTCCACAGAATTGCAGAAAATCCATCCTCATTGTCGTCGAATAAGGTTGCAGAAATATGAGAATCTTCGCCACGAGACACATTTGCGATACGTGAAACTGTGGTCGAACGAGTACACAGAAATCGATAGGGTGCCGAGCTGAAATTGGGACGTTTTAGCGTCATTGTCTTTTCCCTTCCCTGTCGCGAACCTCCCATTCCACTTCCACAAATATGACGTGCAACAATAATGTCGCGTCGAATTCCGTCTGAGAAATTTATCAGCGTATCAGTAAGTGGTATTGCAGCTGCTATTGCAAGTCTCCTTTGCTTGCATCAAAGCTAACGTGCCACGAGGCATGGATCTGCTCTGAAAGGGACTTGGAACCTTCGGATTTGACAACTCGACACTTCACTCCACCGCCATTCAACAAACACATCAGCATCACGCGCATCACGCCGCATCGCTGCAACTGAGTTTTTCATCGAACGTTACCTTTCCCCGCGCTACACTCTATCACTTCAGTTGATCTCAGTCACATCTCTCCAATTGCTTCTGTTGAGTTTGTTGCTAGCCTCTCGCCCTTTGAGGCATATTCCTGCACCATGGCTCTCAACAGCAGCACAAGGCGATCGTCCGATCCCTGGCATGGAAATAAGCCATCTCACGACTCTTTCGATACGTGGGTAAGCCGGAACGGTAAAGATGCTTTCAAAGACTTCAAAAAGGCACATCCTTCAACCAAACTCTCATACGACACCTGGCGTCAGACAGACCAGGTCTTTGGCCCATACTTGTTCTACGTAACTTCCATGATCTGGAATGAAGACGGCGACTCAGTACGTCAGCATCAACTATCTGCGGGTATGATCATTTCATTGATGGACGCAGGACGATGGAAGCACAAAACGGCGTCGTATTTCGCGTGTGCCGGACGAGAATCCGAAAAAGACAGCAACCACCAACGGCAACGGAGCGCCGCGGACCGCAGGCTCAGCAACGCCAACACCTGCAGCGAACCTAGATGAGGTCATTGCATCTGGGAAGAGGAAACGGAAACCGCGCAAGAAGTATATGGTATGCGGGCGATTCTGACAGCGTGACTTTGACACACTGACATTTGCAGTCTGATGAGCTCGTCGCCTCAGATGGCGAGCCAGCAGACGAGGTCGAAGCAGCGACTCCCATCACAGAAGAAGAGACTCCTGCAGCACCAGCTATCGCTATCAACGGAAGACGCAAATCGACCACGCGAAAGCCAAGGAAGAAGCCTATTGTAAGTGGTGAGCTTGTAACAGTTCACGACAATGCTTATCAGTCCAGTCCGATGAAACCATCTCGCCTGAAGATGAGAATGAAGACCCTATGGAGGTCGATGCTCATCCCATTGCATCGCCCCTCCCTGTTCGCTCTGGTAAGTTGTTTTTCCTCTGGGTTCATGGTTGCTCTTGCCCCACTTTGCGAGAACTGCCCAGCAGGAAGCCGGTCACAATCAAACTTGTTACTCTGCTCTTCACCTCCGTCACTCCGAATGCACCGCAGGTTTGACGATGTGGACTCTGATGCTGACGCGTTGTAGCTCCTCGTACAGCCGCGGCGGCGAAACAAGCGGAGTCGCCGAAGAAGGCTACACCAAAGCAAGTCTCACTGAAGAAGTCAAGAAAGTCATTCCTCGTAAGATTGCCCTTCCATCTTTGGGATGCAGTAAACTTAGAAGATAAGTCCGAAGAGATGGTACTCGATGAGGATACCGATAACGGAGAAGCTTCTATCGCCGAAGTCTCACGACCCGCGACAACCTCTGCTACCAAATCTAAACCCGCCACCAGCAACGATCTCGAGACAGAGACGCACGCCGATGAAGCTGTCGATCCCGAGGATGAAGGCACGCCTGATCCGTCAGCTGCCAATACAAGACGGGGTCTACGCAATAGGAAGCCGGCACAACAGCGGCCGTACTACCACGATGCACAAGTATTCGAAGATGTCGAGACCGAAGAGGAAGTCGAAGTCGACAGCGAGCTCGAAGCAGTGTCTCGCGAGGAGTCTTTGGAAGCGCCACCGCCGAGTAAGCCAAAGCACTTCAAGGGTAAAGGTCGTGCTTGGAAGAAGGACGGCTCTGATGAGGATGAGGAATTCGTCACACCGAAAGAGAAGAAGGCCGCGAAAGCTGCGCAAGCCAAGGCTGATCGCGAAAAGGTCAAGTCTGAGAAGGCAAAAGTTGCGGAGGAAGCCCAGGACATCACTTGGGCACTCTGGGATGCCCTTATTCAAGATACAGATCATCTGTGGAACCCAAACAACCCAAACAACCCAGATCATATCAGTAACAGGGACAAACAGAAGCAAGAACCCCAGACCAATGGCTCGGCCAACGACGTGGCTCAGCATGCGCCAAAAGAGACGCCCAAAGAGACACCGAAACAGAAGAAGAAGGGTGGTCGTGCGAAGAAGAACCTCTCGGAGGACATTGTCCGCGACGACTCTGACGACGAGGCTCCTCAAGCCACTCCATCACAGCCACCCAAGCGCGGTCGTGGCCGTCCACGCAAGAGTGCGCTCTCTTCTGAGATCGTCCGCGATGACTCCGACGACGAAGCTCCAGCCGCGTCGAAGCAGGCGTCACCGCCGGCGCAGGAGGCAGCATCCCCAGAGGAACCACTCGGTCTCACCACGCCACCAAAGACAAAGTCCACGTCCCGTCCCTCGACCGCAAAGAGCACGACCGAAGCTACAACGCCCAAAAAGCGCGGTCGTCCACGCAAATCCTCAGCCGCCACAACACCCGCAAAGTTGACGACGAAAGCCGCTAGAGAGGCAGAGGACGATCAACTCCAGCGTCATGGCTCTACTGCAACTGACACCGCGGAGCCAAAGACCACAGAGACGCGCACCAGCATATCAGCCGCACCGGAGGATTGCCCCATGCCAAACGTCAATCGCGGCGCTGCACTCGTCGAGTCCTTGTACCCACGCGAGCAGCGCAAGCCCAGCCACGCAAGTTCAGAGTCGACACCTGCTCCCGATTCCGCTCCAGAGCCTGTCCATCGGGCGCCGCCTGCACCGTCAATGCTGCCCGCAGCTGCGCCAGTGGAGAACAAACTTAAGGAAGTCGCAGCCGTTGCGAGGCCGGATGAGACGTCGCAAGACGAGACGAAGACGCTAAACGCCGCCCTAGCGCTAACAGAGGCGAAGTCAGAGTCCCCGGTCGAGACGCCAATCATCGAAGATGAAGACGAGGGCAACATGAGCGCGGACATGGAGTTGAGTTCGGATAGCGAGTTGTAGAGGTATGTCCCCCCAGGCCTCGATAGCAGGGGCCTCACTGACTGGTGCAGCACCTCAAGCAGATCAAAACTAAGCTCAGTGGACATTGTCCGGTAATGTACGAAGGAGAAGAAGTGGACGATTTGGCGGTTTTGGTTGCATTAGATCGGGTGTTCAGGATTGTCGGAACGAACGGTACTCTCATGGTGCATCCATTTCGGTGGGAGGTAAGAGATAAGTAACAACATCAATAACAGCATCACATAGCAAGAGAAGGGGCGTATTCAAAACCTATGGCATTCGACTAAACGATCCAGCAATCTATGGATATCAAGCTTCAACAAAGACCGGCTAATGGTATACTACAATCTGATCCGGGGTATCTTCACAACCCAACTTCTACCGTCCATCGAAGGCCCCACCACATTTACCGGCTAGACCCAGACGCGCGCCCAATGGTGAACACGACTACAATCACGACAGCAAGAACACCGATTGCACCAGGCAGGAGCAGGTCATTGGGTACACCTGGGATGACCTCCGGCGCCTGCTGCGGCGCAGCCTGGCCCCTCTTGCTCTTGGGCGCATCATCCTCCTCGTCGTCGAAGAAATGCTTGCGCTCCCTCAGCACACTCTCAGGGGGCGATGCGGGCTTCGCGAGAGCGGGTTGAGGGTTGACTTCAGCAGGCATTGGGGGCTTCTCCGGGTCGTGGACAAAGAGATCTACTTTCTCGCGGTGGGCGAGGCGGCTCAGGCTGATGGCCTCGACCAGGTCGTCGTACGTGGTGATGCTGACTGTGTCGCCCTCGTTGTCGAGGTAGCTCAGCGCGAAGCCGGCCTTTGAAATCGCGCCGTCTTCGAACGTCGGTGTGCCGCCGATCGAGTCGACCTCTGCTCCCAGCTTGCCGGCGACGTGGGCGACGAAGGCTTCGATGCCGGCTGAGGCTGTGACTTGCAGGCGATGCACGCGTCCGCTCGGCGCCTTGAACTTGAACGGGAATGGTACGTCTTCTACCGCGGTAGGGTGTGCGCTGGCGACCGCTGACGGAGGTGGAGACTCGCCGTGGTGCGAGGCAGACTCGTTGGGCAGGACACTGTCGCCGCGGTCCATCATGTTCGGGCGGTCGTTGTGGGACATCATCGATCGTGCGTCCATTGGTGTGCCAGGCATGCGACTCGAGCCGTCGCCGGACATCATCGATTCTGAGTCGTTGTCGAGGGACAGCCAAAACTTGTTCCAGGCCGGACCTTCGCTGTCTCCTGTGTTGATGTTGTTGATCTAGGCAGGTTAGCATGTGTCTCGGCTGTAGATGCTGTGATCCTCACCTGGTCAAGTGTAGCATAAGTGAGCTTCAGCACATCAACCATGCCGACGATTTCGCCTGCGTCACTCATGACGGGCAAGTTGAGGTAGTGCCCATCGTGCATCTTGCGGAGAGCAGCCTGGATGCTCATGTCCATAGGTGCAAAGTCAGGGTGAGGTGTCATAACCCTGACAACACTGCAGGTCACTGGATCGAGGCCAGCTGCAATGACACGGAGGACGACGTCTTTGCTGGTAAAAATACCAGTGATCGAGCCCTGATCCTGGACCAGAACGGCGGTTGTGTGATTCTCCTTCATGAGCTCTGCAGCCTCCTTGACTGATGTCCTGACAGAGACAGTTGTAGGTGGCAATCCATTCAGGACGGACTCCAGTGTAGGACCAGACATCTTCTGGCGGATTGCCTCGACGTATTGGATGATTTGCTGGGGCTGACTGGAGCCCATCTCTGCCTGTACACCCTCCAAAGCATCGTAGAGCTTGCGAGAAGAACTGTAGGCGCGCTCGAGCTTCTCCATAGCATCGTAGAAGCACTTTGTAATGTCGAGGATTCCAGCAATGTCGTGGTTCTCGTCCATAACCGGCAAGTGACGGAAGCCCTTGCGGACCATGAGGTCGAGCGCATCTGTTGCGCTGGTATCCGTCTTTGCGCAAAGAGGGTTCTTGGTCATGATTTCAGCAATAGTGACATTCTGCGCCTTCTTGCCGCCGCCAACGACACGGAAAGCCAGGTCCTTGGCTGTGAAGATACCGGCGACATGGTCGTCCTCGTCTGTTACAAGCACACAGTCTTCCCTTTTCGCTGCCATAAGCTGCGCGGCCTCTGCAACCGTTGTTGACGCCGAAATCTGCAGGGCCGGGCTGGGCTTCAGGGCAAGGACGGTGCCAGGGGGCGCTTTGCGTGTCGGGCGCACTCGGCCGCCGGGGTTCTTCTTCTTGTTCAGATCCGTCTCGATCTTGCGGCGAATGGCCTACACATTGGGCGGTGAGCAGCCGTTCTGGCGCAGACATTGATAGTATTTACCTCATCTCTCTTCGACTGCTTTGCGCGACTGGCGCTGAGTGTAGAGCCGCCGACCTCGCTGCCAGCAACATGTGAGGCGTGAGTCTCGAGGGCTGGACGGGGGATGCCAGATGGGCTGTCGATAAACTGGGCTCGTGCAGGCTGGTTGCGGTTCTTGGGGGTACCGCGCATGGTACCGGTGTGCGACATGGTGGAGATGGTTTCTGCTGCTTCGCTGGCAGGTCAGATGAATGCTGTGCGTGGATAGGCCAAACGCAGCGGAGTGGTATGCTGGCAGTGTGTTGCGGAGAGGGTGAAAGGATAAACAACGCGTTGCCGAGCGCTAGTAGTCACAAGCTCGCAAAGGGTCTGAGGGTCTGCAACTGGTGAACTGTGCTTGCAGATAGGGGATGCAGTGCGCATATGAGGCCTCACTTGGTCATGGACTGGATGATGGCATCTTGCATAACGATTTTCATCATCTCCAATATTTGCGCTTGTTGTGCTTGTGTTTCAAAACGGTATACACCAAGATGCTGCACATGACATGTTTGGGTAGACATCACTGACATGTAGCGTGCAAGGGGCACTTGGACAGGATGCTGCTCTGCAAGTGCTCGAAGTATCACCAAGAAAACATCGTGAGACTGTCACGTCAACTGCTGCAGGATGCTCGTCGTCGAGTCAATCCACTGGCCAGGGAACAAAGCATCAACTGGTGGTCAAAGCCAGCCGAAGCCAGCAGCCAATCAGCCTCTGGGCGCAGCTGTGCTGTCAACACGGATCCCTGTCTCTCATTTTTGTGTTTTGGCGGGGGCAGCAGCCGCGCCTTTGCTCTCCCAAGAAATTTCCACGGCAACCATACAATAATCGCAGCCTGGAAGTGCTTGAGTACAGCCTCCCCTCCCACGCACACTTCAACGAGCTTCTCCGCACTCGCAGAGGCACCGCTTTCGAGAGGAAGGCGCTGACGAACACGCGCGCACCCACCCCACCATTGCTGCCGGAATCCCTTGCCTTCTGCTGCACCCAACGCTCATTGCTACCACCACGGGCGCCGCCCACGATACCGACGAAATCCTCACACTATGTCGGTCCTCCCGGCCGAAGTACACACCGCCCTTGCGAACTTGCTGCGAGGCCTCCAGTCGCCCGACAATGTGCAGCGCACCACCGCCGAGCAGCAGTTGAACGAGGAATGGGTTGCCCAAAGACCAGAGGTCCTCCTTATGGGCTTGTCAGAACAGATTGAGCTGGCACAAGAGACAGCTGTATGTCACGTAAAGACACAACAGCTCCATCTTGAATGCTGACCAGCTTGTAGACCCGTACGTTCGCCGCCGTTATCTTCAGGCGCCAATCCTCAAAGCCTCGCAAGACCCAGTCAGGACAGACTGCAGACCTTTTCTTGACCCTCCAGGCACCTGAGCGCGAAGCTATCCGCGCAAAGCTGCTGCAATGCCTAGCCAACGAGGCCGACAATTCGGTCAGGTCCAAGGTCGGTGATGCGGTTGCTGAGCTCGCAAGACAGCACACAGATGAAGGTAGGGCTTGGCTTGCCATACTGTATGAGAATGATACTTACAACAACGTTTAGGCGTTGCATGGCCGGAGCTGCTGGGCGCGTTGTTCCAGGCTAGCCAGTCCTCAGTCCCCGCCCAGCGTGAGAACGCTTTCAGGATATTCTCCACCACCCCTCAGATTATTGAGAAGCAGCACGAGGATGTCGTTATGAGCGCTTTCAAGGGCGGCTTTGCGGATAGCGAGACCTCCGTACGAATCTCCGCAGTCGAGGCCTTTGCATCGTTCTTCCGTTCGATCACAAAGAAGGCTCAGTCCAAGTACTTTGGTCTCGTGCCCGAGATTCTAAACATCCTGCCACCGATCAAGGACTCCAGGGATGCAGAGCTCCTTACGAAGGCTCTCATCTCCCTCATTGATCTCGCCGAGGTTGCGCCCAAGATGTTCAAGCCCCTCTTCAACAGCCTCGTGCACTTCAGCATTTCTGTCATCCAGGACAAGGAGCTTGGCGAGACCGCTCGCCAGAACGCTCTCGAGCTCATGGCTACCTTCGCCGACAACGCGCCGCAAATGTGCAAGAAGGACCCGAACTTCACCAACGACATGGTCACACAATGTCTGTCCCTCATGACTGACGTCGGCGCGGACGATGACGATGCTGAGGAGTGGAACGTCTCTGAGGATCTCGACGAGGAGAGCGATTCGAACCACGTCGCTGGAGAGCAGTGCATGGATCGTCTGGCCAACAAGCTTGGTGGGCAAGCTATCCTACCTCCCACCTTCAACTGGTTGCCCCGTATGATGACTTCCTCGGCATGGAGAGACAGACATGCGGCTCTCATGGCCATCTCTGCTATCTCAGAGGGCTGTCGTGACCTGATGATCGGTGAGCTTGATAAGGTCCTGGATCTTGTCATCCCTGCTCTGCGCGATCCTCACCCTCGTGTCCGCTGGGCTGGCTGCAACGCTGTCGGCCAGATGAGCACTGACTTCGCAGGCACCATGCAGGGGCAGTACCACCAGATCGTTCTGCCCAACATCATTCCGGTCCTCGAGTCTTCCGAGCCTCGTGTGCAGGCGCACGCTGCTGCTGCCCTTGTTAACTTCTGCGAAGAGGCCGAGAAGGACATCCTTGCGCCATACCTGGACCAGCTTCTCAACCACCTGCTTATGCTCCTGCAGAGCCCTAAGCGCTTTGTTCAGGAGCAGGCACTTTCCACGATTGCTACCGTCGCCGACTCGGCTGAGACTGCCTTTGGAACCTACTATAACACTCTCATGCCTCTTCTCTTCAACGTCCTGCAAGAAGAGCAATCGAAGGAGTACCGTCTCTTGCGCGCCAAGGCTATGGAGTGCGCGACCCTCATTGCGCTCGCCGTCGGCAAGGAGAGGATGGGACAGGACGCCCTCAACCTGGTCCAGCTGCTTGGCCGCATCCAGAACAGCGTCACGGAGTCCGACGACCCTCAGGCATCCTACTTGCTCCACTGCTGGGGCCGTATGTGCCGTGTCATGGGTCGCGAGTTTGTGCCCTTCCTGGCCGGTGTCATCCCTCCTCTGACTGAGCTTGCCGGCGCGAAGGCCGACATTCAGCTGCTCGACGATGAGGATCAGGTTGCCCAGATCCAGGATGAGGAGGGATGGGAGCTTGTTCCCTTGAAGGGCAAGGTCATTGGTATCAAGACCAGCATTCTTGACGACAAGCACATGGCCATTGAGCTCATCGTCATCTACGCTCAGGTCTTGGAGGACGCTTTCGAGCCATACGTCAACGACATTATGGATAAGATCGCCCTGCCTGGTCTCGCATTCTTCTTCCACGACCCTGTCCGCGTCGCATCGGCGAAGTGTGTTCCTGCCCTCCTCAACGCCTACAAGAAGGCGCATGGCCCAGAATCGACACAGCTTGGTCAGCTCTGGGAGCGCACTGTTGAGCGCGTCCTTGAGGTCCTGAGCACCGAGCCAGCAATCGATACCCTTGCGGAGATGTACCAGTGCTTCTATGAGTGCTTGGAGTGCATCGGCAAGAATTGCCTTACACAGACCCACATGGGTGCTTTTATAGAGAGCGCCCGCACCGTGTTGGTCGACTATCAAGAGCGTGTGAAGGACCGTCTCGAGGAGCAGGCCGAGAACGAGGATGGCGAGGAAGCATCTGAGGAGATGCTATTCGCCATTGAGGACGACCAGAACCTCCTGTCTGACATGAACAAGGTGAGTGCCTGCAAGACTTTTGCAGTTGATGTTGTCTGACTGACACGTGCAGGCTTTCCACACTATCTTCAAGAACATGGGCACGCAGTTCCTGCCCCACTGGGAGAAGCTGATGGAGTTCTACTCCAGCGCTATTGTCAACCAGGACCCTACACAACGCCAGTGGGCTATCTGCATCTTCGATGATGTTCTCGAGTTTGCTGGACCTGAGTCATGGAAGTACAACCAGCAGATCATCCAGCCGCTCATTGCTGGTATGCAGGATGAGGTTCCTGCCAACCGACAGGCTGCCGTCTACGGTGTTGGTGTTGCTGCTCACAAGGGTGGTGAGGCTTGGTCAGACTTCGCTGCTGCCTCTCTCCCTACACTCTTCCAGGTCTGCCAACGACCCAATGCCCGCGACGATGATGATGTCTTCGCCACAGAGAATGCATCTGCCGCCATCGCCAAGATCCTTCTTCACAACACCGCTAAGGTCCAGAACTGGCAAGACGTTGCCACCGCCTGGGTCGATACTCTTCCTATCGTCAACGATGAGGAGGCAGCACCTTTCGCATACAGCTTCCTTGCCAAGTTGATCGAGCAGCAGAACCAGGCCGTCTTCTCACAGCCCGCCAAGGTCTTCACTTTCACTGTCCAGGCCCTCGAGGCCGAGACATTGCAGGGTACAACCGCTACACATGTCGTCAACGCGGTTAAGAGCCTCATTCAGGCCACTAGCACAAACCTCGGACAGGTCGCCGGCAGCCTTTCAGCAGAGCAGCAGCGCACAGCTCAGGCCTACTTCAGCTAGGAGCTGCTTGGGTATAAGTGCAAGCAACCCAGATGGCATCATTTATATAAGGGTCGAAAGTCCGTTACCCGGTAGGTCAGGGTACGAAGGCCACATGTCGCGGTTGTAGGTGGAAGAATTCAGAGGAGGAAGTAAAGGCATAGGGCGGCGTTTGCGTTCATGTTACGAGTCTCGGAGATGACTGAGGGTTGTATTGGTTAGACTATTTTATCACAGATTCCCCCGTTCCCCAGGACTGCGGTCCCACATATGTAGAAAAGTGCATAGCATTCCACAGTACTAAAATTGGTGCTCGATTCATACAGCGTGAATTCAAGTACCCTTTAATGACCATAGCTTTGACATTTGTGCTCGGCTTAAAGTCGTCCTGAAAACACTGGACTTTACAGCTTCATTGCCAACTAGCCATGAAAACACTGCTTCGACCCGTAGCTCTTGCGCGCGATGTGCTACCCCACTGTTTTCGCTGACGATAACAATGACACTGCTCTCTGCACCTCAACCGCCGTGCAGTCGTCCCTAGCTTTGCAAGACGGATTGCTGTGTTAGCCACTCCTCTAGGCTCTTTTTGGCCTTCTCGTCTACCGTAACGAATTGTACCAGACCACGCTCACTCCAACCATTTTGGACGACTGGCGGCTCGTCCAAGCCAGCAACCTCTTTTACTTTCTCAGGCGAGCTGAGTAGTCCACCGAGTCGGAAAAGTAGCGTCAGGCCTCCATCGGGGTGTGGGACTGATGCGCTCTGGCTGGCAAAGACAGACTTCAGTTGCAAGCTGTGCTCGTATGACTCGCGATCGTGACCTGCTGCTTCCTTCTCGGCTTTGATAAGACTCCAATGGTCGTCCGAGATGCGCTCGCGCGTCACTGGAGCGCCGGAGTCAGCTTGGTGTTCACGATTGTAAGATAGTGTTGTGGATCCGGAAGCTTCACCATCGTTGCGTTGAGTTCTAATGAGCTCGACCGCCTCTTGGCTAGAGTATCCGAATAGACTCTGCCACCTGCCGATCGTCTCATCGGAGGGGTACTCAAATGCCAGTTGCGCATCTGCAGCTCCAGCTGCTTGCGCGAGTCGTTCTAGTTCCGCCCAACCCTCGTCGATTTCCATGATGTGATGTATGCAATCGCTCGATAACAGTAGTGCACCAGGTGTAGTTGACGAGCGAGGGCTGTTATATAAGGGCGTGTGGGTGAGTCAGCGTTGTTGGTAGGTCCAGGGCTGTCAAGCGTACGAATGTGTGCCTGAGAATGACTCGTCTTCGGGTTTAGCCAGTAAGAACACAAGACGAACACAAGGTCGATGTTGCCCCAAGGGTAGCTAAAGCAGGTATGACGTAGTGTGGGAAAGTGCGGTCCAGTCACGGCGCGTTTGAGACTGCGGAGTTGCCTCAGATACCGTCGTGTCAGGTATGTCTATGCTTCACGCCTGCTCCGTCCACGCTATCACTCATGTTCCCACCGGTGCAATCATTGCAAATTCTCATCCATGAGGATTGTCTTCAGTCGAGATGTCGAATCGAATTGGGTATCTTATTTGCTCTTGATCGTAAGAAGATTCTATGCTGCGGCTTGTGCCTGCTGTTGCTGCTGTGCGGCGTTTTGTATCTGGATGATCTGTGTGGCTTGTTAACACCGCGCCTGTCTTGCAATACTCCATGTGCCGTACCTCAACCTTGAGCTTCTCGCTCTTGTCCTGAATGCCCTTGATCTGCGTCTCGAATCGCCTGATCTCCTTGTCGATAAACTCCAGACGGCCATTGACGGACATGAACGCCTCTGTCTTGTCTTGCTTCAGCAGTACGGGGCCGATCTGCTTGTAGATAGTTGCTTCATCGTCGAGGAGGTCGAACTCCTAAGCCGTTATATTAGTCTTAGGTGGGAAGGTCTCGTCTTGTTCCGCACCTTCTTGACGGTTGTATTCTCCTGCTGCTGCGACTCGAGCTTCTGGCGCGCTTCTACAGCCGTTCCAAGCTCTGCATTGCAATCAGTATATGCTCCCTGGAAATTTCTGCTTGCTCGTACCTGCCTGCAGGCTCTGGTAGCTCTCAGATAGCTCCTGGAGCTTCTTCTGGACTTCTGACATGATTTGTGGTTGCTGAGTAACAGCTTGCCAAAAGTTTCCAGTCGGTTCAGTTCACGCGGAGCACGCGAAGGTGGGATGTCGTACCAACTTCACTGGGTCTAGTGAATCGCGGGGCTAGATTCGCGCCTTGGCCATGCAGGCCGCGGTGAATACCTCCACGCTCCCACTCCGACTCTGCTGCGTTCAATACAGCTCCTCGTACCGCCTGCCCGATCCTTCGCTGTAGAGAGAGTCGAAGCCGCCAATCGTGCTTGCCTGGGGATCGAATAGCGCAGCGATAACCTCAAGGGTGCCCCACGGAGCGCATCGAACGTCGTCATAGCACCAGTTCGCACTCACCTGCCAACGCGACGCGCATACGCTCAACTTCTCACCGAGCCTCTGACGACCCACAAACTCCGTCAAAATGAGTCAGGCGGATTTCCTGGGCCGTGCCATTGAGCAGGTCAAGAAGGCAATCGAGACCGACACGGCAGGCGACTATGAGGCGGCGTACCAGCAGTACTACAGTGCGCTGGAGCTGTTCATGCTCGCGCTGAAATGGGAGAAGAACCAGAAGTCAAAGGAGATGATCCGTGGCAAGGTCGCCGAGTACATGGAGCGCGCCGAGAAGCTCAAGCAGCATCTGAATCAGAACGACCCTGCGAATCGTAAGAAGCCGTCCGCAATGGGCGCAAATGGCAAGTCGGCTGGCGGCAGCGGGAAGGCTGGCAAGTATGTGGAGATCAGTAAGGCCATGGGTACGGACGGGAGCTGACACAATGCACAGGGACGATGAAGACGGTGAGCAAGATGCCGACTCGAAGAAGCTCCGCGGTGCGCTCTCCGGCGCCATCCTCACAGAGAAGCCAAACATCCGGTGGGAAGACGTCGCAGGTCTGGAGGGAGCCAAAGAGGCGCTGAAGGAGGCGGTTATCTTGCCCATCAAGTTCCCACATCTGTTCACTGGCAAGCGGCAACCGTGGAAGGGCATCCTGCTGTACGGGCCGCCCGGTACGGGTAAGAGTTATCTGGCAAAGGCCGTCGCCACAGAAGCGAACAGCACTTTCTTCAGTGTTTCGAGTTCCGATCTGGTCAGCAAATGGATGGGAGAATCAGAAAGGTAAGCCCCCTCGTACATGCGCCACGAAGTCCACTAATCGTCCGCAGACTCGTCAAGCAGCTGTTCGGCATGGCCCGCGAGAACAAGCCCTCCATCATCTTCATCGACGAGATCGACGCGCTATGCGGTCCCCGCGGGGAAGGCGAGTCCGAGGCTTCACGACGTATCAAGACCGAGCTGCTCGTACAAATGGACGGCGTAGGCAAGGACTCCAAGGGCGTACTAATTCTCGGCGCAACAAACATTCCCTGGCAACTCGACTCAGCTATCCGCCGCCGCTTCCAAAGACGCGTACACATCAGCCTGCCCGACACACCAGCGCGCATGAAGATGTTCGAGCTGGCAGTCGGCAACACACCGTGCGAGCTCAGTCAGGCGGATTACCGACAACTTGCCGACCTGTCTGAAGGGTATTCCGGCTCGGATATCAGTATTGCGGTGCAAGACGCTCTCATGCAGCCTGTAAGACTTATTCAAACCGCAACGCACTACAAGCCCGTGCAGGTCGAGGGCGCGCAGAAATGGACCCCGTGTTCGCCGGGCGACCCTCAAGCAGTCGAAAAATCCTGGACAGAACTCGACGGCGACGAGCTCCTCGAGCCCCCGCTCAAGGTCCGCGATTTCATAAAGGCAATCAAGAACAGCAGACCGACGGTCAGCGGGGACGATTTGTCAAAGAACGCGGAATGGACCAAGGAGTTCGGAAGTGAAGGAGCGTAGACATGCTTTTGAGCTGTGGGTTGGAAGCAGAGGCGGATTTGGAATTCGAGTTACTGATTTTGGACATGCGCAGCGTGTCTGTTCTATACCGGAAAGGCGGATTGGCGTTGAGAGTAGCCCTCTGAGGCTGGTGCATACACGAATGAACATCATCATGAACAAAGTGCACAAGCCGTCCGAACGTGTCCCCTTGATGTAGCCATCAAAAGTGTGGTCTACGTGCAATCCACACTCTTGCTGTGTCGCATGGCTCTGCTGAAAAGTATTGAGTTGGGTCAGCAATGCTGGTTTCCAAGCCTGCCTCATGCCTCAAGTTGATCACCTGTGTTGAGTGAGGGCATAATTGGCAACGGTTAAATGGCATCAGAGCATGTGGAGTGAGTACCAATGGAGCGTAAGGACAGAGAGCAACGTCATGTAAATCCATGTTCATTCATAGCCCTTGGGCTCAGTATTATAGGAGTACAGGATGACAGTAGAGACTGTCCCAGGGTATCATATCGCCATCATCTCACTTCCCACCGAAGTGTTTTGTGCAAGACACTTAGTGCTTGCCCATGCCGAGAGCGCCCTTGACCTTGTCGCCAACGGACTCATGGGTGGAGCCGTGGACATTGTTGTCCTTGGAGCGGCCCATCTTGTCGCCAAGAGACTGGGTGGTGGTCTTGCTGGAGTCTAATTATGTTAGTTAAAGTGCATCGAATAAACGAGAGAGGACGTAGGCGTACCAGGCTGGGCCTCACGGGCAGTCTTGTCAACAGCGCCGGTGATGGACTCCTTGGTCTTGTCGAGGGTGGACTTAGAGGAGTCGGGAGTCATCTTCTCCGCGGCCTTGGTGTGGAAATCCTTGCGTGCTGCCTCAGACATATTGATGGTTGGTTTTTGAGGTTGGTTGGTGTTGAGTGTGGGTGGTTGTATGGATGTGAGTTGTTGATGGATGCTTTTCTTACGACGAAGGTACTGTTAATATATACCTTTCAGACAGGCAGAACACATCCCGCTACGTCATGTCATAGCCACACCTTCCATCTTTCTATGTCATGATGAACGTTGGCAGTTGCAAAGCAAGCATACGTTCGCAGATCATCCAGTCACGGCTTCACGATCTGGTCATGGCAGGCACGTCGCAAGACGTCATACGGTCTGCTGACAGGCATTGCGATACTAAGCGAAGATTGCACTGGTGGGATTCGTTTGCTTGTTATGATTGCGATTCAGGTTGACAGGGGTGATCGAATCCAGCGAGTGATTTCTGAAGCGAGAGCGACGCGTTCGAGACCTGATTGCTGCTTAGGATCTTCGTGAGGTCATGGTGCTAGCTTGGCACTCAGCTCAGGACAAGACTCCACGATGGCGGTGTGGACTTGAGACATTTTTCTGACAGGTTTTGAGTGTTGTTCGAGCTGTGGCTTGAAGCTTTCGAACCGTGGAGGCTCATGCGCGATGGAGAGCGGGCCGTTACATTTGGCAGGCGTGCCCCACATAGCATGACGTCATTCTCGATGTCGAAAGACTCTGGAAGTTGAATATCAAACTCGAACAAGCTTCCGGTGGCTGAAGTCCTCTACAATGCTCAAAATCCTGTTCTAACTTGTACGTCTCCCTGCTCTTCCTGCTCGGTAATGAAGCCTCCTCAGCGGCTTGAAGCATCCACGTTCGTGACCGATTGCGTCCTGTGCGTAAGGGTTGCAATATCTCTTGCTACACCTTTGGGCAGAGTAGACTTCTCATACATACATGAGGAATAGAGGTACAGTCGCTTGTGATGCAGTATCTGGAACGATGTGGCTCGAGTCGCAGTATGCGGGATCGACTAACACTTGGACTGCCTTCCCAAACGTAGAGAGTGCGGACGAGTGTAGAGTAGGTGAAAGCAAGGTCTCGAAGTAAGGAGCATCTACAGCCCTACGTGAATAGATTCCGACCTATCGACCAGAGGAGCGTCGGTCGCTTCTATTCCCGGGCTTTCGCGGCTCCTCCTTTGGCTCCGAACAGTGACACTGTATACAAAGTCGATCTCGGAGCGGGTCTTGACGTGCGAGCAACGTAGCGTTCCCGTTAACTACCGGGTCGCATTTCATCACCGACATACGTGTCGCGTTGAGAGACATGAAGTGTGACGGTCATTGACTTCTAGCGTTTGATCGTTGAGTTCAAGATATAGTTGTTCGGTCGATTTGCAACTCTCGAAGCCAACAAAACCCAACAACTTCATTCGTGTGCATCAATGTAATAAAACGGCCATGTCCAACACCAACAGTGGCAACGACATCCCTACGACGGGAACGCGCACCAAGCTTGTACCTTAGCACCTCGAAGTCTTCGGCATTCACAGCATACCTTCTTCGAAACAGCACCCCATCGGCTCCGTAGAGTTCAAAGCCCTGCGCGGTCCACATGAGATGATTCCAATCCGAGTGTTCTACCGCAAGTCGGGCGAAGAACACCGCCACAAGGGCGAGGCAGGGGCACTGGACTACTTTCGCGGCGACGGCTCCACCGTTAGCTCTGTTGACGAATTCGAGAATGGTCTGTGTCTCCTTGCCGAAGAGAGCGGTGTGTAGGTCTACGGGATCGACTACCGACTCGCGCCCGAGTTCAAATTTCCGACTTAGCTCGACGAGTACTCGGCTGTGATCGACTGGCTACAGTCCGAGGGCGGGGAAGAGCGCGGCGTCCACCCAGATCGCGTGTCAGGCGGCGGCGACTCAGCGGGCGGGGACATGATAGCTGCAATCAGTCTGTGGCGACGGGATGAAGGGAAAAAGGCGCTTAATATCCAGGTGCTGCTCTCTTCTGAATCAAGGCTTCCCTTCGACACCCCTGCGGCCGCGGAGAACAACTCTAGGTATTACCTATTACCCAGAGTGCAACGGCATCTTCTCGTTTGCGGATCATTATCTCCCTAGGGGCACGCCGCCGAGTTATAAGTATATCTCGCCGGGCATGCAGGACAAGGAGCATCTAAACGGGCAGTCTCGCGCGGCGGTGTATACGTCTGAATTTGATCCGTTGAGAGACGTGAACGTGGAGTATGCGCACAAGTCGAGGGAAGCCGGGAATGAGATCACATGGAGAAACTACGATGGGATGACACATGGTTGGCTCCAAATGACTGCTTGGAGCGACGAGGCGAAGGATGCGGTAAGGGACGTGGCAATGGATCTGAAGAAGTTTACATACGGCTGGAGCCAGCTTCTCGCATCGCAGTAATTCGCACTGTAAATGTTCGAACTCGGCCAGTGCTACAGTTTTGCCTTTACAGATCCAACGCCGGCCTTGACCTGCACCTTGCCTGCACCGTCCGTATCAACCATGACGACAACGCCCTCTTGTGTACCCTTGCTTGTCTTCAGTTCCACTTCCTGACAGTCTTCGATTCCAACCTCATTTGCAAATTGCACGACAACAAAGTCGATCGGTCGATCGCCAATGACTATCATTGGTGCGTGCCATGTTCCTGCGCCATACGTCACAGCCTGGTCTCCTCTTGCTACAAACGCGCGGAGATTCTTCAAATCTGGTAATCCAGGTCCTTTTGGTCGCGCAGATGGGTGGAGTTTATCAAAGTGGGGTGATGGCGGTGCGGACTCGGTGGAGTAAGGCGCTGGTCGTGCTCTTGCAAAGATATCTTTGAAGCTCTTTTTTCGTTCGACTACAGGTGTCGGGTACGGCGGTGGTCGACCAATGTGTCGTTTCGAAGCGCTGGCTGGTAGTGTCGGCGCAACGATGACAAGGTACTGTGTGTGCTTGTCTTGCGCTGAGAGACCCATTGGAATGAAAGTTTGGGTTGTGAAGGGGTGGCGCTCAAGAATTTCTATGTCCAGGAGTTGTTTGTCGAAGTTCCCGTTACCGTCCTCGTCTTCGTCCAAGTCCAAATCGCCCCATGAGCTAGGCATGCTCTCGCTTGGTTCATTGCTTCTCATATTCCGTGGTTTGCACACGAACATGTTCATCACGGCTTTTGCGGGCTTTTTCGATGGTGCAAGACTGTACAGGTTCGACATATGTGTAACGTCCAGGTACTTTGTTGCGAAACCCTGGTTGGCTTGGACATGATCAGGTGGTGGCACACAGTCCGGTATCGCGAGCTTAGAGCTGGGAGAAGTTGCGGGGTTCTCGATCACAGTGCCAAACTGCGAGAAGGCAGTAGGCGTCAGAAGCTCCATGGGTATCCGTATGGACGGACATGGCATTGAGGTCGGCATGGCTGCCGTTCAATGGTGGTTCACGTCGCCGGTGAGATTGAACGAAGGAGCACGCGATGGGGCTGGGGAAGATGGAGCTCGGGAGCTTGTGATAGCAGCAGCGGCGGGCGCAACCGACGCGCTAAGATAGCGATAGCGGGATGATTTTCGAAGAGGAATCCCGCCATCTGATTATTTTGTCTTCATATTGTCTTGTTAGGGAGCTCCTCAGGCTGTTTGGCGTTCTCGAAAATTGGCACAGCATGACTAAGGTGTCTACCACTTCACATGCTGGCCGGGGAAGAAGGTAAGACGGGCCGACGCTTGCCCGTCTTGCCCTAGGCGCTAGTGCGTCGCCGCGTGCCTGCAATTGTTTCCATTCACGTTTTTGGTGACTGTCACGAACATCTCCCACGACCTCCGCTGCGACGTCGACAAGCCCCGCGCCCCTTTGCCGTTGCGTGGTCGTCCCCCCCAGTCTGTCCTTGGCTCTCCGAAGCAAAAAGAAGCAAACCAGCAAGCCTCCGAAATACGTCACTCGCGCACCGCGAACGTGTCTCAGTCTTACTTAGCCTTTCTCACCGCCAACGCAACGCCCTAGCTGCACTGCCAGACTCACGACCACCAGCACCTTGCCCATCACCATCTCTGTACCAACTACTGTGACTTTCACTAGTCATGGCGGCTCCCACACAGTTGGCTTGTACGTTGTATGCGGCCTGATCGGGTTGCATTGCGCTAATGGTTCTGACAGATCGCACCTCCAAGGGCATTGGGGTCCTCAATGCGGCGCCCGCATATGAGGCTCTTCCTGGGTTCACACCGTGAGTAGGCTGAGCACGTGCTGGCAGGCCAATCCACTGACTCCACGATCAGGCCTGAGGGCAACCTTCGTTGTAAATGTTACTCGCCAGACAGCAGGTACCTCGCCTGGGCGTCGCCTGAACAGTAAGTCTATTACATGTCGTTGTTCACTGCGATGCACTGACACGATCAAAGGGTTTCGGTGATTGACGCCTCCAATGGCAACCTCGTCTCGACCGTCCCCGCCGTGAACGTCTTCCAGCTCGGCTTCTCCCCACTGGGCACCTACATCATCACATGGCAGCTACCTTCAAAGGACGAGGAGGGTAACGCCAAGAAGAACTTGAAGGTCTGGAAGACCCTGCCTGATGAGGCTGAGAGCGCCGAGCGCGCAGTTGTTGGCGAATACGTGCAGAAGCAGCAGACCGGCTGGAACCTGCAGTACTCTCCTGACGAGAAGTTCTGCGCCCGCTGTGTCACCAACGAGATACAGTTCTTCCAGTCTGAAGATCTGCGCAACCCGTGGAATAAGCTTCGCGTCGAAGGCGTGACGGATTTCGCTCTGTCTCCCGGCAAGAACCATTCAGTTGCAGTTTTTGTCCCAGAGCGCAAGGTACGCCGTCAAATCCATCTGGTGAGAAACAGGATCTGATAATATCTAGGGAATGCCCGCGTCCGTCAAGGTCTACCAAGTACCTCAATTCAACTCGCCCGTCTCGCAGAAGACCTTCTACAAGAGCGACAAGGTCCAGCTGAAGTGGAACGATCTTGGCACCAGCGTCATTGTTCTGGCCCAGACCGATGTCGACAAGACCAACAAGAGCTACTACGGCGAGACGAACATGTATATCCTGAGCGCCAACGGCTCATTCGATTCGCGGATTCAGCTTGATAAGGAGGGACCGATCCACGACGTCTCTTGGTCACCCAACTCGAAAGAGTTCGGTGTCGTGTACGGCTACATGCCTGCGAAGACCACCATCTTCAACGCTCGCGCTGTCCCTCAGCACAGCTTCGACCTAGGCCCCAGGAACACCATCAACTTTTCGCCTCACGGTCGTTTCGTACTTGTCGCCGGTTTTGGTAACCTGGCAGGAGATGTTGACATCTACGACCTAGAGAGGAACTACCACAAGGTCTGCACCATCAAGGCTTCCAACTGCACTTACTGCGAGTGGAGCCCTGATGGCAGGCACATTCTTACTGCGACCACCAGCCCGCGTCTTCGTGTCGACAACGGTATCCGCATTTACCATATTACTGGACCTTTGATGTACCACCAGGATATCAATGAGCTGTACCACGTCACCTGGCGCCCGCAGTCGCCCCAGCAGCACCCATTGGATAACGTGCTTACTGCGCCTGCACCCCACGAATCTGCGGCTTCTTTCGCGGCAACACAGAAGACTCCTTCCAAGCCTGTCGGCGCCTACCGTCCTCCTGGTGCCCGTGGAACCGCCACTCCTATGATGTTCAAGCGCGAGGACGAGGGTGGTGCTGCCTTTACCAACACTGGCGTGTCCTCCACTAACGTCGGATTCCAAAACGGATTTGGCCGAGGTGGTCGCCGTCAAGTGCCTGGCGCCGAGCCAGTCCAGCAATTGCCCCCAGGTGCTGCTCCCGGTGGCGGTGTTAGTCTCTCCGGCACCGCTGAGGACCAGGAATTGTCGAAGGCCGCCCAGAAGAACAAGAAGAAGCGTGAAGCTAAGAAGGCCCGTGAGGCTGCGGACAAGGCCGCCGGTCTCAGTGCCGATGCGCCCATGGGTCCCGCTGGCCGCAGCCCTGAGCGTCGCGATGGCAGACAGCGCAGCCACAGCAAGAACGGAAACGGCAGGAGCCCAAGCCAGCAGCGTCCGTATGGAAACAGTCCGGACCGCCGTGCGCAGGGTCAGGGTCAACCCCGTCAGAACGGCAGCCAGCAGCAGCAGCCGCGCAGCCAGGATGCTCGTAACCTTCCGCCTCCCGTGCAGACCTCCAATGCACCTGCCCCCGATCTCACTGTTACTAGCCCGGGTGAGGGTGGAGGTCCTCAGGACAAGAAGATTCGCGGTCTGCTCAAGAAAGTCCGTGCTATCGACGAGCTCAAGATGAGGCAAGCCGGCGGTGAGAAGCTTGAGGATACCCAGGTCAAGAAGATCGCTACTGAGGAGTCTATTCGAAAGGAGCTCAGCGGCCTTGGGTTCACGGGTTAGCATCTCATTGACCCTGAGCTCACCTGGGCGGCCATTGAACCCATTTGGATGCGTTCAGGACTGCCGGAGAGCCGGACCTCGTCTCCCAAGAAGTATCATAGGGTGAAAAGCCCTCCGATCCTGCCATTGGGTCCACGGCCGTTCATTGACTGATCTGTAGAAATTGGATGTGGGAGTAGAGTAGTTAGTATCGCAACTACCTCTAGGCTTCGCAGCAGCCATTGTTACTGCTCGTAAAAGTATAAAATCATTCTTTGTTTCAGCTGAAATTGCCCCATGATTTCACGTTCCCGGAAGGGGTCGAGACTGTAATCACATGATTGCAGCCAACAACAGATCTATCTTTATCTGGATGACACACGGACAAACCCTAAGTACTACCGTTTGTACCGGATTCCGGTCTATCGATATACAACCTGGCTGATTGGTGACTTGGAAATGAGCCGGTGCTGAGCCTGTGCTGGGACATGTGGCTCGCGTGTCTCATTACATGCATCGCAAAAAGCAAGCCTCAGAGTATTAATAGTGTATATTTTGCCCTGAAGTTGACAGTTTTGAGGGGAGATGAGGAGATCCGGACATTGACCATTGAAATTGGACCCTTGTTACGAAAAAGGAACAAATTCGATAGCTGCGGATGCTATGGCCCTGTCTTTACGATCTGAATGAGTTCTGTTGATTGTGGTCATATAAACACTACAGTTACGATGTAAAGTGTTTAACATTACAGAAGTTGAAAAGTACCAAGATGTTTGGGCTGTACATGTACCGCATCTTTGGTTCGCTACCGAAGATATCTAGGGTCCTCGACAACAGCAAAGCCTCGATAATCTTGACATGGCACATCCTGTTCACCACCAGTCCCCTCATGGGAAGCTCCGACATAGCGCCAATCGCGCTCCCGCGTCGAATCAAGGCGGCTGCTCTTCCTCGCACGTCGTCGCTGCTGGAGCTGCCGCCAGAGATCTTCGAGCAGATCATTGACCATCTTGTGGCTGTCGAAAAAGCAAAATTTCTGATTAGACACCGCAAAGTTTGTCGTAAGTCGAGAGAGACGTGTGTCGAGAATGGACATGTACTGACCAGAAAGGCACGTTCGACAAGTACATCTTAGCGAGACGTATCGAGGCGATCGTGCAGCACGCCAAAGAAGAGCAGAGCCACGATCTGTCAGTGTACGATGCAGAAATGACGCCGTGGTGTCGAGCTCCCTACTATTGCGGTCACATCGTCCCTGTGGCGACTCCAATGTGGCGGAATCACTGGTCCAGGGCAGTCGGCGAGTACATACCCACCATCGTCGACACACTCATCGGCTTCGGACCGCGTCCTGCCAGCAGCGACGCCCGACGGCATCTTCGTGGTCGGTATGCTGGAGACATCTGCAACGCACTGAGAGCTCTGGGCATGAGGTACTTCATCAAGCTACTCGCGCATTGGACCGAGATCGAGCAGCGCAAAGTCGATGACACCTTGCTGGCAGCCGCGGCTGCAGTCGGTAACGAGGAAACCTTTCTTTACTTTGTGCACCACGTCAACGACGTGTGGCAAGCTCATGGGCGGTACTTCCCAAATGCTCTGGATGCAGCAGTCGCAGCTGCGCAAACGGATATGGTCAAGACCATTCTCGAATACGTGATACAACAGGTCAAGGGGTTGTCGAGCTGGCCTGCTTGGAAATCAGTAAAGCAGACAGCTAGTGGATTGCTACAGTCGCTTCGGCTGGCGGTACGTCTCAGGCACGCCGACATCGCACACATGATCTTCGAGGTCCTAAGTGCGAACAGCTGGGTCAATGACTCTATCAATCCGCCCTTACGAAGGACCGAGATGCTCCTACAGGACGCAGGCGCACAATCCGGGTGAACATGGCCTGTAAAGAACAGGAATGCGATGGGAAATGCCAGACTCTTTTCAGAAGGTTGCTCATTGAACTACTCTACTGGTCGACGACACTTTAATTCGTAGAGCGTCTGCTGCGCCCCTGAGCATGCCGAATGGGAAGACGGATGGCGGAGCGTAGCTGGAAATAAGGGACATTCCGGACATGATCCTTACTTGTCCTTGTGCTGCTAGGCGTATGACTGCAGTCTCGCCGCTGCATGACACTCCCCAAACCGGGCGCAGTGGGGGTTTTGATACTTGGAGGTGGGTCAGCGGAGGTTCACTCCATCACCATCTTGAACCACTCAGGATGCATCTTGGCCATAGATCATCTGATCATCTGACAAGCATCCATCGGAAAAGTGTGGGATCTGCGATCCCCGGACACCGGCAATATCGAGGCGCGAGAAGCACCCTTATCCACAACAGTGAAGGCAGCCCGGATTTCCGGAAGGCCGCGTCGACGGGCTTGCCAGCGCGATAGTGACCTAGATGTAGTCGTAGTGGTCTCCGCCTTGACAAGTTACACTAGCGCTTGGTGATCAAGCTGTCGACTTGGCGCCAACTTCGCAAGATATCATCAGGATTGGTGTTAGGAGCAGGTAGCGAAAGATGTGAGGCTTTCCGACCACGTTGGCCGATGTCAGATCAAGGTTGCAACGTTTGCGCGCTAGGCGAAAGCTCGCATTTCAAGTCTGTTGTGTTTGGACGAAGCCGATGAGTCAAATGTCAGAAGCTGCATGGTGATCGGGAATATTTCGTGATAGTCGTTGCCTCGTACGACGCCACGCCGGTGCACCTGGGAAGCCGCGAATTCGGCTGCTTCGAGAGGAAACATGGAAGAAATGCTGCTGAAATTTGAAGCGTTGCCGACAAATCCGATGTGACGTTCCCGAGCGTGGTCGATGAGCTCATATATGAGCCTTTTCTGGTGTCAGTATCATCTCAAGTTACTGTGAGCTTACCAGGCCGGATGTGGCCGGATAGCAGCCACACGTCCACAACGCCTTACAGGCCGGATGCTGCGCAGGGATCATCTGGCTGCCTTCGCGTAGCAACTCCCGCCCGGGAGCTTACACAAGCCCAAGGCGCTAGCAAATGCTTAACAGCACTGAGGCATGGTGCAGGTGACGTCGATCTTCTAGGTCGCCAATCGCAGTGACAAGAAGTCTGCGGAGCTCGGAATGGTGTGCATGACCGGACGAGATGTGGAATTTCTTCAAAGCTTGTGAAGAGAAGTGGAAACGCTTTCGGGTCTGGACCGAGAGTGTGATGCGTGAAAGGAAAAGTTTGATGCGCCTGACTTGCCTAAGATGTGACATGCTGTGAGTGAGGACTTGAGAAGGGCAGCCGTCGAGACTGTCGCCGAGACGGATACAAGAGCAGACCGAGACCGAGTGCAGGTGTGGCTGCGTCCTCGCATCTGTTACCAAACACACAGATATGGTGTCAGCCTGCACAGATGTTGCGCTGCAGGGCTGCACTGCCTCCCCCGCAACGTGCAGCTTTGTATTAGCCAAGAGTGGTCGAGCGCTCGCTGTTGAATTTGCATAGCGCTATGTTCGCCGATGGATCCGCCAGACGTCAAAGCATGAGGCAGTGGCTAGTGAAGGGTGCAGTTGCCGGGTAGACCCACATGCACTAGTCCGCGGCTCGGCGTCACACGTCGAGGAAGCAGCGATCGAAACATCGCGCGCTGACAAAGTTCTCTCGTGATGCCGGTTGCTTCGTTAATTCCATGTGTTTCCGCAACTTCCGGCCAGCCAGCTGCCATAAGACGACACCGGCCCTGGCGGCCTTGTCGTGACCGACTCCCATGCTGCATCATACCGCGTCTTCCCTCAGTCATTCGTACGAAGCTTGACCTACACAGCATATAGCTGCGCTGACACCAACTCGCCCTGGCAGCCTACTTGGACATCTGCGCAGCTTCTCCTTACCTAGCGGACCTACTATTTCAAACAGCTCTACCCGTATGGCCCGCAGGAATACAACATTAGCAATCGCAGCACTGCTGCTTCAGCTCCTTCCTTTGGTAGCTGCTCACGGCGACGAGCATCATGGAGAGGCCATGCCTATGAGCGCGCCAAATGCGCCGGCACCGCAGCCGCAGAGCGATGCACCGCAAAGTTACTGGCGCCTGACCGAGCATGCAACGCTGATGTACTGGCACATTGCCCTGGAAATTCTGGCTTGGATTGTCGTTCTTCCAGTCGGTAAGCTGACCCGTCTTCGCATGTGATCGTCAGAGCTCCACTCTAACGCAAATCAGCTGTAATGCTTAGCATCGCTCGTTCAAGATACGTCCTGCCTTCGCAGTTTGCGTTTCTTGTCATCAACGCGCTGGCGCTATTGATCGGCGTAGTTTACAACCACAAGACTCCAGAGCTGTACGAGAACAATTCGCATAGCAAGACCGGGTGGATTATTACCTGGATCGCGTCTGCTTGGGTGTTCATGGCGCTCGTCCAGACATACGCAGACCGAGATCAAGCGCACTCGTTCGACGAGGAGACCACACGGCCACTCAACGCGGCAAACATGGCAGAGTACCAGCGCGTGAAGGGGGAAGACCTGGAGAGCCCGTACAGATACTCCAACGACTCTGGCCAGGGCACTGAGCGCAATTCAGCATCGCTGTACGGTCACTCTCGATCGCCTAGCGTAGAGTCAGAGGACCAGCAGTTTCCAGGGCCAGTACGCAGGAACTCGCATGACGGCCTTGATGACTTGGAAGACGTGAACCTTGAGAAATCGAAGCCGAAGTCGCGATTCGACGCCTTCTTCTCCCGCAACGTAGCTCGCTTTGTGGCAGGCAGGACTGCGAGGGCCATTCGCTTTCTGTACCTTGTTTTCGAGCGCACGATCATCGTCCAGGGTTTTGTCGCTATCTTGACGGGTACGGTCGTGTACGGTGGCATCGCGCATGGAGGTGCGGTCTTCAACGTCTTGGCCCACTTCGTCAAGGGCGGCATATTCTTCATCTACGGTTTCCTCACGCTCGGTCGCTGGATGGGAGCATTCGCAGAGCTGGGCTGGGCATGGAACATGAGACCGTCGAAAGATGTCGTGGGTCGCCGCAAAGCCAGTCTGCCTTCAGCCGAATTCACCGAGTCCTTCGTGATCTTCTTGTACGGCTGTACAAATGTCTTCCTCGAACACCTCGCAGCCTGGGGCGATGCATGGACAGCGCAGGACCTGGAGCATGTTTCAATCTCGGTGTTGTTCTTCGGCGGTGGTCTGGTAAGCCCCCCTCAATCCTTCACCCACTAGCGCACCCACTGACGTACTCTAGCTCGGCATGATAATCGAATCGACCAGAATGCGCGAGCTTCTCAACAGCTCCGTTGTAACGTCCTCGCGTACCGACGATGATTCCTGGCAGCAGCCACGCACATATAACTTCTCCATGAACCCCGTGCCTGCACTCATCATCCTGCTTCTCGGCAAGATGATGAGCTCGCATCATCAGGCTTCCATGCTGTCGACTATGATCCATGGTCAGTGGGGCAGCATGTTCATGGGCTTTGCGCTGGCTCGATGCCTGACGTACATGATCATGTACATTGCGCCGCCCCGTTCGTACCTGCCATCTCGCCCACCGACCGAGATCATTACCTCTTTCTGTCTGGTCGCTGGAGGTATCACGTTCATGGTGAGCAACAAGGACACAGTTGCGGCGCTGGAGTCGTATGGTCTTGATGCCATGTTCACATTCACTGTGACAATGGGTCTCACCGCGCTCCTGCTCGCTTGGACCACGATCGTGATCGCGATCAAGGGCTGGGCTCTGCGGGTCGAGGGCCGAAGCTCATACGCAAAGGGCTGCGCTGGTGTGCTGGCCTAAGTGCGGACACATTCTCATGTGACCCAAACGACCTTCTCTATTCTTCTTTCTTACACGACTCCACGCCGTTTTGGATTTATGGTACCATTGCAGTATACCCCTACACCGGAGTCGGCAAACAGCCTGGTCTGCTGCATTTACATCTCTTTCTCCTGACATGGTAATGATAATGATCGTGATGGAGCTGAGTATTTTCGAGAGGGAGCAGAAATTGAAAACCTAGTGGTTGGATAGCGATAATGAATCAGTGGTATATTGCTTACGCTTGCGTCTATACGTCTTCACATGTGGTCCTCCCAAATTCACCAATGCGCTAAGCTGCACCCCTTCCTCTGCCTCTTGTAGATCCTCTCGCGATGCCGCTTCCCCTGGTGGCGCCTCTTGTTGTACCACCACGCGTGGGTATCCCTCCTCTTCCTCGTGCTGTCGGTATGCCTCGCCCCCTTCCAGCCGGAGCGGGAGTCGTCTTCTTGGGTGTGCGCGGCGCTGGGCTTTGGGCATTTTTGAATTTGCTTGCTGCTTTCGAGCTTGGCGGATGGTCAACGAACGATGTATCAGTCGTGAGAAAGGTAGCGTCAACGTCTTCGACGCCTGAAGCGCGGCGATTCGGTAGACCGGCGGAGGGATTGAGACCGGGGTGATTCTGTGGGCGCTTGAAGGAGTCCGGAACCGGGGCCTATGATGCACATTAGCTTCTTCCCCCCGACGAGTCTCCGAAGCATATGTGCGATCTGTAGAATTGTAGCAGTATCCACACACCTCAGGGAAGTCGACACAGAACGCGTTCATGTTCATGCCGTACAGAAATCCTGCAAAGCTCTCGCTGAACCGCGCAAGACTCTCGTGCATTAGCTGCAGCTGCACAAAGTTTTGCTCCAAGTCGGCCATGGCGTCTGAGAGCTCTGCGAAGCCGTCTTGCAGGCCCTCGAGAGCATTGGACCCGGGCGCGGCGTTGCGCGAACGTTGCGCGCTGTCGCGGAGAGAGCTTCGTGACGACGGGCGCAGCGGAGTCGTCGGGCGTGAGCGTGGAGAGCGAGAGCGCAGGCGTTGGGAGCGCGAGGAGGGCGGTTCTTGCGTGGGCGTTGTCGACGACATTGTGCTCTATTTATGTGTATAGAGTCGATTCGCGAGTAGTGCGCGTTGTTTGTTTGGCCAATGCAGTGCGAGTCGAATACAGAAGGAACGCTCCACACGTCGGTGTTTGACAGTCAGGGGAGTCGCGTGGTTGTGTCAATGTCAATGTCTCAGAGTCGTGTTTGGATCTACGGGCGGGGTGTTTACGACCCTGCATGGTGTTGTGGCTTGCCGGCCCTTTGGAGGGGAACGCTGCCCGAACGCTAAAATCGCATCGCAGCATGATGACGCCGTGCCTTCCGGGTCTTGTGCTTCCCAAGGCTGCTCGTCTCTCCTGCCTCTGTCTTGCGGGTAGTCGCATTCGTCGCAATTCTCTACAGTTACTCGCACGTCATTCAGCGCTTAGAGCATCAACATTCGTCCGGACTACTCGCAGCCCGTCTTCCAGGCGATCCGACATAGCCGGACTAAGCGTAGAATTACACACAGCGTATGGTACATACGCCGTCTGACTTGCTCAGCCACCACCTATTCATGTCACTTCGCGCTCACACGCTGAAGAGACTCTCACACGTATCCTCTGCGCCATCGACGTACAAAGTATCGACACGTCTCGACACACGACCTTCCCCTTTTGCCCCCCGAAACTTTACTGCCTCGGTCCCCCGCGCTCAGACACGCGCCTTTCGCGAACGAAGATCCCCTCCAGCTTACCCTAAGCAGAGCGGCTCAGGACTTTGGACTGCCTCGATAGTAGTTGGTCTTGCAATTGGCGGTGCGCTTCTGGTTCCAGTCTTCAGGAGCACTCCAGTCCAGAGCATTGAAGAACCCACCACTTCGAGCTTCGACCCCTCCAACACCACCGACTCCTTCCTCGCCATGGCCCCCAACACGCCCGCCGGTCGTCCCGGTACACTTACGCCGCAAGAAGAGGAGAAGCTCCGCGAGCTATGGGCGCTCACAATGAAGGTGTTTGGCGTACATGGAGAAGAGAGCAACGGCGTTGAGACACCAGCAGTTGTGCCAGCCGCCACACCTGTAGTAACGCCAGCAGGTGAGAAGGAGAAGAAGAAGAGCAAGCTCAATGTCTTCTCAAGGCATAAGAAGGACAAGGCCGACAAGAACGCCGAGGTCGAGTCTACAGCAACCTCAGGGACATCAACACCTGACATTGGACGACTCTCTCTTTCGACCGACGACGACAAGTTCGGCCAGACAGCAGAGTTCAAGGCTGCGATCGCGAACAATGCGCCAGAGGATCTGCGCAATGCTTTCTGGAGCATGGTGAAGCACGATCACCCTGACGCACTCCTCCTCCGATTCCTTCGTGCAAGGAAGTGGGATGTCGAGAAGGCGCTAGTCATGATGATCTCGACAATGCAGTGGAGGATGAGCGAGATGCATGTAGACGACAAGATTGTCAAGAACGGCGAGCTCGGCGCATTGGAGGAGGCTGCTAAGAGCAGCGACGCAAAGGCAAAGAAGAACGATGAAGACTTCTTGGTCCAGCTTCGCATGGGCAAGAGCTACTTGCACGGCTTGGACAATGCAGGGCGACCCATGTGTATCGTCCGCGCGCGACTACACAAGGCCGGTGAGCAGACAGAAGAGTCTTTGGAGAGATTCACCGTCTACACAATCGAGACTGCACGTTTGCTTCTCAGGCCGCCGATTGACACTGCTGTAAGTCATCGATACCAGTGACGACGTTTGGCAACATTACTAAACCGAGCAGACCATCGTATTCGACATGACAGACTTCTCCATGGCGAACATGGACTATACCCCGGTAAAGTTCATGATCAAGTGCTTCGAGGCGAACTACCCCGAGTCTCTCGGCACAGTGCTTGTTTACAAGGCGCCTTGGGTGTTTAACGCGGTCTGGTCTATCGTCCGTGGCTGGTTGGATCCCGTCGTAGCTGGCAAAGTCTCCTTTGTCAAAAACGTCGACGAGCTTCAGAAGTTCGTACCGAAAGATCAGATTCCCACAGAGCTTGGAGGTGCCGAAGACTGGGTATACAAGTACCCTGAGCCAGTACCTGGCGAGAACGACTTGATGAAGGACGAGGCCACACGGAATGCTATTGAGGCAGACCGCACACAGATCGTAAACCGCTACGAGTCGACAGTACTCGAATGGATCAGGGCAGGCATACAGGCCGAAACCATTGAGCAGAGGAGGAAAGAGCGTGATACTGTTGCTGAAGACTTGAGGCAGAACTACTGGAAACTCGATCCATATGTCCGCGCCAGGACGCTGTACGACCGCATGGGCGTGATCAACCAGGCCGGGCAGCTCTCGTTCTACCCGAAGTCCGCGGCTGCCGCGGCACCAGCAACAACACAGGCGACAGCACCAGGAAGGGTATCCACAAGCGCCGATGATTTGGACTAGTCGCCCGCAGCTGCCGCACTGCGCTCGCTACCAAAACTCGAACGGTTCAGGGACGAGAGCAGCATGATGCACCTTGAGGATCCGGCTGTGGTCATGTGTGCCTGGATGAGCCATAGAGGTCAAGGGGAACTGCACCACATCTTTCGACGGCTCCCTCCATCACCGCCGCCTGCAGCCCGTCAGGACAAGAGGAGCGGTCGTTCGTGGATCGGTCGTTCCTCCGCGTCTTCCTCACAATGATTCGCTCCACGAAAGGTCGCGACTTCCATATGCGGACGTCGTACGTTACTGTGGACTCCCATGAGGACCCTTCATCAAGTCGTTCATCCTGCATCGCATTTCGAGTCGGTCCAGAGGGCCACTTCATTACCATACGAGTACATAGCACCTAATAAGCACTACCATCATCACAACCCCACCTGCCCCACTGTCAAACGCCATGAAGATCTTTCATGCAATTTCGAAAAATTCCATCACGGCCGCGGCATCTTCCTCGCGCCAGTCGGTAGCTTTCCTGCAGCCTCACTCCACGTAACATCCCCACTGGCGGTCTTCCCGAATCACCAAATGTCCTTTGATTGCTATGTGAAATGAAACACTCTGCTGTGTGCATCGCAGGCATACGTAAGCCCTGACTTTACCGCTGTCTGCTGCATCACTGCACCGCATGCACGCCGTGAAAGCAACGAGTCATACACCCCATCTCCTAAATCCACCTGACTCTCCTCCTCAGCTGCAGCATACGAGCACAATACCAAAGCCAGGCATCTCCCGAACAGCATCGGACAAATAACTGAAAGCAGCCCAAAAGCAGCCATACGGCAGTAGCCTATGGCAAGTAGCCCGCAGAAGCAACCAAGATTGCAAGACTCGTTGCGGGCCGACTTGCTTCAAGCTTGGTTTGCAGTCGCCAGAACACGCAAGTTTAACCGACGAGACGACCGATCTTACGATGCACTACCGTAGCTAGATGCCCGGTGGTGATCTTGTCGCGAAATGGAAGTGAGGTCGGGTTATGGCGGTGGCGGAATTGCCCCTATTAGTTGGGGGTTGGTGTCAGCAGGCTGCAGCCCTCGTGTTTGACACGCACTAAAGGATGTTGTGCGTTTGGGGACGGTGCTGGTGGTGAGCGGTTGGCGCCGTGGAGATTCGGCGACGTTGGGCTACGGGAGAAGAGAGATGCGGATGCGGACGGGACATGTCTATGGCGCGAAGGGGACGCGCTGCCGCGGCAAGTGAAGTCTGTGTTGCTTGATATGGGATTGTCTGAGCTGCTACGGGTTAGGCAATCGAAAGAAGTTGAGCACACAGAATTGCCCAGTATAGTGCGTGACCAAATCAGAAAATTGTCGTGAAGGCCAGCGTACGTACAAGCCACCGTGTCCTGCTCTTGTTGTACATTGATGCATATGTACATCTAATAACACAGTGTTCCAAATGCAAGTCTATTCGTACAACATAGCAACTGCTTAGTCGCTGAACTTGATGCTCCTGCCGCCCTTCTGTCTGTGGTCCTCACCATCCCTGACTTCGTCCAGATGCCTGGACATCTCAGCATCGGCGTCGAGCTCAGCCTCGCCAACGGCCCCAGCTGTCCTTGCAGCCACCTCAGCCTCTGTCTTATCGTCCTCTTCTCTTTTGTTTACTGTGAGACCCTGAGCAGGCTGGTAGGTGATGTGCCCTCTCGCCGCGGCCTCGAGACGCTTCTTCTGACCCGCTTCGCCTGCACGGCCGAGAACGCCGGCGATGACTTGGATGCAGCGCAGACTGGTGCCTGTTAGTTGTGTTCGGTCAAGTATCTGAACATGTCTCACCTGTCGTCGTTCGCCGGAATAGGGTACGTGACCCAAGTGGGGTCGGCATTTGTGTCAATGACACCGATGGTGGGGATGTTGTTGAGCGCACACTCGTGCAGCAGGACGTAGTTCTCGAGCGGGTTCAAGCAGACCACGAGATCTGGACGCAGCACGGGGCGATCGTACAGCTGCTCCTCGAACCCTGGGACCTCCTTGTCGTGCTCGTTGATCACCTTGGTCTTGCAGCGGCCCAGGATCTGCTGGCCGTTTGTGATGCTTCCGGGGATCCAGCGCTCGAACAAGTGGTACCCCTTGGCCAACTCGGCGGCGCGAGACACGGCGCGGTCTTGCCCGTCTCGAGTGCCTACGAACAAAACAATGCCTCCTCTTCTCGAGACCTCCTGAACGACCTTGGCTGCTCGGCGCAGATGAGCGGCTGTAACTTCGAGCGAGATGATGTGGATGCCCTGGCGAATGCCGTGGATGTAGCGCGCGTTCGCGGGATTCCACACAGACGTGACATGGCCCTGGTGGGCTTCAGAGGCGAGGAGGAGCTCGAGGGTGACGTCGGCGGGCGAGGGCGGGTTTGTGAGGAGGGTGTGCGGTTGGTAGTGAGGCTCGACGGCGGCGCCCAGGTTGCTGAGCCGCTGCGACTGCTGTTTGTGCGCCTGGTACTGCTCTGCGAGACTTGCAGTTGGCGACTCGGTGGCCGAGTCTGCTGTGGCGGGTACAGGGCTGTCCAGGCCAATGCCGGAGTTCCACTCGCGCTGCCACAGCTCATCGAAGTTCTTGGGCCTCTGGAGATTGGAGTCCCAGATCTCGTATGTATGTGTAGAGTAGCAGCGGTGCTGGAGCGACCTGCGTGCGAGGGCGGGCGCTGTTCATCCAATTAGATATATACAAATTGCGTCCATCTACCAGACATACCCCGCCGCGCGACAAGATGCCGTACTATCATGGTGGTGCTGCTCGCCATTGTCTGCGCCGTCGTGCCTGCCGCAAAAGTTCCAGAGTTCGGGCGATGCTTGGCGTTCTCGCGAGGCCTTCGTTTCCGCGGAAGGCACGTCCCCCTGGGCCACGCACCTGGCAGCCACTGATGACATGCGCTGTGCCCTGGGTCGTCGCAGGCCCGAAAACCGACAGCCCTGTGAGAGCCTGTGAGGCCTACGCCCGCGCAACATGACCTGATCTCGAGGCACTGACTGCGCTCCCGCCCTCCCCGAGCAGCATGGCATTCTGCATTCCGCATGCACTCGAGCATTCCGGGCCTAGCAAGCATTTCCCACACTTCCCCACCCTGCGCGCCGTGATGCGTGAATCCTGTGCCTGTGATCCTGGCCGTTCTCGTGCCTGCGGATGTTGCGTTGCTGCCCCACGGCTGCGGGTATTCTTTCTTTTCGCCTTGCCCGTGTCTAGTGGCGTCCGTTTCTGCGTCAAGCAAGATCTCTTAGCTCACAGCCTAGGACGATCACCCACAACCATACGCCAGCTCCGGCGTGTGTAGTGTCTGCAGGGAGCCGCGGCGCGCTCTCTCGTCTTGGATGTCTCTTGCAGTGCTCTTCACCTCCACCACCCCGTTGCCCTTCCTCCCATTCTACCCTCCCACGCCGCGACGGCTGTGACCCCCGTCACCCGCCCATCGATGACCACGACTCGGCGCCGCTAGCTACCATCACACCAGGCGTTGCCCACTCGCGGAGCCTCTGGGTGCCAGCCCAGCATGAATGGCTACCCCTACTCGTCCCAGCCGTACGCGGATGGGACGAGCAATGGCGGCAGCCTGATGGACCTCAGCGGCGGCGACATGAGCGCCTACGGCCCTGGCGGCCCCGAGGGGCAGTCGCTAGATGACATCGTCTCGCAGAATGACAAAGCCAACCGACGGCGGAGCATACCCGTCTACGCGCGACAGCCCCAACAACCGCACCAGCAGCAGCCCATGCAGATAACCAGCCCGACGCGCAGCATGTCGATGATGAATTTTGGCGACCCGAATGGCGGCTCCATGGACGACTTCGCCTTCGACATGTCTGCGCCGGGCATGGACAACATGATGCGCAACACCACCTTCTCCAGACCCACCCGAGACATGCAGCCCGGCGCAGATCTTGCCATCAAGACCCAGTTCAACAACGCCGCCTCGCCCTTCTCGACCATGGCCGCGCCCGGCTCCAACTACGCCTCGCCCATCCACGCGACAGCCGACCTCGACCTGGGCATGAGCCCGTACCCCAACGCCATGAACATGTCGCTGGACATGGACGACTCGCTCAACAGCATGATGCAATCCGACATGAACATGTTCGGCAACACTCCGTTCAATCCCCAGATGATGGGGTCGCCCATCAACAACAACTCCACGCCCATCAACCAGGGCAATGACTTCATTGGACCCCTGCCTGCACCCCAGAGAGGATCGAATGTGGTTGGACAGCATCAGTTTGGAGGAGTGACGCCTCAAAGCCAAACTTCGAACCAGGGTCAGAACCAGAACCGCGGCCACTTCAAGAGCCCATCCATGAGCAACACACCAGACGGCAGATCTGGTCCCTCTGTGCCCAGCCGTCAGAACAGCCAGGGCCAGCAGGACCAAAGCAGATCGAGCCGGGAGCAGAGTCAGCACAATCAGCGTCCTGATACCAACAACGCCAATAGCGCCACCCAGCTGAGTTTGAGCTCACTCGAGAACCAGCGACCAATAGCACAGGACCCGACAGAGAATATCCCTCACGACAAGCTGGACCGCATCAAGAGCCTGAAGTTGCCATGGCACGAGCCGCAAGGTGGATTTCCTTCGTCGATGCACTCCAATCCTCACATGCAGACACAGTTCAAGAACGCCTATTCGTCGTCTGGTTTTGACATGCTTGGCGTGCTTATGCGAGTAGCAACGCGACCGAATCCACAGATTGACATTGGTTCCGTGGACTTGTCGTGTGCTTTCGTCGTGTGTGACGCTGACATGGATGACATTCCAATCGTCTACTGCTCCGAAAACTTCGAACGTCTCACCGGTTACACGAGGCACATGATCTTGGGCAGGAATTGTCGATTTCTCCAATCGCCTGACGGCAAAGTCGAGGCCGGCATCAAACGCAACTACGTTGACGACGACTCGGTGCTTTATCTCAAAAACACTATCAGCGCTGCGACTGAAGCACAGATCAGTCTGATCAATTACCGAAGAGGAGGACAGCCGTTCATGAACCTTCTCACCATGATCCCAATTTCATGGGAGCCTGGTGGAAAGGTAAAATTCTTCATTGGCTTCCAGGTTGATCTTGTTGAGCAGCCTGGTGCAATGACGAACAAGAACGCAGGTAAGATTCGCTGTTCTCCTTGTACCTGTCGTGAACTAACTTTAGACAAGATGGATCATACAGAGTCAATTACCAACGTGGCATGGGTATGCCCAGCTACGTCTTCAACGATGCTTCGAAACCACAACCAGAACAAGGCCAGACTATTTCCAAGGACGAGGTATCGAACGTATTGGCCTCGTACAGTGGCTCGGGCGACTCTGAAATCACGCGGCGCATCTGGGACAAGGTTCTCCTCGAGAATACGGATGATGTTGTACATGTCTTATCATTGAAAGGACTGTTCATGTACCTGTCGCCTTCTAGCAACCGAATCCTCGAGTACGATCCAAGCGAGCTTGTTGGAACGGCCCTCTCCTCTGTATGCCATCCTAGCGACATCGTCCCGGTCACGAGAGAACTCAAGGAAACTACCAACGGAGGCTCAGTCAACGTGGTGTTCCGGATCCGGAGGAAGAAGAGCGGGTACATGTGGTTCGAGGGTCACGGCTCATTGCACACCGAACAAGGCAAGGGGCGCAAGTGTATCATTCTGGTCGGTCGCGAACGCCCAGTCTACACATTGAGCAAGAGCATCGTCCGCGAATCTGGTGGCATTGGTGACAACGAGCTGTGGACAAAGATGTCGACTTCAGGAATGTTCCTGTTCGTCTCGTCGAACGTACGTCAACTACTGGATCGGCAACCTGAGGAACTCGTAGGAACGAGCATGCAGGCCCTCATGCGCCAGGACTCTAAAATGAACTTTGGCCGGATACTGGAGCTTGTGAGAGGCGGCAGAAAGGGAGAAGTCAAGCACGAGATGATCAACAAGAGGGGCCAGGTACTGCAGGCCTTTACCACACTGTATCCTGGAGACGCTACGGAGGGTCACAAACCAACATTCATTGTTGGTCAAACCCGACTCCTGAAGTACTCGAGGAACAGCAACGGCCAAAGACCTTCAATTTACCAGACGAAGGAGCACAACTCGCAGAGCTCGGTACAACCAGGATATAGCGGCGGCTCCCCAATGCCTGGTTCTATGCCTGGATCACTGTCCGCTACAACCGGCTCCATGATCGCATCGCCAAACCCACAATTCAATACTACGGAGGCACATGGTACCACATTTGCTGGCCATAATGGGCTGACAATTGGTCACCAAGACCAGAGCTTGGCATCAGACGACAATGTGTTCGACGAATTGAAGACCACAAGAAGCACCAGTTGGCAGTATGAGCTTCGGCAAATGGAGAAGCGCAACAGATACTTGGCCGAGGAAGTGCAGAGCTTATTGGCGGCGAAGAAGAAGAGGAAGCGCAGAAAGGGCGCTGGGCAAATGCAGAAGGATTGCGCCAACTGCCACACAAGGACAACACCCGAGTGGCGGAGAGGCCCGTCTGGCAACCGAGACCTGTGTAACTCGTGTGGATTACGGTGGGCAAAACAGGTATGTCAGCCAGCTTACTCAATTGGAACAGACATCACTAACACCTCTCTAGCAAGGTCGTGTGTCACCCCGTACATCCTCCGCGGCGAGCGACAAGAGCAAGAAGAGCAATGCTTCGCCCCGCCACATGCAGAACGTCCAGTCCATTATGCCCCACACCATCCCCGAGACCGGCCAGTCATCCTCCATACCGTCGACACTCGCACCGTCCTCGAAGCGTACACCTGAACACGCAGGCATCGAAGACCACCATGCCGCCAAGCATGCACGTGCTGAGGTTGCGGCTCCTCAGGGCTTCATACCACCACCTAAGATTGACGAGGAGTAGACGCGACAATGGCCTTCTTCACCTTTCTGCTTCCTTTCTGTTCCTTTGGGTCCGGTTGTTTTCTGATCTTGACGATACCCCAGCACTTCTCTTCGCCATCTTTTCTTCAACTCAGCGGCTTTCGTGCTACGATCATCTTAGCGAGCCTTCACTTTACTTACGACTCTATCGGTATTCTAGACAAGTGAGGTGTCATGCTCACAGCTTCTCGGCGGGATTCGGGCAGTGTTGGGCGAACATTTATGTAGATGTCTTGTCTTCCAGCGACAGCGGATGTGTACATATATGTCCTAGGCGCAGGGTCTGAGCGTATCAGATCAATCGAATGAATGAGCGATATCTAGCTATCGAGCTCACTTGACTCCACTGAACGTGCACACTCACCACGCTTATCTATGGAGCCTGTCAGCTCACTCCAGACCCAGTGCAGCAGCGCTCAGATCATGATCACCTGGTAGCACGTCGCTAATCGGCAATGATACGCGATTGAGCGCTCATTGGGGGCATCCCTTGGTGTTTGAAAAAAATCGAGAAATCCTGAACACGCCCTTGTGGTATCTCGAAAGACTGAATAGGCACAAGTGAGTTGATGCAGGCATGTGCCTAGTGCAAGGCTGCCACGCCACATGGCAGCAGATCGGACCTGCATTATCCTTGTAAATCGCAGGTGTAGCACTTCACACCTCGTATGTGAACGTCTATAAACAGGGCCGATTGTTGCAGGCATTGTTTCGTAATCAAAGGTACTGATAGCTCTCTAGATTGCATCACATGGATAGTCACATCCAGTCGCCTGGTAAACTTCGGAAAAGCCGTTAGGTGCTTGAGCGTTCGCAAACCTTAACGGAACTCTCCCCGATTTGTAGCATGGGTATGGGATCTGTGGATAGGCCGAGGCGGTGGAGGCGTGGTGTGATGAATTCGTAGGATTTTGTCGAACGCTTTTGATGGAGAAGAGGCGCGTCTGGGTGAGGCTTGGGGAAAGACATTCCTCGTCAGCCTTGAGCGCATAGTGAGGCGGACAAGCTTGCGTATTCATTAGACCTTAGTAGGCTCAGGGCTGCGAAGGTACCAAGAGCCATGGCGTGTGGGCTTTCCTCCAAAGGTCTCCTCGCAGCATGTTTGTCGTCCGGTTCCGGGACGTGCCTGCAACCGAATCTATGGCCTGACTGCTGCACTTATACTTCGACCGCTGTATCAAAGCAACATGTCGTCATCCCATCCTCGATTGCAAGTGTACAGCACGCTGCTCAGAGCCATGACCGAAAATTTGCCAAGGGACTCCTGGGCGTGTGCGGACAGGGCTGATGAAGGAATGCGGCACAGCGTGAGGTTCCACAAAAATTTACTGCGTCATCCTTGCTGTCACGAATCGGCGCGAAAGTGCAGGTACCCGACGCACCATGCAGAGTAACAAAGACTCGTACAAACTGTGCGAGCAAACTTTCCAAGCTGAACACCTTCACGCTTCCAATCGTCGCGCTCCATGATCAGCGTTGACTTTGGAAAGGTTCGGCACACCGTTGGCGCCCGAGCTCCAAACCTTCGCGGAAATCATGCCGCCGCCCTGTTGCAGGGTGCAGCTGGGCCTCGACGCCCATACGAACTGATCGCCGTCAGGCATTGTGACCTTGGATTCACTCTCCTTTCGCAATTCTTACCCGCTGGCGACTGATACCCGGGTACACCCTCGTTTTTGTTTTTGATTAAGCCAACTAGCAGTCTCCTTTCTTTTGTTTGTTTGCGCGACACACGGCGACACTGCTGCGACACTGAGCTGAGGTAGTTGACAGCTGAGAGACGTGCGAAGACGACCAGCCGCACGAACGCGTGACAGTCCCAGCGAACCCTGAGAGCACATCGGGAGGCCACCAGACCAGAGAACAGCCCGGAAAATTTGGAGCGCGCCATTGCGATTGCAGAAAAAGACCAATAATGGAGGAACAAGACCGCATCACGATAACCATCTGCGGTGACGGCGGATGCGGTACGCCCAACTTTGGTCCACGCTCACACCACACACTCACAGTTCCTCAGGAAAGAGCTCAATAACTCTCCGCCTGGTCCGCTCGGAATGGACATCAGAGTACGTTTCTCTCCCTTCCTCCCCGTCTCACTGCTAACACGCCCAGCTACGACCCCACAATCGAAGACTCGTACTCCGTTACCCGCGCTGTCGACGGCCATTCGTATTACCTGATGCTCACCGACACCGCCGGTCAAGAAGAATACCGCGGACTATGGGCCGCCTCGAACCTCCAGTCCGACGCCTTCCTGCTCGTGTACGACATCACATCGCCCAACTCCCTCGACGCGCTGGAGTACTTCATGGAGATGATCGACATGGAGACGGAGAACCGGCTGGACAATGGCAAAGTCCCGCCCGTCAAGATCGTCGCGGGGAACAAGTGCGACTTGCAGGGCATGCGGGCGATCGAGGCGAAAAAGGGACTCGAGTGGGCGCGGAAAAGAGGCTGCGGGTTCATGGAGACGAGTGCGCGCGAGATGGTCAACATCGAAGAGACCTTTGCATTGCTAGTCAGGAGGGTGGTCGAGGCGAGGGCGAATGCTGGCAGAGGCGGCGCAGGGGCAATGTCATACCCACAGACACCCAAGCTGCCGCCTGCAGGCGAGAAGGGTACACGGCAGCAGGACGCAGGGGACGACGAAGAGAAACAGAGCTTTTGGAGTAAGCTGAAGTGCTGGTAGACTGCATATGGCGAAGATGAGATGGGACAGGGCAGGCCGTACTAATCGGATAGGTTGGGCTGGCCGCAATTGTGGGTTTTGTGTACTATATATACCCGGTGGACGCACTCTTTGGGCTTCTCTTATGTACATTGGTAAGGATCACGGGAAGGAAGTCGTGTGGCTTGACACGATATTAGAGCGTAATGTGGTACGCGGGACTGTCCAAAATTGCGTGCTTGAGCGTTTCGAATCTAGTTATATTGTCGAGCGTTTGGCAATGGTATCATTGCTGTCCAGGAGTTACTCAACACATGGTGGGAATCCCGAGCTTCATCTCGGGGTGAATACAAACGCTACGTATCACTCGACTCAGTCTCTGTACCCCATCGTGGCGGTAGACTCTTTCCACTCGTCATCGCCGAATTCCCGACCCATGCGTCCCTTGCTGTATGAAGTCTTGCCACCAAGCTTCACGAGAGGGTTCACCCATGACTTCTTGCCATCAGGACCGGTCACTTCCTTAGTTGTCGCACCCATACCTGCATTGTTACATTAGCAGATGGCATGAGCTCAAGCGTTGCTCGTGTCACTTACCGACGGGTGCGTAGTTGATATAGATACCTTCCCAGCTCTTCTTCGGACAAGCAAACACCTCATGCGAAATTCCCACGTGGGGGATGTCCTTCTCTACCTCCCTCCACCACTTCATGGTTCCAGTATGCATCGGTCCGTGGGCGTAATCGTGCAGGTATTGCTCGTTCTCGAAATACAAAATGGTCATGAACTCGCTTGAAGTGGTGCTGTCGGACGCATTGAGCCAGGCAGAATGACCAAGGTACCCATATCTGGTAGCGTCGGCAGACATCTGCCTGACCATGTCGTCGAACTCTTTGCCAACTCGCTTGAAGCCCGGTCCGAGCATGCCGAGGGGGTGGTTGGAAACGACACCGAGAAGGATAGCACACATCTGACTATCCCCGGCTCTGTCCTGAACGCCCTTCTCATCGGGGTAGATGGGTCCTGTGCGGTACGGGTTGACGTTCCTCATCCTGGGGTTCGGGATGACTCCGGTAGCAACGCATGCTGTGTAGGTGATCTTGTAAATGAGAAAGAGCACGACTGGGAGAATGGTGACGATGTTGCGGTACGGTAGCAGAGTGTAAGCGGTTGCTTGTATAACTGCACCAATTGAGAGCCATGTTGCGATGTTAAATTGATCGCGGATCATCTATTCTCGATGTTAGGCTTCCAGCGATGCATATTGGATTTGATACTGACTGTATGCAACAAGTTCAGTGGCTTCTTGAGGGCCTGATCCTTCGGCCTTGAGGTGAAGGCCTCATAGATTGGTTTGACTGCCATGGTGTATGATACTTTGAGCTCTGGGAAGCTGCTGGCTGTTGATTTTGGAGATTTTGAAAATGTTGCGCAGATCAACTGGTGTCTTGAGAGCTATATAAGTGGACCCAGAGCACCCCTATCTTTTTCGATGGGTCCAATATAGCATCAAACACTACGACAAGGGCTTACAGCTGCACACCAAATGTGATGGTTGCTGTCGTGAAGTTGCGCCGACGGATGGTTGCCGTTTGAGCTGGGGCCAATCCCGATCGGCGGAAAGCTCTTCACCGAACAACCCTCCATCCGTGATTCGCAAGACTGCCGCGCTGGCGTTGCGGCCGAGACCAGCTAGTGCCGTTACAACGGCCGAGTGCGTCGCAGCTTCAGTGTGGAGAGCGGGGAGAGCTGGAAAGGGCGACCCTTGCCATCGACAACTTGTAAAAGTGACAACAACAGACCTTGTTTTCGACTACAACCTTCAACGCTTGCATCGAGGACTGAAAGCTCCTCATCCAATACCAGATATCAACAGTGAAATCATCCTGAAATGACCACATACCTGCCAACGGAACGGATATCTACTCGCGGAGCGGATGGCATGGCATTGAGGTCGTGAACCTATGTCTCCGCTCTTACGGACGTAACGCCACAGCACTCCATCTTCACGATCCGCACGTCCCCGCTCTTATACGGCATCTCCGAATGCTATCGAGGCTGCATGCTACCGCTGGTGCAGTAGGACTTGTCGTCGAACCATATGCGGCGCACAAGCTCGAATGCTGATGCTGACGGTGGAGGTACAGAGGCGTCTGTTCCAAGACGGTCTTGGCAAATAACAGCGAAAACTGACGTCTTGAGTTGATGCTGGCGTCAGATTGCAAATAGGTGTGCTTCATGTGCAGTCTAACTCATGCTTACATCTAGCGAGCTTTATCTTGAGAGTGCGGGTCCTAGACTGTCGAATTGGGTGACTTGATCGCAGGGCGTACTACCACCTGGGCTCCATGACTCGAATGCTTGCTTGGTCGGGCACTCATCTTGGACATGCTCAAGACCTGGGCAGCTACCTAGGTACATGACCTTGTTAAACGCCCAGCACCTCCAATGCCTGAACCAAACAGGTTCCAGCTCTCGTTGCAACACATCGAGTCGAAGTGAGTCGTGCACAGCGGCGTGGGGAGATATGAGAAGAGGGCTCTTGTGGCCACATTGTATTTTTGTTTCAACACTTATGATAGATTGCGAAGGTGAGACAACAGGCCAGTAATGGCATGCGATGGAAAGATCAGGTCAGCGCAGGCAAGGGAACTGCAGCCTCATCAAGGCACGCGATTCCTTTCCGTCGCGTCGACCGCGTTTGTGCGTCGAGCACGCAATCGTCATTGGTGAATTTCAATAGTTTCCCGAATAATCGCATCGCGTCGGCATCTTCAACACCACGGGCGCAAAGTCTCCAGAACATCAAATTCTGAAATTATTCGATACATCAGTCACATTCCAGAGTCGTTGTAAACACCGAAAATCAAGAAGAAGCCAATTGAGGGAATCTAGCTAGGCTCGTGCGTTGTGATAAGAGTTGGAACCCGGGACCGATAGCGGAGCAGAAACATCAAGCGGTTGAAAGAGCGGGCAAAATGGTTTCCAAGGTCGAACAAGAAGATGAACGTCTCGAATCTGGGGCAGGCAATGTAGCAAAAGATCTGTTCGCAGGCGCAGTAGGAGGTGTAGCACAAGTGCTTCTCGGCCAACCCTTCGACATCGTCAAGGTGCGGCTACAAACCACTTCCCAATACTCCGGCGCACTCAACGCCGCAACAAGCATCTACAAGAACGAAGGCGCGCTCGCATTTTACAAGGGAACGCTCACACCGCTGATCGGAATCGGAGCCTGTGTATCTGTCCAATTCGGCGGCTTCAACTTCGCCCGCCGCTACTTCGAAGAACAAAACAAGGCAAAGACCGGTAACCCCGCACTCTCATATTCGCAATACTACGCTGCTGGCGCTTTCGCCGGTATTGCGAACACCGCACTCTCCTCGCCCATCGAGCACATCCGTATCCGTCTGCAGACGCAGCCCAGCGGAGCAGCGCGTCTGTACAATGGCCCGATTGACTGCGTGCGTAAGCTCTCCGCACACCAGGGTGTGCTGGGAGGTGTGTATCGCGGAACGGCAGTGACGTTTCTTCGCGAAGCGCAGGCCTATGGTGTATGGTTCACAACGTTTGAGTACCTGATGAACGCGGACGCGGTGCGCAACAACATTAAGCGCGAAGAAATCTCGACACTGAAAGTTGCCGCGTACGGTGGCCTTGCGGGAGAGATGCTATGGCTCAGCAGTTACCCGTTCGATGTTGTCAAGAGCAAGATGCAGAGCGATGGCTTTGGGAAGGATCAGAAGTACAAGAGTATGCGGGATTGCTTCGCCAAGGTGTGGGCGCAGGAGGGCGCGAGGGGATTCTGGAAGGGCATTGGGCCGACGCTGCTGAGGGCTATGCCAGTCAGCGCCGGAACGTTCGCGACGGTTGAGGTCACTATGCGCTTGATCAGCTAGTGGGACATGCATGAGATAATCGATTATTGGATATCGATGGGGTAATGAGCGTTTCGAATATGAAGATGTCTGTCTCCATCATTTCAAGGCTATCTGGGATCAAGAAAGACCATACTGTAGATTCGAATCTGCTAGAGCTGACAAGAGCCGAATAGGGCCAGAGCATATAGACTTGCTGTTTTCGATCGACTGTGACCGACGCGCGAGCCGTTCTTGACAATGTAACACGAGTTCGAGCCGCCTGTTTAGTCCAACGTGTCAGATCCTTGCCTTGGAAGTTAATAACCACGTGGATACGCACTTCCCAAAAACGCAAACATGTTCGAGAAATACCAATCGAATGGATTTGCGGAAAGATTCCTCGGCTTGAACTCCATGCACGCTTTCGCCGCTAGTTCGTAGACTTTATCTCGGTGAAGGGCATTGCTTGTAATTTTTTCGCTCACAGACGCTTCTATATCATGTTGCCAGCCTCATACCCCGGCTGCGGCAGCGTCTCATTCACAGCAAAGTTCCCATAAAAATCCACTTCTTTCCTCTTCTTCCCCATGCACGCCTCCAAGTCCTGCGAGACAAAGATCTCCATACCGCCGCTCTGCTCCAACCCCTTCTTCTCGCTACTCAACTTATACCCTACGCCCGCCCCCGGTGCCAACCCTGGACTGCTTACCGCAGGGTCGAGACTCGCCCTCTGCGTACCCGTCCTCTTCCGCGACTTTTCCAAAATGCCGAGCCATTTCGGCTCTGCATACTTCTTAAGACAGTCCTCGACCTCGAACAAATCCCCCATAGTCAGCGAATACACCTTGCCACTCCTGTACTTCCAGAAGAACAGCACGCTCAACTCAATGCCCTCGACCCTCCCCATCTTGGCCAAAATCTCGTCCATAGCCTTACAGAAATCATCCGTCATACGGACATAGTCCTGCATGCGCTGGCCCGGCGAGCTAGCCTTGAGGAACGTGTAGTTCCACTCGACGTAGAACCGGACGTGCGTGACATGTTGTAATAAGTTTAGCTTGAGGATGTGCGGACTGTAGTCGAATAGATCGTTTTGAAATTTTGTGTTCCGGAGTTCCGCGTGCAGCGAAAGTTTGCAGCGAGACAGATACAGTGCGAGTACCTCGTCACGCAGCTTCTTGTTAATCAGAAAGAGCTGGGGATTCAGCCGTAAGTGGATGGGCACCCGTGAGCCGTAGCCAATGATGCTGTGGCGCCAGGGCTCGGCGGCGTGCATTTCTGCGCCCCAGAGGCACGTGTGCAGTTCGGGACGCACATCGTTGATGGGCGGTAAGAGGTAGGTGAAGATCTTGCCTCGTAGCTCTGCTGGGAGTTGGAGGAGGGGGGAGCTGAATGTCGAGGGTGTCAGGTCCAGAAGTAGTTCTAGCTCGCGATATAGTGTGGATTGCCGGTTCTTGTAAGAGGTAGGTGAGCTGATGGAAAGTGTGGAGAGTTTCTTGTTGACGATGGTGGTAGATGTCATGGCTTTGGTGATAGATATGCTGGGTGTTTTTGAATGCTAGATGCTAGATGCGCTAAATGCTGGAAGTGGATGCGGTGAGGTAGGTTGCTGAAATGCTTGAATTGTAATATTGATATTAGGTGTATTATTACTCGACAATAAGAATGAAAAGGACAGATGCAAGAAACATAGAATCGAAGAAATGAAAAATTGTCAAAGCCAGGGTCAATTACGGGCAGGACTCCGTTTTGCGAAATAGGAGGCTGTTCGCATGCATGCGCCATGATGTGGAACGCGTCCGAGTCAGGGGAAAGCAGCATCTGGGTTTCGAAGACAGGGGCGTGCGCCGTGTCCATTGAGGCTGATTCGGAAAACGGTGGAGCGGCGCGTCACGTGCCCAACGACTGTTGTTTCAGGTTGCCGCTGGAACGTCTTCATCGCTGGCTCCTTGTTGCAAAAGCCTTTGTAAGACGCGTCTGAGTCTGGTTTGGAGAGAAGAAACATTGCGCACGGGTGTTTACAGGTTCGCATTCGCTTGTTGTGAATTGTGCTTGTATTGTGCATTGGGTATATAACATCGATAGCTCGTTGTACAAATATCTTACCGCCCTCCAACCTCAGGTGTTGCTCTTTTGACGTGGCCTTCGATGTAAAGTTGCACGTACTTCTGGCTTGGCCATCCGCCCCATTCGTCAATACTGCTGATTTGGGCCTTGATCAGCTCCTTGATCTCCTCCGGCGCCCTGGGTCGGGCATCAAGTCCTTCTTCAAGCCACCCGCCGGTAGCGGCCCTCAATGCTACCAGTGTGCGAAACAGCATGTCACTGCCACCGTGTTGCGCTCGAGCACGTGCTATGACCTCAACATTGTGCTTTGTAAGCCACGTGGAGAACGAGTACAGCCCCTCGTAATCACGAAGCACGCCGAGAGCGCGGACATACGCGTGAAGCTCTGCAGGACCCGGTATGTGCGGTGGCACGCTGATCGAGTGGACTGGCACCTCCGGATCCGCGTGAGCGCCTACGAGGTGATGGAACAAGGTGCGGAGACGGTACGACCGATCGGTGAGGAAGTTGCGCCCCTGGCTGAACGAGAACCTGCCGCGGTGGACAGCTTGTGCGGCATATCTGGTAGCTGTGCAGGCAAGATTAAAGAGATCCCCTTCAACATCGACGTCGACAGACCGAAGCGTGTCCAGAAGCCTGATCACGATGTTGTACTGAGTGTCCGTGATACCTATCTGACTGTCTTTCTCGTGGTATAGCGAGTTGCTCCCGAATCTGCTGAACACGATTCTCTCCATGAACGCAGTCCATATTGGCTGGTAGCGCGGCTTGTAGTGTAGAAGTAGAGCGTAGCCGTATTCGATGAGGTAATTTTTGTTGAACATGAACTCACGAATGTGTTGCTTCCGCTCCAAGAACGCTGCTGTGGCTGAGATTCCTCTGGTAGGTTGGCCGAAGCGGCAGAGGAATCGGAAGAACGCCGCCAAGAGATAGTCCGGAACGTGATGTATCGTGCTGGTTTCGTCGTGTGGTCCAGCAAGCAGACATCCAATACCGCCATTGAAGTCACCACTACACCTTTCCAGCAGTTTGTACAAGGTAGCGAAATCCGGATGTGTCTCCAGCAAGAAGGCCAAGAGTCTTCCCCTTGGCCGTATGCTCTTGCTCACCATGCGGTTGTACAGCTGCTCGTATGTGGGTACGGCTTCGCTAAGATAGACATTGTGCAAGGGCGAGGCTGGCTCAGACAAGACCTCTTTCATGTCACCCGGAAGCAAAGTCGCTGCTTGGTACTCTGGACTCTCTATGACTTCCTGTGACCCGTCGAGATGCATGTCTTGATGAAGCTTGCCGTCCTCTTTCCGCAGGATCTCCATGTAGTACAACTTTTCGAACATGGCAAGGTAGATATCCTCATGTGCACCGGAACCTGAGGCCTCGTGTGCAAGGAAGGCCGCCCAAGCTTCGCGCCTAGTTCTTGTGGTCCGTATGCGTGAAGCCCACAGTCGATGAGCGTGATCGCCTCGGAAGCCATACGGGAGGAGAGCTCTAGTCTGAATTGTAGGGCTTAGGTCGGTGTCCCAACCAGCGTACACCTCGGCGACCTCTTCCCAACTGCGAGCAGCATAGCCGGCTTCGAACATGCGGTGCAAGATTTTCGAAGCTCGCGAAGCACCATATGCGTAGCCTTTGTCCTCATCTATCGCCGTTCGACTTTCTTTCCAAGGCGGCCAGGAAGGACCTTTCAGCTCAGCCCAATCCCTTTCTTGTTCGGTCTTTGCATGTGTAAGCTGGATGCGTGCGATGGCTCGAAACCCAGTCCGTGTGACAGCGATTGATGGATCATACCCAGCCATGAACTGTAGGATCCGGAACTGCGCGTCTTCCTGGTGTTGAGACGCTATCATCGGCCGGAGAGATGAGGGCAACGAGAGCAAGGAAAGTAGATTGTTGCAAAAGCGGGTGATCTGAGCAGAGTCCCGCGGCTCACGGCTCGCAGTGCTGCCATTCCCATGGATCTTGGCGGCCTTGTCCAGGAAGTTCGAAGAGATCCATGGCAATGACTCGGGCCACATTCTGCGTGCATGACGTAGCACTCGTATGGCCAAAGTCTTCAGGGTGCCCCAACCAATTTCCTCTGATTCCAATCTCGAGGTGATATGGTTGAGGACCACACCTAATGCGTACCTTCTGATGTGCTCACGACGGAGAAAGAGTAAAACCAGGTAGAAGGGAGGCGGGGCAGCTCCGCGTTGAAACATCCTGGCAGCGATGTTTGAGTATGGGTTCAGGACAGACGATGCCCATGTCTGCACAATTTCCTGGTCCAAGCCTTCGTGCTGCAGAAGATTGTGTTCGTGCGGAGTGCAGATGAATGGCGTATCTATTGTGTCCGCTGCAGTGAGATGGCCAAGGTATCTGGTCAATGTTGTGTGTAGAGAGGCAGAGGTCGTAGTGTCTTGAAGAGCAGCTGGCAAAGGCAAAGAATACTTGCTTGTCCACCTGTGGTTGCCCGGTAACACGCGCTCAGGGCTGTCGTCCGCCAGTCCCGCCTTCCTCGAAAGCGTAGAAGTGTAGAGGATACGAGCATCGATCGGTATGCTGTCAAGAATCGTCATTGTCCGACTGGACCGAGAAGACTTCCTTGAGTTGCGACTCTTCTGTGCCTTGAACGGTTTGTGGATGGATGAACGAGGCGCGTCGTGTTCTGGTGCTAGCTGTCGTGCAGTCAAAACTGCCTCGGACTCTCGTCCTTTCCCGTCCCCTGTAAGGAAGCCAAGTCTTTCCGTTTCGTCCGCAGCAACATCTTCCTGCACAGGCGAGAACGGCTTCTCTCCCTCCACGTCATCCTTAGGAACCGGGTGTGCCTCCTCCTTCCATTGAGCCCCTTCTTCCCCGTCTAGAAATCCAAATGTGCTCTCCTCTTCATCCACAACGCGCTCATCCTCCGTAAGTTGCTCAGAGAATTTGGTCGAAAACCTCGATATGCCGTCATGGGTTGAAGACAAAGCGCTGCGTGTTTGCAGGATTGAGGGTCGACGCTCTTGACGATGGAGTGTGAACGAACGCTGCGCTGAGAGATTGAGAGAGGCTGTGTGGCGTAGCGAAGTATGTCTGGCTATCTTTGGTGGAGGTTGCTGGCATATCAAGTCAGCTTCACGGTCTCCCGGACTGGCAAGCGAGACCAACCCATTGCGCTGTGAGGCGCGTCGAGGGCCGGAGGAGGCGACATGGGCTACCTGGAGCTGCCAGGGAGAGGATTAGGGGCATTCATCGACAGAATTGACTGTACAAACGCGCGTAGAGGTCGATTGCAGCGCGAGAGAGATGAATTGGGAAAATTGATGAAGCTCGAGGCCTTGTTTGGTCCGCCGAGGTATTGCCGGAGCAGAGCAAGTGCGCGGAGCAGTCGCGAGCAGACACAGTACGAAAATAAGCTCTCAAATATTTTCAAAGCATCGGAAAGATTGTTCTACCGTCAACTGATAGCCTTCTGAGATAAACACGATATCAATATCTCCGGTAGCAGGCGTGTGTGCTGCTTTCCCTATGCTACCGGCGTGCCTTCCTTGGCAGTCTTACGTTCATTCGCGATCGCGGAACTTTGACCAACGAACAAGCCAACTCCAGCAGCCAAACCGTCGCAGTCCACCCTCGGCAGCGGGTCTTTGCGCGCAGCGAGAGTGAAATTGAGCACGACACGCGCGCAAAGCAATAATCCGACCGCACCGCCTCTCTTACTGAGGGCATGTTGCTGAAGCCAACACGACTTCGGCCGTCCTGAGCGCGTTGCAGCACCGCGCGCGCATCGCGAAAGAGCACCCATCGTCACCATGGCCGCCGCCAACGGCACCCTCACCCCGCCCTCGCTGCCCACCGCCCCAGAATCGCCGTCCATTGCGAAGCGGAAACACGCCGACACTGCAGTCGTACTATCCAATGGCGCATCAGCGGCTGCGCTTAAGGCAACTTTGAATGGCACGACACACACGCTGAAAGCCGTGTTGGAGGATGTGCTGTCCATCTTGAAGTGCTACGACACGCAACCCTCGATACTGACACACGCTGTTCCTGCCCTGCCCCCACGCAGCTCCTCGGGCGAGGCCGACACTAAACGCGCCAAGCTGGCTCAGTCAGACAGTTCGTCGACCATCACTGAGCGTGTGCAGAAAGGTGCATACGACTCATTACAGGCACTGGAAAAAGACGTCGAGAGCGTGGCTGCAGAGATCGCCTCCAGCGGTAGCTCTGACACCCCAGCAACCCTCGAGGAGACTAAGCTGCACGCAAAGGTGCTTGCGTTCCAAAAGGTTCTCAAAAGCCTTGTAGAGCGTGAAGAAGCCCGAAGCGCGCAAGGACAAAAGGACGAGGCAGCCATCGTTGCTACTGCTGAGGCGGTCACACTCGAGGATGCACCTATCAAGGTTAAGGAAGAGGAGCAGGAAGATGAGAAGGAGCCACCCAGTAGGACAGTCTTGACACTCTTTGGCAACGCACAAGGTCCAAAGCAACTCTTCTCGAGTCTGCAACAGCCACGCAAGATTGCGCCAGCAGATGGGATACCCTCCTTCGATGCATCAGTCAGCGTGACCTTGCCCCTACGAGAAGCCACCCTGCCGCAAAACATCCAGACCACGGAAGTATTCCCAATCCTTGACCAGACAGATGCCAAGAAGAAGAAAATCACGACCATTGGCGACGTCTTCCGTGCGCCTGCCCATCTGCCACAGATCAGTCCTCCCAAGATTGCAAGACCTACCACTAGCAAAGGCAACACCATCACGTTCGCACACCCGGAACCAGCCAAGCCGAAGCGCAAGGGCTCTCAATCACACGCACACCAGAGTCTTTCTGCTGGGTTCTGGCTAGGATATGGAGGTGTCGACGTGCCGAAGGACCAAACGTCACCAACAGCAAGGCAAAAGAGCAGACAGCGTGCGCTCAGTACCGGTGAAGCCCAGCAGCCGCCATCTGAGTCCATCCTTGTAGCTGTTCAGCAGGCCAAAGAGGATGCGTTGTTCCGCAGCGCATACTCTAGCTTCGCGCCAACCCGCGACGACGCCACTGCCATTATCCCCGAGGAGACAAAGAACAGGGTGTGGTGGCAGAAAGTCGGCGAGAAGCGCTTCAACGAAGTGTTCCCCATCGATCCACAGCTGCTAGATGCCGACGAGCTTGCCGACGCCCAGACTAACGGCGCCACTGGCGAAGAAGACGAGTTCAAGGACGCCGTAGACAACTTTGTACCTATCGAGGGCAACATCTTCCCCGAAGAGAAGAGTGAACACGATAAGGACATAGATGAGGTTCTCAAGGATGTCTCAGAGCTCATCGAGACTCTAGCCTCGCACCAAAGGATACGGAACTCGTCATTAACTACTAATCCCAGAACGCCAGTTGTACAGAACTCGTCGCTTGCTCAACTGGTGGGCAGCCCCTCCACACCTTCATCCGACGAGATCGATGTGTACCAGATTCTCAAGTCTCAGCTCACGCTGATGATCTCCCAATTGCCTCCATATGCTGTCGCAAAGCTGAACGGAGATCAACTCGAGGAGCTCAACATCAGTCGAACTATCCTGTTCGACACCAAGGAATACAAGGGAGTGATGGAAGAGGATCAACTGTCCAGGCTTGCCAAGGCACCCGCTGTCGCTGCGGTCCCACCTCCAACGCTTACTCGAGCAAGCTCCAGTTCACAGTCGCTCTACCCAGCTGGTAGCACACAGTATGCGCGGCCATCTTCGTCAGCACGCCCCGTGCAGGCAGCACCGGCCTACCATTCGCAGCGATCGTCGTCCATACAATACCAACGCTCGCCGTCTGGACCAGCACAGGGTTTTCAGGCTGGTGCAGGGTCGTTCACTCCTTCCTCGCGGCAGGGGTACGCTACGACACCAAGCCACAACCTGCAGACGCCCCGACCAGGTGGTCAATACTATCAACAACGTCCTTCGCAGTCAGGCAGCTATGGTGGCGCCGCAAGCTCACAGTTCTACCAAGGCACACCGCAGACTCAAGGCCAGAATCGTTACACAGCTCAGCAGCCTCAGAACGGCTACTACCAGCGGTCGGCAAACGTGGCACCAATGTACGGTACACCTCAAGCCCGCACAGGTTCGCCGATGAAGCCAGGCGCTCCAGCAACACCCTCAGGATACGGTACGCGATCTGGGTACGCTCCTTCAAACGGCCAGATGGCAAGCACATACTACGGACCGTCCCAATACGGCACTCCTCAAGCGCCTGTCACACGGACAGGCTACACTGGCCTTTCCAGCAATCCCCAGCAAATAATGCTGGAGAGGCAACAAGCACAGGCGGCAGCGCAGTCGCAAGCGCGCCTTGCGGCTCAAACTAGCTTCAGCAGCAGGCAGGGGTCTGGCACACCGCAGCCACCCAATGGCTCGTACGGTGCAGCCAACGGTACCTCTATGTCGACATGAAGAGTTTCAGGATCGTTCAAGTCTTTGGGAAGGAGCGATTTGGATACGTAGATCATATCGGCGTTGGAGGTAAGGTAAGCGGCCCTGGATGCCGCATGTTTACATGCTCTTAGTAGTGGTGTGTTCCTTATGGACGTTGCACCGATGTCAGCTGTCAAGGAGTAAGCTTGCAGCTTTTCACGATACGTAGATGTAATAGTATGACAACGTCGAAATCATGTTTGCATTCCATCTACCCTTGCCAAGCGTCGCCGTTGACCTATGCTGCAGTGAAGGTGCTGCCGGCGATCCGCTAGTCCCTGCTTCTCGGGTAAGGCGGCGCTACGTCAGCGCGGGCGCGTCGGGGAAGTGCAGCCCAGCATCCCAAGACAAGACGCTCTTGCGTAACTGCTGCACGACAAAGCCATGACCGCAACACGACAAAATGGCACACCTACTGCGCGGCAAGCAAGCAGGCGTAAACAACGACCTCTCGCATGGCCTTGGACCTGATCTTCTCATACTCGACCACGTATGCTCAGAAGCTCTACCTGCGCAAATATGCAGTAGCTAAGCCCGTGCTAACATGTGCAGATCCGTAATTATGGCATAAATTCCAAGATCACACAAGTCGCATACGATCCGGTGCAGTCCCTCATCGCCGTGGGCACTGCTGAGAGCCCATTTGGCAACGGCCAGATCTATGTCTTCGGGCAGAAGAGAGTCGAAGTGGTGCTGCCGCTGCCGCACCGCGCTTCGGTCAAGATCCTGCAGTTCTGCGCCGAGAAGCTGCTCTGCGTCGACTCGAAGAATGATCTTTCCGTTTTCTCGCTCGAAACGAAAACGCTCGTGAATGCGCATTCCCCGCCTGCGAAGATCACCGCCCTGCACAGCGACCCCACCATCGACTATGCTCTGCTCGGCACACAGCATGGCGACGTTTTCGCGTACGACCTCGATCGACAATGCCTGACGCCCTTTAAGATCCCCAATCTCTGGCGAGAGCAGTTTCCCCGGTCGCGCTTGACAGCTGTCGTTACACTATCGCTGCACCCCAGAGACATTGGGTCTCTGTTGATTGGATACAACTCTGGAGCGGTCATATACTCGTTCAAGCAAAACAAGGCGCTCAGGTTCTTCCACTACATGCTACCCAAAGGTGCTCCCGGAGGCGACTCAGATCCTAGTGCTATCTATAAGGAGCGTGAGCCACCACTCACACAAGCTGTCTGGCATCCAACAGGTACCTTCATCCTGACTGGTCACGAAGATAGCAGTGTCGTCATCTGGGACCCAAAGGACGGCCGGATTATCCAAGCTAGGACAGTACAAGACGTCAATGTGGACAAACCAGGGCCAGGGAACTTCAGTCCAGGTGCAGGAGAAGGGGCGTTTGCGCTGAAATCACCCATCTTTAAGATCGCGTGGTGCCCAAATCAGGATCCGGATGAAACCGGTATACTGATTGCAGGTGGCCAGCCTTCAAATATTTCAGCGAAGAGCCTAACATTCTTCGAGCTGGGACGCACGCCCATCTACAACACCTCATCGTGGCAGGTGCTCTCTGATCACTTCGAGAACCCCAAGAGGCAACGCATACTACCATGTCCTCCCGGTGCGGAAGTCATTGATGTATGTCTGATCCCTCGCTCATCTCCTCATTTTGGAGGTTGCCAAGATCCAATCGCTGTCATTGCAATACTGGCATCTGGAGAGCTGGTGACTTTGTCGTTCCCGAGCGGCATGCCCATCACCCCAACGAATCAGCTGCATCTATCGATGACGCTCGTACACCCATACATCAGCCACGCAAACATGGCACCTGTAGATCGTACAAGATGGCTCGGTATGACCGAGAAACGCCAACATGGGCCGAAGTTCCTTACAGGTGGAGCCGAGGCCAACCTGCCACTCAAGAGATTTGAGCACCGCAACATCGTACAAACCGCCCACGCAGATGGTACAGTCAGGCTGTGGGATGCTGGGCATGCAGACGAGATTGAGAACGATGGTCTGTTGCAAGTCGACGTTGCGAGAGCAGTCGGTCGACAAGATAACATCGAAATCACCCAGACTTCCTTTTCCGGTGCGGCTTCCGAGTTGTCAGTGGGCTTGAAGTCCGGAGAAGTTGCCATCTTCAGATGGAACGTCAACAAGCACCCTGATCAAGAGTTTCCACCTGGAGAGAATAAGCCGCAAGCGCTCACCAACATCCTCAACAGAAGCGAGGCTGCCCTGAAGGAAGGTTTGTTGCCATTCACGCTTTTGGACGAAGGCAATGGCCCGGTCACAGCCCTGAAGCACTCGGATGTCGGCTTTGTCGCTGCAGGCTTCGAAGGTGGAGGCCTAGTGATTATTGATCTGCGTGGACCCGCTGTCATCTTCAGAGGCTCCGTCCAAGATTTCAAATCAGAGAAACGCGGCAGCTTCCGTCGGTCGTCAAAAGATGCTGCGCCAAAGCCAGAATGGCCAACTTGTCTTGAGTTCAGTGTCATGACTCTTGAGAACGAAGAGTTCTCCAGTATTTTACTTCACGTCGGCACTAATCTTGGTCACCTGGCGACGTTCAAACTTGTGCCAGAGTCTAGTGGCCGATATGCTGCAAGCTTTGCTGGTGTGTCCTCGCTGGACGACAAGGTCATCAAGATCAGCCCTATGCACGCTGAGTCGGGACGCCCTGCATATGCATCGCAATCAGCTGTCGCAGGCTTGCGAAATGGATCCAGGGTCAACGGCGTTCTGCTCGCAGTCACCGTATCAGGTGCACGACTGTTCCGCCCTGCCGCCAACAAGGGTGCGCATAAAACGTGGGATCAATTCCTGTGCGATTCTGCAGCAGTCGTGCGATACGAAGACCTCGGATATGCATTGTTAGGGCTTTACGGCGACGGCTGCGCAAGAGGATACTCAATTCCAGCATTGAAGGAGATCGGAGCTGTGAAGGTCAGCGATGTTCTGGATGTGCGAAGATTCTCTGACGCTGTGATCACCAGCACCGGCGACATCTTTGGTTGGAAGGGTCCTGCCGAGATGGTCCTGATCAACATCTTCGGGACGGGTTTGCGCTTGGATATGAGCAGAGACACGCTCATGAACCCAGAGCTTCTCATACCTCCGAGACCGACAATAAGCAACATGCAATGGATCTCTGGCACTCAGTATGTCACGCCAGCAGACATGGATCTTCTCAGTACGTTTCCACATTCGATAGTGTTCACCTGTGCTAACATCTACAAAGTCGGCGGCCCTGATCGCCCACCATCTAAGCGCATGCTCGCCCAAGCTCGTTCTGAAGAGGAACAACTACGACGCGCGAACCGTGCTGCCGCTGGACCTTCCTCCTCGTCCTCTGCATATCCGTCATACCCCACGCAGGTGGCCCCGACACAAGAGGGATGGGGCGCATGGGCCTCTAGGCAATTCAATGAACGCACCGAGAAGCTCAACGCAGTGGGCGACAGCATGGACAACTTGAGCCAAAACAGCGCCGGGTGGGCAGACGACGTAAACAAGTTCGTGAACAAGCAGAAGAGGGGCCTTGTCACAGGCTTGGTGAAGAGCAAGTTTGGCTTTTAGTGAACACGGCACAGGTATGGCGTCGGCGTCTTGCGTCTGCATATGACTCTGTTCAACGATGATCATCGCCATGCATAAACAGCTGCAGCGCTTGGCAACCCTTTGTTGACTTGACCGTTTAACCCCTTCTACCAAGATGGGGTGCAATAACAACAAATGTCAACACTGCACAGCTTCGACTTTGGAGTTAGCTTTGACAGTTTTACTCACATCCAAGCAACCGCCGAGATGTTGATCACATCGTCGCAATGTAAAGTTTTGGTTCTGAACGCTAGCGGTGCGGTAGATCGATGCGACTCCACTCAACTGATCTCAAGATCAACGACATCGGCGAAGAGCATGCTTACAGCCGGCTGTACAAATTCGATCATGATGCTTTACAGGGGCATCTTTGCAGGGTGAGGCAAGCAAGCGTGAAAGTATGTACCTTTGTCAGATAACGTGAAGATGTGGTTCGGTGACACCGTACACGTCCGCGGGTGGCTGCCGGAGAGCTCGCCGGACTCCAACGATCACATCCCCGCTCCCGTGTCCCGCTGACATCTGACAGGCCAGCGACTCACGGCTACACAGCCTAATCTACCCTTCCCTGGAACCTTTGGCCTGTTCTCAGATCGCAAGCGGAGCAACAAAGAGATCTGCCGAAGTCAATATCCTCTAGCTGCCCGTGCCAAGTTTCTCGGAAAGAGGCAATCCGTGTGAGAGGCCGCAGCACATGCTTCGGCCAGGCACCGCGCGTGGATCAGCGGCGCTTGTTCAAGATCAACATGTCTTCGCCTTGCTCTGCAAAAAGCAACCCTGCAATCCTGCTGTCTTGACTCTTGGTGTTGAATTCGACATTCGGATGCCAGCCACGAGATTCTATCCACTATCAACCCCCTTGGCCTGCACCGGTGCAGTTGGTTGATTTCAATTCTGTACTGTCCATTTACTTCCTCGCATACCTCTCCTCTGATCAATGCGTTTCATTGCTCGAGCACCGTCATAAAGACCCTGACGCTTCCTACGATCTCGGGCAGCCAACTTGAACACCATGGACGGCATCACGATCTACAACTTCCCAGCGCAACTACCCAAATGGGATCGGGTAGGGATCTTTTTCGTCACCTTTGCTGCAGTATGGACGACCATCGTTGCCTCTGGCATGGTCTTCTGCCTGTGGAATCGACACATTCCCGCCCTCAAGATGCGGAGTTTGCCGTTGGCTTTTGCTGGCATAACACTATTGCATCTCTACTGGTGCATGGCACAGATTGTGTACCCCATTGGTGGGACGATGCCCATGGTCATCGCCTACACTGTGCAGTACTTCATCATGGGTATGTTATGTTCCCCACGAACACCGCGCGTATGGGCATAGCTACTCCATGAACGTATTTGTCATAATACGAGTCTACTTGACTACTTCCCAACTGACATCTCTTTCAGGTACATGGTACCCACTTGGCATCGCTCTCTTCCACGCCGCCAATCTCAAGTTCCTGCGGTTTGTGGAGATGCAGAAACAATTCGAGTCTTCATCTCCACAAACCAGGATGAGGGCTGGTGAAGGCAGGACTCAATCGCATACAAGCTGGACAGGCCGATGGAGAAGCATCAGAGCTGACAATAAGGTCTTCATCTTGATTGGGGTGGCAATGGTTTGCCAGGTTGCCCTCACCACAGGCATGTGGATTGGTGAGTAATCTCATGGCGAAGCTGAAGCGCAAAGCATTGACAGCGTCCAGCATGCGAAAAATATCACCCCGGGCTTGGAGTTTCCGGCACCCAGATCACTGGAGCGACCCTACCAGAACAGCTCATTGACTTAGGGCGAGGATGGGAGTGGTGGCCGTCAGTTCTATGGCAGTTCGTGTGGATGTGGATGGTCGCGCCTTTCTTGATCTGGAGGGCTTGGGGCATCCACGATACCATGGGATGGCGAACACAGACGATCGGCGCTTGTCTTAGCGGGTGAGTTGTTCACGCAAGCTGTGAATGGGACATGCTGACTGCTCCCCAGACTTCACGCAACTCCAATGTTTCTGATCTCCTCGTACTGCAGTGTTTTCTACACAAGTGGCATCAACAGCTACTTCCCACCGAGCCAATGGTGAGTAAATTCCTAGCCCACCCTAAGCGTAAAGCACTTACAGTATGCAGGATCCACTTGAGCACTATGTTCATTGAGGTCTTCACCGTCTTCATTCCTGCTTACCAAGTTGTCAAGCACTGGCGCTTTCAACACGCGGCCGCTGCTCGCAAGATGAGCAGCACTTTCTCCCTCGCAACGACCTTCAACGTGCGCCCAACGTCCAAATCCCACTCTGAGGGCAAAGGCTCGATGATTGAGCTTATCGACCGCAACTATAGCGTCGAATACCCCCAATCCGGCGACCGCCTCATGACCATGGCTGCTCTCATACGCGTCCTGACCGAGAATCCAACACCACTGCAAGACTTCTCTGCGCGCTGCGACTTCAGCGGTGAAAACATTGCCTTCCTCACCCGTCTGTCGAAATGGAAACAATTCTACCCTGTTGCAGAGCGCAAACAGGCCTTCGACGCCGCTCTTCGCCTGTACATCGATTTCGTCTCCCCTCTCGACGCGGACTTCCCGCTCAACCTATCCTCACCCCAATTGAAAGCGCTCCAGAGCGTATTTGAGTGTGCGGCGCGCGCGGTCTGTGGTAAGGCAACTGTCGAGCCTGTGCTCCCATTCGCCGAGCCCCCCAAGACAGCGATATCGACCGGTCCGTCAGAGACCAGCTGGCCGCAGTACCAAGGCGAGATCCCTGACGCCTTCTACGAGGGTGTCTTTGATGACGCGAAGGAGCATATTGAGAGCCTGGTACTCACAAACACGTGGCCGAAGTTCGTCAAGGAGATGCAGGAGAAGAGGCGCTCGAGCGTAGATTCAGAGCGCAGTGCAGGGAGTGCAGGGAGTGCAGGGAGTGCAGGGAGTGATGGGAGTGATGGGAGCTCAAGAACGGTCGTGAGTAGGATTTCGAAATTTGTCGCTGGCCTGCGGCAGTAAAATGGATCTCTTCTGTTAATTGAACTGAGCGGTTCTGATCAAAACGATGGATCTTGGTTTTGGTGGATCGTGCTTGTGAACCTTCCCAATGGGGCAGTTTGTGCGGCAAATGTCGATTGCGTTACTAAAGTATGCTTATAACGAGGTCGGCAACTCAAAACTCAAATTGCTCAGGCGGGAGCTGCGCACGAACCTCGTCGCCTCTGTTTCAGTGGTCAAAGCAGAGATCGTGCCGTCAATCAGAGGAACCAGATATTGGTAACAGTCAATGTTCAAGGCCACTCAGGGCGGCTAGCAGCGTGACAGCAGGTGTCACCACGTGCAGCGCGTCCATCGCATTCAGCCGCAATCGAACGGGCCTTCTCAAGCTAAGCCCCCAGGCTTCACAAGGCTGCGGCTTATCAGTCGCACAGGACGCTCTATATGATCTGGCAGAGCCTGTGACAAACGTCGTGACCGCAACAGTGACAGAGGCTGCGCGTCCGCCTGCGCGACGGCAAGATAAGGTTATGGTTTGTAACTGAGCTTAAGCATACTTTAGCACCGTGATCGATGGGTGTAGGGTCAAGTTACCGGTTTGGGCAGGTTCAGGGGTGGCAACAGCCTCAACACACGCATCGCGCTAGTGCTGCACTCGGGCGTTGACGGAAGGTGGACAAAGGTGAGTGACATGACAACTACCAACGCATGTTCTGGTTGCCTTGTTAGGAAGGGCAGCCTTCAAGAGAATTCGCATCGATCACTGGGGGAATATCGTGTGTCATGAGAGCTTCTCGCATTATCATAGACAACTTATCTCGGCGCAAGAAGGCGTCGATGTGTCTTGAACTGATGTACATCCCATCATCCTATGCACTGCGGCTCTTCTACCGCCTGGGCATACCACGGCCGCGACCGCGTCCTCCCATGCCAAGTGCCCTCTGAGCGGCGCCGGGCGGCAGCTGCTGTTGTGGTGCTTGAGCTTGCTGTGACTCTTGGTTTTCTACTCGTTGTTAGCAAGACGCATACTTGTGCGTGAGAAAGAAACGTACTGATTGTCTCGTCAACGCTCAGGATCAAGCAAGCAGCTTCAGTGGCGGCTTGCAGAGCGTTGATCTTGACCAGGCTCGGCTCCCAGACGAACTTCTCCAGGTTGTTTGCGACGCTCTCCGTCTTGAAGTCCACGCCGGCCCAGGTGTTGCCCTTCCTGTGCTCGACACGCAGCCTGTTGAGGATGTCTGTGGCGTCGACGCCAGCGTTGTCGCACAGCTGCCTAGGGATAACCTCCAATGCCTTCGCGAACGCCTTGATGATCGGTTGCTGCTTGTGCGGAATCTTTGTGTCGGCGTAGTTGTGAAGGTACGATGAGATCTCCATCTCAACGGCACCGCCACCTGCTACAATGTTCCTGTTTTTGATCGCGCGCTTGACGATCATGATAGCGTCGTGCAGACTGCGCTCGACCTCAGCAATGAACTGCTCGGCGCCTCCGCGCAGCACAAGTGTGCAGGTCTTCGCCTCGGGGCAGCCCTCGAAGAAATTGAAGCGCTCTCCACCAATCTGTCGCTCCTCGAAATTCTCGCAAGTTCCAAGGTGCTTCTCGCTGATATCAGAGCAGGTTGACTGAACGCTGGCGCCAGTCGCGCGGCATACACGGTCGAGGTCGTCCGCTGCGACTCGGCCAGCGCAGAAGATGTCGCGGTCGGCGAAGTACTGTGTTGCGAGATCGCCGATGGGCAGCTTGCTGAGAACCACCTTCGCGCCCGTCTTGTACAAAGCCTCCATCTTGTTGTAGATAATCTGCCACTCAGCGTCCACGATGGCCTGGTATTCTGAGACCTGCTCCACCCGCACCTCAGCGTTGTCCTTCTCGCTCTTGAGCTCGAGCTCCACGTTCAGGCAGACAATCTTGGGGTTCGTGAACGACTTCGGTTGCTGCTCGAATCCGGCGTACGAGAAGGTCTTCTTGAATGCGACACCGTTGACGAAAAGCGAATCCTGGAGAGCACCACCTGTGATCTTCTTGACGCCGATGAGCCTCTCGTTCAGCTCCTCCTGGTCCAGGGTCAGAACGGCGTCTACAACCATCTTTGTGAAGAAGTCGGCGTTCCTGTGAATCAGCTTGCTGCTCATGGCAGTCGCTGCAAGCTTCTGCAGGGTGTCGCGCTGGTTGCCCTCCGCTGTGTCTACTGCAATCTCCACAATCTTGTTGACGGCCAGGTTTGATGCTCTCCTCAGACCCTTCATGATGGTCTGGCTGCTGACACCCTGCTCAACGAAGTCCTTGATCTCCTTCAGGATCTCTCCAGCGATAACAACCACGGATGTTGTACCATCACCAACTTCGGCGTCTTGCGATCGTGCGATGTCGGTGAGAATGCGAGCGGCGGGGTGAACGATATCGAGGAGCTTCATGACCGTTGCGCCATCATTTGTGATTGTCTGCCTTCCATTTGCGTCGACCATGAGCAGATCACCGCCGTAGGGGCCTAATGTGCCCTTGATGGTGGACTGTACTGCCAGACAAGCATTAATGTTGGAGATGATCTGTCCACGGCCCTGGGACTGGTCGGTGCCTGTCAAAGTCAGTGTCTCCAAGACCCTCAAAAGCTCCAGGCTGCTCACCCTCGCGCAGCACCACAATTGTTGGTGTCTGACCGCCGAAAGACATTTTGTGAAGGCGTGAGACGGGAATAGAAGTCGAAAGGGATTACGCAAAGCTCAAAGACTTGCGAATGCTAACACAAAGATTCTAGGGGTATCGGGCGAACACTGCGTAGCTGTGTTGTCTCCCCCCACCAAACGCGTACCAGTGGTAAATTTCAAGAAGCGCGGGCGGAAGAGAGTCCGTGCGCTGCGCACGGCCGTCCAGGCACCTTCCTAATGTACGCCTTAATGCAGCAACGACGTGGAGAGTATCTTCAGACATCTACAGGCGGATTACCATCTAGTTCTTACGGTCGGTCTTTTACAGTCTCTTCACTTCGTGTCGATACTTCACTTGTCCCGGCGGTACTACCTCGAATATTGTTCCTCGTGATCGCGCCAAGCGCACCGTCCCCAGCACCTTTGCACGTGCTGTGGCTCACCTCCCTCGTATTGTCCTCCACTCTTCTCCAAACTTCTTCTCCGTTCTCTTCTACACATCGCTTCTATCATGACAGCAAAGTCTCGTACCAAGAAGGTCAGTCCATGATACTCGGCGCCAGCAAATCTGAAACACGATCTGATGGCGGGACAGGTGACACCTACTTCGAGGGCTGTTTCGGACGACATTTGCATGCGCCGGCTGGACCGGTACTCTAAGGAATCCGTCGAGAAGCAAATATCAATTCCGGAAACTATCACGGCCTTGGACACCTATCCACCATTTTTGAGGATCCCATCTGAGATTCGCCGCGAAATCCTCAGATATGTTCTTCCATCTTCCAATGGCCGATTTGTCCTCTACACTGATTGCGATTCGACTGTAATCAGCAAAACGTGGAATCGCAAGTGCAGACCGCACCCCGACAAGCACCTCAGACTCGACATCTTCCGGACTAGCCGCCTCATCTATCACGAGTGTCTCTCCGTCATGTACTCGGAGAATTTGTTTCACTTTTACGCCTTCAATTATTTGCCTGTACTCGATTTCATACGACATCTGAGCCCCGAGGCAAAGAGTTTGGTACGGAAAGTACGGCTCACGCCCCTCACGGACAAGCAGAACGACCCTCCAGCAAGCCATGACATCTTTTGTACGGTCATACATGACTCGCTCCCTGGGCTCAACGAATTGCAGGCCGATCCGGTTGTCTTCTTCTAGCTTCTTCCATCACGAAGTTCCCCTTTTCCAAACATTTTGTCAAATAGACCACGAGCATTTTCACAAGCGGGCGTTTCGGCACAATGGCGAGATGGCATATTGGCGTTACCGGAGTTTGAATACCACCTTCTTTCAGAAATACCAACAATACTGGTCGGGCCCGTGCCGGCAACTACACCTCTGGATCAATTTCTCAAGATCGACTGCATGACCAAGAGCCGCTTGACGGAGAGTCATGGATGGATTTCCCACTCGCATACAGACCGATGCCACATATCGCTGCGCCAATCCAGAAAATGGCGACGTTGAGAACTGTCAAACTCATCTTCTTCCAGTTCGCAGTGTAGTTGCCCCAGTTCAGGTACAGCCAGAAATAGCCGCTCATGCCATAAGTGAACCAGGCAGCGAACAACGCCGAAATCAGACCAAGCAGGGAATTGAAGTTGGGGATGCTTTCAGCAATAATCCATGCAATGACCCAGAGTGCCAAAGTAATACCGGCCCAAGAGCCGATTGCAAGCCAGGTACGAGAACCCATGTGTCGGGTTCCACGGAAAATTCGCACGTAGATGTACTTTGCTGCAACGTGTCCGTAGATGACACCGGCTAGTAGAATCTACAAATGTCAGTCGAGGAATGCTCCGAATGATGCATGATGACATACCGTAGGCAGCGCAATACCATACGCGACTTTGACCACTACTCTACTCGCGCTTCCCAACGCAGGACTCGCAACATCTACACCAGCGTATCGATACACCACAATGGCAACAACCAGATACATGGTAATGTCGGTCGCCTGTAGCATGAACAAAGCTTTCGGAAACTCGCTGGGATCCCGGAACTCCGAGATGAAGGAGAAAAAGGCGACATGCCCAGCGTACGCAAAGATGATGTTAGTCACGGCCAAGAAAGCTGGCGCGAAGCCCGGTGAGTAGGTAGCCGCCAGTCTGAGGTTTGGCTTTGGCTCGATCCCTAACGCGATCATAGTGACGAAGACCGCGCTGCAGATGCTGATGAACGAGACAATGCTGAGGTACGAGACCTTCTTGAGCGTCCGAGGGAGGGTGAAGATCCAGAGCACCACGAAGCCGACAACACCCCAGACAATGCTACAAGTCGCGTTCCCGGTGATGGCGTTCATTGCGATCGTGAACGTAAGAATGTGCGAACCCATGACTGCAGGCGTCAGCACATGCATCTCGACGACTACCTTTGACATACCGAAGATCAGGAATATGCTTTGCGCCGCGCCACCAAGCTCGCGTCCGATAGGACCCCACATGACTTCTAACGCATCCGCGAGATTGTGGACGCGCGGATACGCCGCCTTGTACTGGCCAAGTACGTAGCCCGTGTACGTCGCTAGCAGGCCCATGGCAACGATGAGAACGATCCCCGGGACAAACCCGATAGTCGCAAGAACAGAAGGCAGCGACAATATGCCTAGCGATATGGTCTCCGCAATCATGATCAATCCAGCTTGCCTGCCCAGATAAGCACTCTCCAACCATCCACGTAGTAAGACTCACCACCACCGCAAGGTCCGGTACTTGACCTCGTTATCGCCTTCATCGCCAAAAGGATCCTCATCGTGGGACCCTGAACGCCTCTTCTGCTTCTTTTCAACGTCTATGTTGGGCTGGGTCTCTAAGTCGCGGCTTGTGGCGCGGTTGCTGCCGAGTTCGTGGCTTGTGAGATCCCGCTCACTCTCGGCTTTCTCGCTGAAGTCGTCAAACGCGGACCGCATATCCTCTGGAGCAGGATGCATGCCGCGGCGCACTGGTGGACCGGTGCGTAACGTCTCGCGCATATTGGCAGTGTGTGTCAAGTCTTGGATCGAGTGACGTCTTGCTGAGAATTGTACGAAGTCAAATTGCTCGCATGCAGACTCTGACTGAGAAGTCTGAGAAGGTATCCACGATGCTCGACGTCATTTCGGTTCACTGGAGTTGAATTGGTAGTCATCATGGTGATCAGTGGTTCGCTGGACCCTGATGATGCAGCCTTCCAGTCAGCGCAGAGTCTGAAGCTTGATACGTAATACGGCATCACTGGCTTAACCGCCAACCTCCGAACAACAATGCACGCAAGAAGCAACGGTGTGTCACGGAGAAAAGTCAACTGGACATGATGGTGACAGCGGCTCCGCATAATGCAGTGTCGTGCTGGACGTGGTGCTGCCATAATGTGGAGGAAGGACGCACAGATCAAGCAAGGCCTAAAGCTTATTTCGGTTAAGCTTTAATCCCACGAGGCACTCACGGCTGGCACTCACGTGTTGGCAGACTTCTGCCAGCAATAATAACTCCCTGGCGGAATAAGCACTCTTCCACTGCGTCTGGATTCTCTCGGATCCGAGCGTCGGTGTCACAATGGTTGGTGTTGTATCCGAATCAGTGTGAGATCGTGAGACTCGTGTTACTTCAGATTTGTGGATTCTGAGTGCCTCAAGCAAGACATCAAACTCAAAAGAACGAGTGCTTATTATTACCTCTACAACCAATGGGAGCAATGCTTCCGAGTATCTAGCCCACCGTTCACGCGCTCCGCGCGCAGCTCTCGGCATGAGGTGTGCACGCGAGGTGGATATGTTGGGCTTGTTATCGATACTTGGCGTTCATGCCATGGTACCAATCGTACGATCTAGTGCAGTATAGTTTGTATGATATAGCGGACTAATCGGTTTGATCCGTCGTGCCATGTTTCTCGTCTGGAGTTGCCGTGAAAGATGCATGAACCTGTGGTCTGTGGGGCCTAGTTTCAAGGTACGGGCACGCGGCATTGAGAAAGGTATGCTAGAGAAGGACGCGTATACTGCTACAAATGGATTGATGAACAGGCCTGGTCTTGGTGCGAAGGGCGTGTACGGAGCGCTCCTGCGAGATGTGGTCGAGCTCTGCGTTCGGGGGTGAAGCGGTGTTTCGTAACTTTGAGTTTCTTGATTCGATACGTGATATCGTCGTGGGTGATGCAGAGCATACTCAGGTCCTGAAAGACCAAACCCACAGTGCCCAAATGTCCAAGTATGTACGCCAAATCGACCGGTATATACAGCATGCCTTTCAACGCCAAGATGCGCCTTGATGTTTTCCCTACTGTCCCTGTGACCGAATCTCATTTGGCGCACACGTCTCGTTCGGTGGCAGTAGTCGATGATAGCTCTCCTCGCCCGCCAAGTTCGCCTCCCTGTGTTCCAAGAACGTGCGTATCCGCTCGTCTCGATCGCCACTCATGGTCGCATGTCGACTCCTCTGATACACACCACTGGCCTCGCGATGGATCTGATCTCTTCTCTCCACAACGTTGGCATGAAAGCCGCTGAATCTCGTGCCCTGCATCACACCGCCAATCGCTACAAACGCAAAGATCAGTGACATGAATGTGAAATTGCTCATTTGCACCACGCGCTCCTTTTGCCCGTGAGACGGGTCGTTCTCGCCGTACCACCGCTCCCAGTCTTCCCATGTGGCGTTTGAGCGAGGATCGGAGTTCCAGCGCTTGCGGTCGAATTCCCAGTCATACGGATTGCGGGAGTCTGCGGCCGAGGTCGGTGTGCGGTGATGGCCCGCCCAGCCGGCGCCCCAGGCATCGTACGCTCTCCGTTTCTCGGTGTCTGAGAGGATGTCGTGTGCGGCGACGAGCATGCGATACCGTTCTAGCCGGACGGCGAGAGGAAGTGTGTATGTGGAGGAGCCCGGGTGGCAGCGGTCCGGGTGATAGAGCTTGACAAGGGCATAGTAGCGGTTCTTCTTGTACGGATCGCCCTTCTTGCAATTCAAGATTTGGTACGGAGTTGGCGTCGAATGCGGGCGCATGGGCTCAGGCCAGCTGAGCAAGTCGGCTTCATCACTATCGGCGTGCGTTGCAAAAGTCCGGCGTGGTGTCGTGTGCTGCGAACTCGGCGATGTATGACGACATGAGTGTGGCGAGGCGTGAGACGAGTAGAGGGGCGTAAAGGCGTTGGCGTAGGACGAGAGGAGGATGGAGGATTTCTTAGGCAGCATCCTCGCGCGAGGTCGTCTGCAGACGGGTGAGCATCTCCAGATGTTGTTCTTTGAGTACAGTCAGGTACTCGAACCGTGGTGGGTGAATGCTAGTGGCGGGGATAAGGCCGCGGCCATCGATCGAGCAAGGGACCAGCCGGCAGGAGCTGCCTCTAACCTGCTCTAATCTGCTTACAGCATGCAGCTCCTTCGTGCAGATAACATGCGCAGCGAGCCCTTCATCATGCTCAACTGCCTTCACAGGCGCAATCCACGCCGTTGTGTCAGGCAGTAGCCATTGATGTAGACCCGGCCTCTTCCGCGCCCCTCCAGTCGCTCCACGCGGCACGCGAACGGGCGCTGCGGAGCTTTTGCGCGCAAGGTTTATATGGTTCACTGCAAGTTTGATCTCACCTCTTAGCTTCCGGCTGCACCTGCATGTTCTGTATGCAACCCTTACTTTTTGGGCAAACGCATAAAATACAAGCCTAAAGCAGTTGGCTGCCACTTGTAGACACGGCGTTGAGTCTGGGTAAAGTGGGCATAGCTGTGGAGTCCTTGGTATAAGACGTTTGTGTATCGTTTGCGCTTGCTGAGGTGCGCCTGCTTCTTATGTGCCGTTGCCTCCATTAGCTTGCACTCCATTCGACAAGATGCCTGCTGCGCGAGGCCGCCAGGACTCAACCATGGGTGACCTGGAAGACAAGTTGGCCGCCACCCTAGCTCGTGGATTCGACAGCAATGGCCAACCGCGTGAGGGCTTCTACAACCTCACTCGTCGAATGGAGAACGAAGAAGAGGAGCAATTCGATGTCGACCACACAATCCAAGACTTCCTAGTGTACAGGGCAACAGATGCTACCTTCGAGTGGTATGCCATGTCAGATAAGTGGGAGTCTGACCTACCCAACGCGCTTATCACAATGACTGCTGGTGAGTGGTGATATCGAGATGGCGCTCATGTGGATACTGATGTTCTAGAATGGAGGTTATTCCTCTCACAGAAGCATCAAGGTCGAAGGCTAGGAAGTGTGGCAGCTTTCCGATCACGGTTGCTGCAATTCCTTCTATTGTTGACCCACCGATACCATCCAACGCAGACCTGGACCAGTGGGGACTCTCTACAAAAATTGCAGCAACAAAACAAGGCTCGTATGGCAGTATGGTCGGATTCATATGGCCTTGAGCAGAAGTACACGACCGCACAACGCACCTTGGACGACGGGGCAATTACCTCCGCTCGCCAGCGTCGTGCATCAGAACTAAACTTGCCTTCCACTTTCTCTTTTGGCCAAATCAGTGATCTAGGTCGGCCTGCGCTTGACCAGCTACTTCCAGTGTTCATTGAGCTCACAGCTGCACGCACTCGCCTCGGAGACGACTGGGAGCCAACGTCTGACTGGTTCAACCTGGCTGGTCAGTTCATGTTGCAGGCTGTCATCGATCAATATGTGACCACCGGTCACTGCTCTTCTGAATGTTTTACGGCAATATTCGCGTTTGGCAATCCTGGTGCACAGCGCGAAGGTGAGGGAACCGATATCACCGCTATGCGAAGCTTATTCTGCACTGGGGATGCCACTCGAACAGAGCTCCCTGAGTGGAAAGGGGTTAGGAGCAACTACATCAAAATAGTAAGCACATGTGACGATAGCACTGGAGACAGCTGACTGACGTTATTAGGCAAATGACGCCTACAGCATGCTTCAGAATAGAGAAAACTGCTACCCATACGTCAAGTTTGAGAGCAGCCTCCTCTCATTCCTGCGACACCTGCATGAGAGCGCGACTAAGCCTGATATTGTGCAGGTGGAAGAAGGTCGCATTAGCGTCGACGGCAACGAGCTGTCCGAACTAGAGTCGAGGGACGTCATTAACCGCATGTGGCTTGATGTATAAGGGTACTGTTGTGGTTCCTACTTCGGCATCTTTTTTCGAACGTGCTCTCTGCACGGCGTTTCATTCTTAACTGCATTTATCCAAATAACAAAAGTTAGGGCAACGTATGACAGGTTCGAGATTGACTTGTCAGAAGCCTTGGCCCCTTGTGAAGTCCTCGTTGAAGTTGCCCCAAAGCAGTTGATCCTGGAAGTCGATACCTACAAGCTGAGTAGCGACATCGAATCCACTTTGATCACCAGGGTAAGAATCGAAGAAGGAGTGACTGTTGTTGAGAAGAGTCGGATTTGTCAGGCTGAAGGCAGTCGAATCTGCTAGCTCGGGTAGAGCGGGATTGTTATGATTTCCGGTGAGGGAATGCGGCCCTCTTGTGCGGCCTAGCTTTCGCTCTCTGAGCAACGCCAAATTGCTTTGCGTCTTGTCTGCGATCTTCCACGAGACAGAGAGCTCCTTCAGGCTTTGAAGGCAGAGGTCGACGTTCGTGGCAGCAGCTCTTCCGCAGGGGCTCTCCGGCTCAGTACTTGCAACCTGCATAAGTACCAGAGCCGCTGATAGCAAACAATGAGTAGCAGAGACCGCACTCAGACAGAAATCTCCGAAAGTCTTCCGGTAGGCTCTCGCCACAGCACACATGTTGGTCGCTGCGTCGTAGCATGCGCAGCTGGCTTTCTTGTCTAGCAAACTGAACCCTTCAGAACTGGATGATTTTCCGCGTGCCTTGCTAGCCAGTACACCATTCGCGAGAAGTATGACTGCGGTGTGGAAGGTCATATGGAGTGTGTAGGCTTGTGGAAAGGTATTGGCTCGTCCGCCGACCTCCAGTCTGAGAGTGTCGGGAAGGTCATAGAGCCAGTTTTGCAACTCGATAAGGGTAGAGTTGAAGAAAGATTCTCGATGTGGTCCTGTATGTGACGGTTGTGGTACGTATCTGCACGTCGTCAGAGGATCCAGTAGAGGAAATTTGCCATGCTTACAGTCCAAGAAGAATGCTTTCGAGAAGCTGATTTTGCGTAGCGTGTGCACGGAGTAAGACCGCCGTCCGGTAAGTCCGGACGCCCATATCGCTACTGTCATCGCCATTTGTAGAAGGGCACGGGAGCTTCACAGCACCTTGCACTTTCTGCCGCCTTCATTAAATTTCACTCTTCGGAAAATATACTGTAATCGGGCGATACTGCTTACTAGCATTGTGCACACTCTGCCCGAGTATGTTGCATGCAACTTGTCCGTGCAGTACAAAGCCCAGTATATCTGCCTCCGCAGACCAACTTCTTCAGCGGACATTGAGCCTAGACCAAAGGTGCCGTCGAAGTTCAAACCCATGTCAAGAGCGAGTCTGTGAGCTGTCCCCTGGTGAAGCCATGCTATAGCATCAGCGCCCCTGGCCTGTAGTAAGGTCAGTAATGGTGTATATGTGCTCATGTTAGACTAAGAGACTCACAATATATAGATAGATCATGATGGCCACAGCCTGAATCGTCGTCAGAGTGGGCGATTTGAGGTCGAAGTGGAGTAAAAGCTCTGCTTCTGTGACAAGCTGGTCTCCAGCTGTATCTGGGTCCAATGGATCCGTACGAATCTCAATTCTTTTTGAGAAGCGCGACCCTGCTGCAAGGACGCAAGTCAACAGCAGCGGACTGAAGTACCTTCCACTGCTCTGTTGCAGGTGCTCTCTGAACAAATGCTCGTTAAGAACAGGAAACCAGGGGTTTTGCCATATGAAATACAAATCGATGAGCTCAGCCTGGAGGTCTTCGTCGATGTGAGAAAGGAATGTGGCAGGCAATGATACATGAGAGTCGGGAAGAACGATAACCTCGTTAACGCCGTCCGAGTGGCCTCTCAGGAAGACCTGGGGATGCTGACTGGTGCCGTGTACTGCACGTGTAAGCCTCTGAGTGCAGTTATGTGGAACCCTGGCTTACAATGCTGGAAGTCTAGACGACCACTTGTGGGACCGAAGTAATGGCATTCCCCATCTCCATCGAAGGTGACCGATTCATCGAGGGACAGTGTACCCTCGAATGCTGCACAAAGCTCTTCAAACTTGGTAGAGCTCGGGGTATCCACGTCCGCTTGTCTTGCACTAAGACCCGCTTGCTCAGCACGATGTTGAGCAACGGCCTTATCAACATCGATTGAATGCGCTCGCAAGATGCACTCTAGCACTTCAATGCGATCACGCAGAAGCTGCACATATGATTTTGAGGCTGGTTTCCGTCCATCGCTGGCCGTACTGTATTGGCAATTGATGGTCTTCTTGACGCATGACAAACAGCTAGGTCTTGCGCCGTCGCACTGTATGTGAATTTGGTTAATCACTGAGTTGTGCAATTTAGCCACAGGTGATGGACGGAGCCAAGTCTGGAGGTGCTTACCTTAGCTCGTCTTTGGCGACAAGGCTCGCAGGCCTTCGACACGTATTTACCGCGCTTCGTGCTGTTACTGGTTCTGACACCGCGTGAGCCGCTTTGTGAGGGCATGATGGAAGTCGAAAGGACACATTGGTCAAGACGAACAAAGGTTGTTGGTGGCTCAAGAGTGCAGGTGCAGACAGACGTACGCTAAAAAGTGGGGCGCTTTGAAATCGAGGAAGTTGCATCCAAGGACTCCAAGCCCACAACACGAACATCTAAAGAACGAAGCCTTCGTCATCATGTGATCTCGTCATGCCCAGAATCCGCCGGCCAACTATTGTACGTCATCGGACCAACTCTCCTGGACGTAGGAACTTTGTACGAAGTAGAAGTCCGGTGCGGAATGCGAATTCCGGCGCAATGCTAGAGATATAAGAATGTGGGGTGTAGCATTGTCAATATATACTCCTTCCACGACATGTCTCATCTCCAGTACTACGCATACAAAGGAGTCGGAGAAAGGAACAGAGTGACGTACAGCTACAGCCAGGTAGTCAGAATTGGGGACCGCATCGAGTGCTCTGGGCAAGGTGAGCACGAACCTGTTAGCACAACATGATCTCAAAGATTGCTTAGGTGGTTGGGATCGCGAGACCGGGGAATACAACACCGAGATCAAGGCTCAGATCGACCAAGCCTTCGAGAACGTCGATCATTGTCTCAAAGACGCCGGCGGAAAGGGGTGGTCGCAGGTCTTCCGCATCAACTCCTATCATGTCCCATTGAACAACGAAGCCCTCGCAGCAATGACAAGAAACTTTGCGAAGTGGATGCCGGACCATAAGCCGCTTTGGACATGCGTTGGGGTGACTAGGCTTGGGGAGGACGACATGCGTGTAGAGATTGAAGTTGTAGCGCACGATCCGAAATGAATGGAACAGTCGGTATGAAGGGCAGCCTGTCCTTTACTAGAGACGCAGTCTAAAGACGTCAGCCTCGGAGAAAGTCCGCAGCAAGTGTGTAGATTGCGCGAGAACAAGTGTGTGTGGACGGCATTATTTGTTCTACTTTACAATTCTTCTACGTCGCCCATTGATCACACCTTCAAATGAGGGCATCCGAGCATGACCATTAGGTTTGGATGGTTTCTCCTCTTTCTCACCAAGCTGCCTCCAGAGCTCGCCGATACTGACTCGCTTGGCAGGAAGCATGCTATACTGCAGACTGTACAGGTTCCGTCGGTGGATGGGAGGCACGAACTGCCCTGACGCAAGGCTTAGGAAGACGCTTGGCGAAAAGTAGTGCTTCTGTATGCGATTGCCGAGCTCGGAGTAGGAGTGGAACATGGCGCCAAGTGGCAGGGGTACAGACTGCGGTCGTTTCGTTAGTAAAGAATGTCATCGATGATGAGTGCATCGTACCTTCAGATGTATGTATGCTGTCGGTGCAGACTCCAGGCTATCTTGAGGACACGTTTTGCTGTTCGTGGGATCATATAGCTTGAAACATATGCCACCTGACCCAAGTTAGCAAATTCGTTATATAGAGAGACCATGAGCACTCACCAGGTAGGCGACGCGAATCTTTGAGCCTGAGCATAACCGCAAAAAGAGGGAAGTGGTTCAGACAAGCAAGTCCAATCTCGAGCCCCGCTTTCAGCGCGATAACTCCTACTCTCGCACTTGCAAATGTCAAGTAGAAGACGAACACTGTTGGTAGCAGAAAGAACTGCAGTGTGAACAAGATCGTTCCCAGCAATAGCTGATCAAGATCATAGTCACAAGAATCGATTCTGTTTCGCAGTATGTTGCGTTTCTTGCCTCGGAATAGGTGGAATAGTGAGATGATGATGGTCAACTGCCAGTGGAAGATGCGAGCAGATGCAATGTAGAACGAGTAGATGTGCAGTGTCAGCAGCGACAGTATGTCCGAGAAGAGCGAAATTGGCATCGTGGCTCCTGCGAAGGCTGAGAATCCAATGACTCGGACAAGGGCCGGTAAACAAGGCCTCAATATGAACATGATTCCTGCAATCGTTAGCTCGCTTTGAGGAATGCATCCATATCCATCTACGCACCAGCCCAATACTCGATGACCCAGAGGAATAAGTCGCCAAGGAAGGCTGCCAGCTCAGTATTGAGTTTCAGACCTCCCGGCGGTGGCCACCCTGTAAGCCAGGAGATCATTCGCCGTAGACCTTCGATAGACCAAGTACTGAAGACGGTGTCGACCTGGACAGCGACAAAAGCTGAGTTCTCGATTATGAACGAGCCCAGAGCTATTCCCATGATGACATCGTTGGCAACAAGCCAGAGACTGTTGTAGAAGCGTATATATTCAGGGTGACTGTTGGTGATGCTCCCCCAGCTAGCCTTCCTTTTGCGCAGAGTAAGGTACTGGATCGGCCAATAGCAGAATTGTTGCAGTCGAATGTCGATCTGCTGAGCCGTCGCTGAGATGTCTTTCAGGGCAGGTGCATCAGGTGATAATCGCCAGTCGAGAGCGCGGAGAATGTACTCGCCCGCTATACGGTGAGCCATCAGACCATAGATGAAGAGTTGTGCGACTACTGGCCACACCCAGACGGTGAAGAGATACCACAAGCTCTCGTACACGTAGTCCCACAGGTTGTTTGCCGATTCGACCACTCGCTCGCTGACGCTCAACGCTCGTTTCATGCGCCTGCCTATCATGCCAATGTTTTGTTGCAAGAGCGCATCTATCTCAGAGGAGCAGTTCACTTGCTCAATGAGAACAGGCAACGCAGCCTCCTTCTGCGTAGGCGGGTGCGCAACCACTTTGTGCAATTTGAGCTTCTCAACAAGTATAGCCTTCTTCCTCTGCCTCTCGGCCTCTTCCGCCTCGTGCTTCGCAAAAGCTGTGTCCCATTGCTCACTGGTGGTCTTGTCTCCGAGAGCAAGTGCAATTGGCGTCAAGGAAAGGTACTGCATGCGTACTGGGTCTGGTCGATCGTAGACAACAACTTGTATGGTTGGAAGAACGTCGGCGGGACAACGCCAGCGCGGCAAGCGGCTCGAAGGGTCGGTGTATGCAGTGAGGAGGTTGTCGTCGAAGTGGCCGGATGGAGTCCTAGGGTTGACTTGGCCCAAGACACTGAGCGACGAGTGTCCGCATCGTGTGAAAAGCTCCTTGACGTCGTGAGGACTGTAGCGCAAAAGAGTGCCTACCGCCAGCGCATTTTCCACCTGACGAGGCTATGCAACGTGAGCCATGTGTGTGCTCGACGTGGTCTCGTCCAAACGTACCTCCACTTCTTGCAGAATAGAAACCACGAAGATGTCTAGCTGCGAGTTCCTGAACCCCACCAGCACACCTGGCAGAGGTTCATTTGGTGCATCTGATGGCCAGAATATGCGCATCAGCCCATTGTGTGTGCCCATGTCACCATCCTGCTACCCCACTAAAATGATCCTCGACGCTTGAGTTGCTCGCGCGCGGATATGCCACCCGCACCGACTCGTGGATGCTTCGATAGTCAGCTTTAGCATCTGCGATTGGCATAGGCTGTACAGACCAGGTCTGTCTCTTCGGTCGCTAAGCGCGCAAAGGGCAGCACGAGCAGGAAGAAGAACAAGGACAGAATCGCGAAGCCCTTCGTAGCTCTAGTGACGACACCGTGATCCCAGGCAAATATCGCAAGCTCGTAGAGGCGTGTGGTGAGGTCCCAGCGTGCAGTCGAATATCCTGCGACGAAGATACCGAGCGTGACAATCGAGAAAGCGTGCATCTACAGCGTCATGCCAAGCAAGGTGGAGTGCGGCGATTCGAGACTCGGAAAGGGACAATCTTTGGCAATCTGCCAGCTTGATCAGATGCGCAGGCTATGAGAAGAAAGCTTCGCGCAGCGCAGAAAGGGGTAGCGCATTGTAAGGTCCATAGCGCTGTCCATGTCACCAAGCATCGAAGTGTCCACGAAACGCGTCAACGCGGAGAAGGGACTCTTCAGCCAATCAGACGCGTCGCACCTCCAGCACGCTCGCCCCGGGGCCACCTGCGCTCACTACCGCTCTTTGAGCACACTTCGTTACTGTTGTGGGATTCCGAGAATAACTGCAAGCACTCACCTTGGCTCGCCTCAGTCACAATGGTCGTTTGCTGCTCGTCGCGCGTTCTTCAAACAAACACTCCGCAGCCCTGAGCTTCTTCATTCTCCCACTGCGTATTTCGTCCGGAATCAACTCTTTTTGCGATCAAACCTGGAAGTTGAGGAGCGTCTACTCACTTCTGCATCGCTATGCATTCAGCTCCAGATCTGGAAGTGGAAGCTGCTGTCAGCGCAGTCGAAACAACTGATTCAACATCCAACGGGCTCACAAAGACCGAAGGCTGCGACGATGAGCGCAACGGAAACGGTGCCGCAGCCGCCGGGGATACCGAGGAGCCCCTGCAGGCGTCACCACTGCCACGAAAAAGAGGCTCTGTTGAGCCGGACGAAGAGCCTGATGCTAAACGAGTGAAGAAGTCTTCAGCATCACCTCAAAATGGCGAAGATAAATCACTTAGAGAAGACACGAGTGAGGCTGTCAATCTGGCGGACAGTGTCACCAAAGACACATGGCAGGGTTTCTGTGAGATTCAGTCAGAGCCAGCATACTTCTCTGCCATTCTCAAGGACATGGGGGTACGAAACATCAAAATCGAAGAGCTCATCTCTGTGCACCCAGAATACCTGCTGGACAACCCAATACCAAGGTCAAGCTACGGTCTTATCTTTCTCTACCAGTACCGCGATCAGGGTATATCTGATCAGCCCAAAGACGCGTCTGGCCATGTATGGTTCGCCAACCAGCTCCCTGCTCAGAACAGCTGTGCAACATTGGGCATGATCAATATCCTTATGAATAACCACGATGTTGAGATTGGAGAACATTTGCAGCAGTTCAAAGACTTCACGAAAGACTTCAATCCTTATCAACGAGGCGAAGCAATCGCCAGTTTCGACTTCGTTAAGAAGATTCACAATTCGTTTGCGAAGAAGATGGACATACTAGAGGCAGATAAGCACCTCTCATACAAAGTCAAGAGATCGAAACGCCTGCTGAATGACAGAAAGGCAAGACGCAAATCTACAGACTCTGCGGCGACCGACGACAGCGCAGAGAACCACGACGATGATGCCAACCACTTCATTGCGTTCATCCCCGTCGGCAACGAAGTATGGATGCTCGATGGCCTGAACTACCAGCCTATCAACATGGGCTCGTTCGACCCAGAACAGGGTCAGGACTGGGTATCAATTGCAGTCGACTCGATTACAGCTATCACGGCTGGGGCAGAGGAAGGCAGTTACTCAGCTTTCACAATTGGACCAGCCAAATTACCATCTCTGCGCAAGCAAGCCTGTCTTGCGCTCAACCACTTCAATTCCACCGAACGGCGTCTTAACGAGATTGCACCTGATTGGAAATCATTCACGATCGATGAGCAGTCAGCTGCATCCCCGCAGATTCTCGGCATCGAAGTTCAGCTGTCTCTATATCCAACCCCGGACACGCTCGCTACTACGATCAACTCCGAAGAGACACAAGACCTACTTGAAAGGCGCACAAGAGTCCTCCAGGATCTCGATCGCCTCAGCGCAAGCATAGTCTCAGAGATGCATGGAGATGCAGACAGTGAACGCATAGCTGCACAGGCACGGTTCGACTACGCACCTGTCATCAAGTTGTGGGCAGAGATGCTGGCAGCCAATGGATGGCTCGAACAAAACATTGACAGGCACATTGAGGGCAAAGCCGGGCAGAAGGGCAAGAAATGAGGATGTTTCACAAGGATTTGAGAGTGTACAAAGCAGGAGATACCCAGATGAGCAATTACACTACGGCTTCTACCAATATTGTGCGTCCGTGATAGCGCCAGCACCGCGGTCCCACACACAAGGTCCGCAAGGCCATCAGAACCTCTCAGCAGTAAGAAAGCGTCACTGTATCCATCAGCTCCTTGCTGTTCACTCCACGAATACAGACTTGCACTTACCACTCCAGATAATATACTTTCCAAACGCCATCGCAACCCAATTGCCCTTGCCGGTACCACTAGCAATCTTCGCCCAGCACTTGTCGCCATTGATCGTCTCGGGACCATCACGCGTAAGCACTGTAGCGAGATCTTGGTCCCTTTGGCGAACTGCCCGGGGGCGGAACAGGAGGGTTTGGGACAAGTGCGGTAGCGAAGTCACAGACTGGCATTCGCCTTTGCTAACTTCAATGCACATAATCGCAGGGCTTATCAGACTAGCACCAACGCAACGACTCCAGCCACACTCAAAGCAAGTCTAACTGTGACTTGCCAGCCTGGCGCGACATTCTCCCATGGCTTTCTGCCAAGCGCCTGACTACCTGCTTGTGTGTTGTTCGGTGTCACACACACGAACAGCACTTCAGAATCGGAGGGCTCAGGTACGGTGATGACAAACGGAACGACCTGCTGAGCAAATTGATCGTACGCCGACGCTGGCTCTTCCCCGAAGAACGAGTACGTGCCTTCTGTTCCCGCTGAGCTGAACGGGGTTTGGTAATCGTCCGGAAGGTCAACACCTGCGAGCGACGGGTAGTTACAAGTATTGTTGGGGACCGAGAATCGGGTTGCTGTCCCGAACGTCAGCAACACTCCGGGTACTAGGTGAATAGACTTACGAGTCCAGTCATTTCCGGAGATACTTCCACACCGTTCCCTTAAACGCTCTTGCTCATCTCGACTGCTAGGCCAGAGCTGCGGACATCTCATCTCCGCAGCAACCGGATTCTCTTCATTGTATAGACGTTCCCACAGATAGCCCATGCATTGGGTGCTGAAGACTCCTGCACAGCGGTCGCCGGTAGATGTGGCATTGAGAGCCGAGAATTGGTATAAACAGACGCTGGCGTTCTGCGCATCGTCTGGAACGCTGAGAAAGCTTTCACGAGAGAACCTACTGCTGCCTGGAGCTGTGTTGTTGACTTACGAACTGTTGTTAGCTGTGCCGGCTTGGAGCTAGTAAGAGGTATCATACCTAGCACTGAGAGGTACCATGGATCCTGATCTCTGAAGGAAAAGCCCACGCTACCAGTAGAATTGACTGAAGCGCCAGGGGAGGAAACTTCAGCTATGCTGGGCGTCCCTCGAGTGAATGGACAGGTGAGGTCTGTTGCGTTGATACCCTGCGCCAGTACTGGTGTCAAGGTGCTTGCTGCAATGAGGAAATACCTAGACATCATGATGTATAGTTTGGATTTTGGATGTTGTGAAGAGCTAGATCCGGAATTTCAATTCCTGGGCTTCCCTTCAGCTCTTCTTGTATGGAAACACAATATGCCTGCTGCGGCTTCAGTCAGTAAGGCTTCCACCCTTGGCTATCGTCACTCGATGTATTAGCCTAAGGCTTATGGGCACACATGGGTTGCCTGACCAACAAAAGTCTTGGTGTCAGCTTCGGGAAGCGCTTTCCCCACAGTAGATTGGTCGGGGATCGGCAGGTTCGGGTCGTACCAGTCTGGGCAGTGGCTGAGAGCTTTTCAAGTGAGTTGCGAAGGATCGACCGCAAGAAGAAGGAATAAATGACAACGCCAGCCTTGTCATCAAAAGGCAAGGCTACAGGGATGTTCTCATATAACAGGTAATCAGGCTTCTTAAATTTATGAGCTTCAGCAACGACTGAGCTTGCCATGTACGTAGATTCGCGTCGACAGAGCAAGTATGAAACCCAACACTGCAGCGACTGCCATACAGGTACTTCCTCCAAGTATGGCAAGAAAACCAGCGCCTGACTTCCAAGGGATCTTGTTTGGAGGGACTCTGCTTCCAGAGGCTATGTTATTCGGCGTCACACATACCAAGTGTGCCTCGTTGTTGTATCCTTGTGCAGTACACTGCGATCCCGACGCAACGAAGCTTGAGACAATACCAAAAGTTGCTGGCTGATTACCCAGCAAGTCGTACTCAGCCGTCGCATTTTCGAGAGCATATGGTCCCGCGTACGGACCGAAGCTCACCGGTGTCTGACTGATGTAGCTTTCTGGGATACGAGCAGGTAGCCCAATACAAACACACGAGGAATTGGAGACATACACCATGGGTTGGACTGAGGAGAACCTCAGAACATGCAGATTCCATCCAAATTTGGACAGAATAGGACTCACCCTCCCAATCAGTGAACTGTCCCTCACCGCATCCCTCTGTGCGCCGCTTTTTGATCCGAGTCGGTATTTGGTAATCCTTCACACAAGCCGCCAGGGATTATAGTGCTGCTGGACGCGTTCTGCACCAGGTACTCCGCGCAAGAGTCGCTGAGTACACCTGCGCACCCCGTGTTGTTCGCTCCATTGCCAGTAGAAGTAGCGTTCTCAGCCGGAAACGTGTATACACAAACACTAGTGTCAACATCCGGTGCAGTACTCACATAGCCAGACAAGTCAAAAGCCTAATCGGGAGGGCTAACCGAGATGTTCCGGCCTCGCAAGATGTCTTTCAGAAGAAGTGTTACGTTATTCCAAAGCCATGAGACGCTGCCAGTCGAATTGAAGGTCGTCGTTTTGACTTCGGAGTTGTGAGTGCTCTTTTCCGTGTTGCAAGTTGTATTCGTGCTGTTTTGTGCAAGGGACGGCGGGATTGCCGCAATCAGGAATAGAAAGAAGGACGAATCCCACATGTTGAGTGATCTTCGGCTCTTGGAAAGTTGCATTCGAAAAAAAGCTTGTTTGCGCCTTCCGAATTTATTCTCCCGGGGCTTCAGAGCTGCATCGACGCTACTCCGGCAACAGCCGTATTTGATCTCTTTACTTCTGTCATTCTACCGCCACAGCATCGGATATTTGGGAGGCCTGAAAGTGAAAGTTGTTGTTTTGGGCACCGCCTTAGCTCTCATTGAGCAAGGCCGCACAGCCTTGCGGACTTAACATGTCACTGATCAACAACGCTAGACGTGCGGAACTAGATCCTGCTCTTTGAGTGGACGCAATGCACAAGATCAGTTTCCATAAGATTTCAGTGTCCTAAAGCACGAGACTGCAAGAACAGCGATATGTATCGTCGTCAACGTCAGTGATGCTTGAAGCTACTTCGCTCTTGGATTGACTCGTGTAGGAGCAGCAGACTAAGAAATGACCTTCCTCGATGAGAGGAGCCACCACAAGTCGGGACAGGGCAATCTAAACTTGACGACATATACAGTCAGACGTCTACTCGAAGGGATTTCTACACGGTCAGCACAAGTCTGAGATTGCCAACAGTGTTGGGGTTACAACACGAGCATCAAACCAATCGCAAAAGCCGTCCAAACGCTCAACCCCCAAGCAGCCTTCCAGGTCGCGCTAGCGTCTGATGTCTTCCATGGTGTCTTATTTCCAGGCAGAGAGCTCCCAGACTGTGTGTTGTTGGGCGTTATGCACACGAAAGAGACATCCTTCTGTACTGTATTGTCGGCCTGGAATGTAGCAACAACAGCAAAGGTCGTGGATTGAGTAACGCTCAAGTTGTTAGCCAAGCCGTTGTGGTAGACCTGGCTTTCGTAAGGGGATACCGATATACCGATCTGGTGAGAGAGGTAGTTGTCAGGTAGATCGACACCAGAGAGTTGGTCGTACGAGCAGGCAGCTGAAGCGTTCCCGACGTCTCAAATTGCTAGTCGGCCTGTGTGAGCGTACATAACTGAAACTTGGTACATATCATGACTTACGCAGTGAGCTGAAGCGTATTCCCGTATCTCCACATGCTTCTTTCCTTCGTTTCTGCTCCTCGTCTGTGAATGGGGGAGGTTGCAGCTAGGAGTCGTGCTGCCGATCCCACTGGTGTTGTTCAGAACCGACTCTCGGAGATACTCAATGCATTTTCCGGTAAAGACACCACCACATCCAACAGCTCCGTCAATGTCGCCCGTAGAAGATGCGTTCTGTGATCCAAATTGGTACACGCATGCGCGGGCTTCTACGCCATCAAGAACGCTAAGAAAAGGCCACGAGATCGTACCTCCATTGTCCCTGCTTAGAATGGTGTTGTTCACGAGGATGGAGATGTACCAAGGCTTCATATCATCCCGGTTGATGTTCGCGACGAGGGGCCATGTGAGGGAATCGCTGCCAGTAGAGTTGACGGACCCCGTTGCAGCCTTGTGCTGGCGTTCCCAGCTCCCTGAGCAGATGTCATTGTTATTACCAGTATTGTTCTGAGCGAGGCCGAGTCTGCTCAGGAAAGTGCCGATGATCAGGATAGATGAGGGCATATCGAATTCCAATCGGTAGGCGAGCAGGATTGTTGGGTGTCGAATGCTGTAGAGTCCAGGGTTCGAATCACTCTCTCGATTGAAGGACGAACTGCAGTCCTGCTGGAGCCTCTTCAATGCAAACGCCAATGTGAGATGTCGTCATGTCGATGTAGTTGCTGCTTCGCCTTACAACGCCAGCGAAGATCATCGGTTGCCTGAAGACTGTAGCGCAGTCTCATCGAGAGGCTACCGGAACCGCGGGAAGTGCAGGCCAACACAGCCTCGTGATCGTCGAGTGTCAGATCTGCACGATCATGGCCCAGTCAGGCGTAGAGCGGCGCGCCTGGGTCGCCTTTCGCCTTGGGCACCATGGGGGAGCGGCAGGGAGCCGGCTTGGCGGTGATTGTAATTATGCGATTGTATGAATTCCATGCAGCCTAAGAGAGCAGATTTCTTGTAGAGCTTCGCTATTTTGAGAATGTGTGGTGGCAGGTAGATGGAAAGAGGCGTCGTGCCTGACAGTCCGGGTGCGGGATACCTAGGTACCGAATTGGCCAGGCAGACCCTACGTCATTGCAGAACGCTAACAACGACAACGTTAAAACATTTAAAGAATGCTTTCTACACCTTATGTAGTCAATTATGGGGCGGCGCCAAAAGTCTCCGTGGCTGCTCGAGTCAAAGCGAAGACACGATGTCAAGACTAACAGAAGACTATCCGAGGATATTCGCAGATTGCCTGCTCGTTATGCATCGCGAAGCGACACCTACCTTTGTGAGCCAGACAGAAACGTCGCCAATGGTGAGTCGGAAGAGAAGAATTCCTACAAGAAGGAGTTCCGTATAAAGGCCCCCCCAACCTGGCTTTAGGCTGTAAGGGAGACTGAGCATCAACAACTTTGAGAGCAACAAATCACTGATAACGCAGCATTCGACCAGCTTGTAATGTGATAAAGGTTGCATTTTCTCTTCTACTTCTCTAAGATATATACAATTTGAAGCATTAGTAGTCTAGAACCCAGACGCTACGCTAAGGAGTGTAAGTCGATGCCAAAAGCCAATATATACAATCATGAACATCATCGTCCCTTCATGCTACCACCATATGCTAAGCAACCGCCTAGTTAGAGGTGTACATGCAAGAAACCGGCTTATCCTCCTTGAGTGCGCGAGCAACAAAGCCAACACAGTCAGAGTTACCGCCAGGGTTCTGAGTGATGTCGAGCCAGACGGAGTAGCCGCCCTGCAGGGCATTAGGACACGCCTGGAAGCCGATCTCCTGGTTTGTCTGGTCCTTGAGGATGAGGTTGCTGTTGGAGTCGAGCGTGAAGCCGGTGCGCTCCGAGTTGCGGCCTGCGCCTTGCACGCCGGTGGTGTACTGGAAGACGCCCTGACCCATGCCGGAGCGGTCGACGTAGGCCTGCTGAGGCGGGTTCTCGGTGTTGAGGAAGAGCTCGCCGGCGTCTGTGAGGCGGAAGGAGGCGTAGTTGGCTTCTGGGGTGCACGAGGCGTTCTGCGAGGGGGTGTTGACGTAGAAGGCGCCGTTGGCGGCTTGCAGCTGACCGTACTGGATTTCTGAGCCGGAGCGGATGGTCATGATCCTGAAGACATCACCAGTCTTGATATCAGTCTCGGAGGTGGCCTTGCCGCAGGGAGATGCGGAGACAAGGGCAGCGGCGGAGGCGGCGATGGCGGCGGTGGTGAACATCATCTTGATGATTTGTGGTATTTAGTTGTTGAGTTTTGATGTGGTGTTGGAGTGCAAAGTGTGAAGTGATGGATAGATGTGTTGATGTTGTGATGATAATGTTCCTACAGCAGGACAACGCCTGGCTCTTATATGTCTACTGGACTAAGTGCTGGCAGTGGGATCTCATTACCATGCCGCCGACAATGCCGAGGGCGTTGAGGCTGGTGTTGCTGCGCGATGGTCCGTACTGCAACCGTATGAAGTCATCCAGCCCAAACACGAGAGGAAAGGTGGACTGTCCGCTCGTGTTCCCCACATTTTGTATCTACGAGGTGGAGTGTGCCACGGCCGGCGCAGAGCAAATGCGTCTTTTCGAACGCGGGTCTTCTGCGGGTGTTCCCTCTCGTAAGATTTGTCGAATCAATGCTGCTGGTAGTGACGTTGAGTTGCCACAGCGCGAGGCTACGTGACAGCCAGCAAGCGATCTCTGCTCGGCAGTCTACCCCGAGCTGGCTAGCTGACTGCCATCTCGGGGTGCCGCTAAATCTCCGAGAGTTGAGATTGGTCACGCCAAATAGTCCGCCGACAAGAATAGAACTCCAAATGTCTGAGCTCGTTGCCGGCATCATGTGGCCGAGTGGTCCATGGAAACATACAACACATACTGTCATTTCTCGTATCGCAGCGGTGAAGTCACTCGGAACCGCACTTCTACGGCGGCATTTACACGATGTTACATGTTCTAGCATGCTGTCATTGTGAACACTGGTACCCGACACCTGTCACGACTTCATGAGGTTGGCAGCACGAGGAATCGTCTTCAACACAGGAGGAAGGGCATGGAAGATCTACGTGCGCCAATATTACCTGGTCCTGGCAGACCCATGCTGGCCATCAGGGGCTCATGAGCTGCTCATGCGTGCAGCAGTTAGAGCGCGCTTCTGGATCCATCGAGACATTTCGACGTCTCCTTTAGATTCTACAATGTGCAGAAGGCAGTTCTACAATCCTTACGGTCCGGTAGACCACCTCTACCGCGAAGCGGCTGTAAAGGCTGCTCTAGGCGTAGTTGCGACGAAAATAACGTCAAGTCGGGCAGAGCCGCACCTGCCGGCGCAGGTTCAGAGGAGCGGTCACACATCGGCAGGACCGAGGTATTCAGCATCCATTTGGTCTACAACTGCCAGGCGGATAGCATTCTCGGTCAACCAACTGTTACTCGAAGATTTGTCGTAAATTCCAGCGGTTGCTTCCAAGTGCTATTCCTCTCAAAATTGTTGCACAACAATGGCAACGTAACAAGAGAGTCACAGCAATTGATCTGGCAAGAGACAGATTCGGAGGAAGCATGCCATCGGCAGCAGTATTCTCAATTGTACAAAGTTACGTTCAGAAAAAGGGCGATTATGCCAATGCAAATTTCGATGTCTAGAAGACCAAGCCAAGGCTTGCTCGCTCAATGCAATCGTGCTAAAAAACCCTCCACGGCAGGCTGCTACGCTATACACGACGCTGCGGTTTATGCCGTTTCACACCCAGAACACCGTTCACTCATCCAGATACCCGATCTTACAAAATTGATTCAAACTCCTGACGTCGAGATTGGACGTGAGCAGCGCGCCGAGCATGGTCTCTCGACGCGGGAGAAAATCTGCTTTGACTCTCCATTGTGTGCCGTTGAAGCTGAAGTCTTCCATGTCGAAATCATCGTCGTCATCGTCTTCGTCCTCGTGATACGAAGTGCCGTTGACCTCTGCACTCTTGACCAGTACATCGCCGCCCTTTGACTTGTCGCCCAAACGCTTCAAGGTTGAGAGTGCGCGATGTACAATGAGTTGAAAGCCTTCGCGATCGGGTTCCATTGGCCTCTGGCCGCGGTGGGCTGGTGGTGGAGGCGGCTGTTGGATTGCAGCATCCGTTGCTGAAAGTGACATTGCGAACTTGAGCAGACTATTTGCCCACCCGTCGTCGGACTCTAGCCAGGAGCGGCAGATGCCGCTTTCAGGACCGGGAGCTAGGCTGGCAAGAATGTCGGCTGCTAACATACCCTGCATCAGGTATGCTTTGCGCGACTCGGCAATGCGTGCCTCAAACATACGGACCTCTTTAGGACGTGCTTCCTTCATCTGGTACATCTTGTTTTCGATGTAGTTGCGGTCAGGAACAACGGAGATAGCCAGCGCAAATGCCCGCGTCAGAAGATCGTAAGGTGGACTTGAGGTTGCTTCGTTCACGAAGATCTGCTTGTAGTATGTCCGATTGGGGTCATCGCGAGCAAGGAGCTTGGCTAGACTGTCGACGGCTGATGGGAGATAACGATGAGTCTGCGGGCTGAAGGATGTGAATTTGACTGGACTGCCCGGGCGAGGTACAGGTGCGAAAGCGCAGAGGAAGTGCAGAACAGCGTAGGCGTCCTCGCGAGATGGCAGGGAGATCTTAGCGCTTGTGTTGGAGAAGAGCGTGACAAGATCTTTCATGAAGTCGAAAGTGTTGATATGAGAGCGCAGCAGCAGAACGCGAGTTCCGACCAGGCGAATGAAATTTGACAAGAAGTTCAACACCGTAGGACTGACTAGTGATGCATGGTTGACCTCTAGGAAGGAAAGATTGCGGAATATCGTGGTGATGGCCAATAGCCGATCTGCCGTTCGGTCGAGAGTGTATTCCTTGGTCCCCACTTCTGGAAGTTGTTGCAAAGTTGCAGCCTCTGCCCTGCAGTGGTGCATCACGTCCTCGTATGGTGTAAGATCCAGGATGTCGGTCACTTCAGGGTTGTCGTTTCCAAGCACTTCCAATTGCTCTTCTGCGAACTCGACCAACACGTCCACCAGATCCTCGCACTGCCCAAGGTCCAGTTGAACATTGTTGTCGTAGGTGATCTTCGATAGAGTGTCCAATGCCAGCCTTGTTTCTGCATGCAGTCCAGATCGAAGACTCATGGTCAGAGCCCGTATGTCGATAATGCCGGCTTCGTGTAATAATGGAACATTTGGCTTGTAGTTGACAATCATCTCGATCATATTCTTGAAGTTGTCCGAGTCGAAGTCCAGGCCACCCCAGGTGTCTTGCGTTCGGTAAGCAGGCTGATAGACACGAGTGCCATCATCCTGCTCGATTACCGGCTGTCGTTTCTCAACGATCTCGGCGGCTGGAGGTGCCTGAGCAGCTGCGGGCTCCTCCTTGACAGGCGTTGCCGTCGCATTCGCAGGTTCTTGGCCTTGCACCGGTGTGCCTTCCATTTGTCTGCTCACGCTTTTCCGCGCATTCATGTCTGTCTGTGGAGTGCTCCGTCCGTTCAAATCGGAGAGTTGCGCATTGTTCTGTAAGGGAGTCGACTGCTGCGGTGCGGGAGTTGCGCCAAATTGAGGCTGCTGAGGCGTCGGTGGCATCGATTGCCTCTGCTGTTGCTGTTGTTGCATAGCCTCCTTCGTCCGTTGTAGTTGCTGGAGGTATTCCTGCTGCGCTGCGTTCTGAGGGGTACCAGGCATTCCTGGTCTTGTTGGTGACATCTGTGAGCCCATCTGAGTGCTCATCTGGTTCTGCCCAGGCATGACGCCCTTCATTTGGTTTTGCCGTGCCACATATGCCTGCTCGTAGATGCCCAGGTTGTTCTCGTATGTTATCCGAAGTTCTTCTGGCGCTGTTGGGAATTGCTGCGGTGGAATCCCCATAATGTGTGCTACACGCGGCCATCCTTGCGACTGGGTTACAAAGCGATAGCCCTTGAACTGCATCACTGTTCGATAGAGATTTTGCAGGTTGATTACACGCCCAGCGACCGTAGGACTGGGGTTGAAGGGTCGGTTGTGTTGCTGCATCAGAGCAGCGACGTTCTTGGTGAAGTGCTGTAGAGCGAGTTGAGGGTTCTGCTGTGCCTGCGCTTGCGCCTGTGCCTGTGCCTGTGCCTGTGCCTGTGCCTGTGCCTGTGCCTGTGCCTGTGCCTGTGCCTGTGCCTGCGCCTGCATGGGGTTCGGCCGCATGCCCGGGTGCTGCATTCCACCTGGCATCTGCCCTGACTGGTGTCGTTGTTGCGCAGCCATGTTGGCTGCCGCCAGGTTCCCCATGGCTCCTCCCATCTGCTGTTGTTGCGACTGCTGCGCCTGTTGCTGCAAGCGCATTGCGTACTGTCTTTGCGCCTGGAGCTGTCGTTCTTGGAGATTTTGCGACAATTGCACTGACTGCACAGGGAACTGGCCGCCGGCGTTCGGGTTGAACTGTTGGTTCATAGCGTTGCCCTGGAAGCCCATTGACGACATCTGCGGTCCGTTGGGGTTCTGCGCGGGTGACGATGTCTGCATCCTCTGCTGCCCTATTTGCTGACCCATCTGGCCCTGCATGAAGTTCTGATTCGACATGGTCGGCGACGGAGTGTGCGTAAAGCCCTGCTGCTGCTGGAGGCCGAATTGGGGTTGCGATGGCGTCTGGGAGCGCGACATAGGATTCCCCAAGCTGTCACGCTTGATGCCCGTGGGCATTTGGCCCCCGGGGAAGCTGCGCGCGCCGTTCATCTGCGGGTTCGCGAGCGCGTTGGGGTCAATGAAGCTCGACGGATCGTACATCCCGTTCTGCTGTGGGGACTGGAAGTCCATGTTGCGCGGCTAGAGGAATGGGACGCTTGCGGCGACGTAGGTAAGGAGCGGTGCGGCGGTATGCGTGACGTCTAATTCAACGTGCGCTGGATGCGCGTGGAGGCATTCGATGCACTGTGTAGCAATGTCAGCACGCATGTCGATGTGAGAGAGACGCGACTAATGGCTGCAGCACTAGGCCCAGGCCCAGCGCAGGGAGGGACAAGCACAAGGTGAAGGAATCAGGAGTAACATACGCCGCGCGACAAATGATAGGCGCTAGAGGGATGTCCTCATCAGGGCAATGTGCGGAAAATGCTCGGGATGGGTGTTCGACTGGAAGTCACGTAGCGCACGCTCCTTCGACGCGATGAGGTTGATGAGAAGGCAGGAGCGCCCCGGCCGCTCGCTCGCGCTCCGCTTAGTCAGGCGACGAGCCAATTGCAGGCATCCACAGGTGGGAGCGCTGAAGGCCTCCAGCAACAAGAAAGCAGCAAAGAGCAGCAATGCACAATGATCTCTCGAAGCTCTACCGAAGCATGCACAGTCGCGAAATTCCAGAACACGCGTTTGTCCAGTGGAGTGGCTGCATTGCCGGCAACTCACAAGCCTGAGCTAACTGGATCGAACCCCCCGGAGCCGGTCTGCGGTTCACCAGGGCCGTTACACATGTCTCTCTCCACTTATTACATCACCCGGGTTGCTGGGAGGCGTGCTTCTTGTCTTTTGCGGCCTCGTCGAAGACCGCTCAGACTCGCCCAGCCCAACCGCGCCATGCCCTCTGCCCACTCGTCCCCGCGAGCTGATGTGACTTTCGCTTATCTGAGGCCGAACAGAGTTTCTTCGAAAGGGACCTGCTTGCTGATCGGTCTACTGTTGCCTCTGGTCATATCCTGAGCTTAATTCACCATTCTGATCTACTCCTGCATATCGTAGTGCTGATCATTATTCACCAATCGTGAGACGACGACCTCGCACCCCAAGTATGGCTGTAGCTATTGCGACAGTGTTCTCCATGTAGATTCGAGTGCAACAGGAACAGCTCTGATTCAGTCATGACTCGAAATCCTTTCTACGAACCTTGCTTCCATTGCCTCTCGAATTACGACAGCTGCACGTGACCAGTCCTGATGATGCACAATCGGCCCTAAGCTGCCGACGCGCCGACCGACGCCTTCCACGAGCTTCATCAACATTGCGACTGGCAAACGACGCCCTCACCCTTGCAGCAGCCCTTCACCCATACACCGCTCTCACTACGTCCGTCTACCGCTATCTGATATTTCACCACCAACGACACATCGCATACATCGCCCGCCATGGCTGACGCCGCCGTCGAGAGCCCGCTGAACACCGTCCCGCCGCACAAGAAGCAGCTCCCTTCCTCGATACCAAACTTCGATACACTGGAGGGCTTCAACACAGAGGGCGACGATGACTACTCCACCTTCAAGAAGCTCCAGAGGCAACTAGAGTACGTGGACTCCTTGTCCTACACTGCAGTTCCAGGCGGCTAACAGGCACAGGTACATTCACCTCCAGGAAGAGTATATCAAGGATGAGCAGCGGAGTTTGAAGCGCGAGCTTGTAAGGGCGCAGGAGGAGATCAAGCGGATCCAGAGTGTACCGCTCGTCATTGGGCAGTTCATGGAGGCCATCGACCAGAAGTATGTGGAATGACGTTTCACATTTGGCGCTCAAAGCTAACACCGCCAGCACCGGTATCGTACAATCTTCGACCGGCTCAAACTACGTCGTCCGCATCCTTTCCACACTCGACCGCGAGCTCCTCAAGCCCTCCTCATCCGTCGCCCTGCACCGCCACTCAAATGCGCTTGTCGACATCCTGCCTCCCGAGGCTGATTCTTCGATCGCCATGCTTGGGCAGGATGAGAAGCCCGACGTTACATATGCCGACGTTGGTGGTCTGGACATGCAGAAGCAGGAGATCAGGGAAGCTGTCGAGCTGCCCCTCACCCACTTCGACCTGTACAAGCAGATTGGTATCGATCCACCGCGTGGTGTGCTGCTCTACGGACCTCCAGGAACAGGAAAAACCATGCTCGTCAAGGCCGTCGCGAACAGCACAACAGCGTCCTTTATTCGTGTGGTAGGATCTGAGTTCGTACAGAAGTATCTGGGCGAGGGGCCGCGCATGGTTCGTGACGTCTTCAGAATGGCGCGCGAGAACTCTCCCTGCATCATCTTCATCGATGAGATTGACGCCATTGCCACAAAGCGTTTCGATGCGCAGACTGGTGCCGATCGAGAAGTCCAGCGTATTCTACTCGAGCTTCTGAACCAGATGGACGGTTTCGACCAGACCTCCAACGTCAAGGTCATAATGGCCACCAACCGCGCCGACACACTCGACCCTGCGCTGCTCCGACCCGGTCGTCTCGACCGAAAGATCGAATTCCCTTCGCTGCGAGATCGCCGTGAGCGTCGCCTCATCTTCTCCACGATTGCAGGAAAGATGAGCTTGTCGCCCGAAGTCGACATGGACAGCCTGATTGTGCGCAACGATCCCCTGTCTGGAGCCATCATCGCTGCCATCATGCAAGAAGCTGGTCTGAGGGCTGTCAGGAAGAACAGGTACAACATCATCCAGGCCGATTTGGAGGAGGCATACACGAGCCAGGTCAAGGGGACGACCGAGGCCGACAAGTTCGACTTCTACAAGTAAGCGCGGGGACGCAGGGGCTGGAAGTGGCTATGTACACTACATAGAGGTAGACCTCTAGGTCTGGATCTGCACGCTGCACATACGCTTGGCTGCATTTCTAATGCAATGATGACAATGACCTGCCTTACTGTATGCTCCTAGGTGATGTAGTTCGTGTATGCGTGTAAACGACAAGCAGGGCACCACGCTGTTTTATGTACTTTCTTTGATTCCTATCTACCTCAGCACAGTCATCCCGCTATCTAAACCTGCGCAATCTACTGCTGTCAAACCACCATAATTATACTACAAGAAGCGTCTTCCTTCCATGCAACACCTACTGATCGCCAACAAGTTCAGAAAGAGATCTAAAAGCTCGACGCCAAAGCTAGCAATGCCGCTCAATCGGGACGCGCAAACGTAAGGAGAAGTAATGGCTCGAATCAATTGGACTTGGAGAGATGAAGCCGTTTCGCCATCCATCCGTGAGAGTATAAGTAAGAAGCTCTGAGATACAAGAAAGAACAACAAAGGAAAGCTATGAAGAAGCGCTCGCTTAATGCCTGGTGTATATTGCGGCAGGCAAGGCAGTGAGCTCGTGGTATTGGTATCATGCATTCGCTTGCAAGAATGAGTTAAAAGAAAAGGGCGATTCCATCCAGCTCGATATGCAAAGTGTGCGTGAGATCTTATTCCGAAACATTGTGCGAGGCCCGGTTGGGCTGCCTGATGGGGCTTTCATGAAGAATGGACTGGGTTAGTTGACCCGGATTGTGGTTTCCAGCGGCGTCCGAGGCAGTTCCTTGTCCACGCTGCTCCTCCCTTTAGCTTCCTTTGGCGGTGTTGGAGGCCCAGAGTGCCTATTATGCGGGTAGTGGCCGTCCTTTGGAGGTGTGGGCGGTCGCTCCTCGCTGCCAGTGGCCGAGTCTTTGGGGGGCGTCGGTGGCGGCCTGCCGTGCTCTACGTCTCGTGCCAACGGTCTTTGAAGGGGAGTAGCATGTGTTTCCTCCGTCGGCGGCGCCGGTGGAGAGCGGGTCGGCGCTTCGTGCGAACGGTTGCTGCGGCCACCTAGGCTGGAGGCTTCACCTGCTTCCTCGACAACAGGGAGTGTGGTACCGATATCGCCACGTTCGGCGGACGGGCTGCGAACGACACGCATCTGGAGATTGGGGACATGCTGTTCAGGGACGCCGTGGCGTTGGGTCTTCTCAGCTTGGTGTTCGGCCTTTTCCATCACACGGTCAGTGGAGCTGCGCGAGATGCCAGCAACGGTTTCGGCAGCGGAACTGCCTGCCTCCGCCTTCTCGCGATCAGCGGCCTCCTTGGTCTTAGTAACGCCAGTGATAAACTTGATAAAGCGGTCTCCATAACGTTCGGGAGGAATGGCGGAGATCTGTGATTCTGTGTTTGCGAGACCTTTGAAGAAATGCTCCATCCGCTTGATGAGAGAGTACTGGAAGTGTTAGTCGCTCGACCTTAAGCGAGTCATTTGCTGAACTTACATGTGTCAAGCAATCGATGATTCCGAGATAGTAGATCTCCTCCCCAGGACGGTCGTCTTCATGTGTGGCTTGGAAACCTCCGTCGTCGGAGTAGAAGAAGAAATTCTTCTTAGAATCTTCCAATTCATCTGGCATCCTCGCAGAGGTCTGTTCCATGGGGACTGGCTTTTGTGTCTTGACTGACTGTCGAAGCTCGCGGGCCTTGCGGGCGGTTTCCAGCTTTGAAGGTGTGCGCATTAGCTGATTAGGTTGAGGCTCCTCAGCGGCCTCGCCACCTGGTTGGAAGACTTTCAATGTCTTTTCACGGAGGTTCTCCTCATTGCCCTTCTCGAGATCATGGATACCGATGAGCATCGAGTAGTCCATGATGTGGAGCTTTTGCATCAGCTTCACATCCTTTCGCATCTGCTCAATGAAAGCATTCTTCTTCGTCGGCCCCAGCTCGAGATGCAGATCCCTTCGTAACCAATTGAGATCCTTCAGTGTTGCCCGAGGGTTCTTCTCGAGGTCTTCTTCTCTGAAGTCGCGTCCAATGGTGGATCCCTTGAGATCGAATGTGCGGTGGATATCTCGGTGCGGAGGAAACAGGTTGTTCATGACGACAAAGTGAATTTTGCGTCCGTAGGGTATCTTTACGCGGTGAAGGCCATAAAATTGAGAAAGAAGAGTGTTTGGGTTCTCTTGTACGTGGTTGTAGTAGTCCTTCAGGATCTTTCTGAGGAATTTGTGTTCGGCATGGTGGATCGTCTTGATGATGTACTTATAGTCCCGGGAGAAATAGAAGAAACTGCCACTCTTGCCTGGCGAGCCGAGCTCAGACAAGATGTACTTGCTTGTTAGTGATACAAGGTAGTCAGCGGGGTCGAGCTTGAAGATGCCACGGAGATGACGGAAAACCCAGGGAGCGTAATCCTTGAACTTAAAATCGTATTTGGCGGACGGGGTGAGTTCGTTGCCGGTGATGTCGAAAGAGAACTTGTGCTTAGCATCAAAGTCAGCGTCGGTGAGCTCGCGGTCCATTTTGGCGTTGGTTCTCGACACAGTAAAGCGGATACCAGTCAGCATGTTGTAGGCCGTGACCCAATTGACGTGATTCTGATCGACCTTGGTACCAACGACAACGCGGTCTTCGTCCTCGTCTTCTCTTCGTTTCCGTTTGCTGGCCCGTTTCTGGCGAATGTGTTCAGCCCATCGCGCGGCGTCTTCGTCCTGAGGGACTTCGTCGAGGTGCATGTCTGAGTTGATCGACCGTGTGCCCCTACGCACAAGAGACATGGAGCCGCGGCGGCGGGAAGCTGTTGTTGGCGAGAATCTCCCGCTTGCGGTGACGACATCGTCGGTGTTGTTCTGCGAGTCACGGGCGCGCGACGTGGACAGCTTGGGGACTTCGAGAGTGTGACGCTGCTGCAGACGGTAGGGTTGTTGAGACGGCGAGGGAGTAGCCGTTGTGGAGCCACCCTCGTTGTTGAAGGCCGGGGGCGCAGACACGCGGTGGGTCGAGCCGGGCACGCGCAGGCTGGAGTCGGCGGCAGGAGGCGAGGAGATGTGCGGCACGAAGTCCTTCTGGGCCTCCCTGGTGCCGTCGAACGAGTTCAGCTGGCCGAGCTTGACGTGCGTGGTGCCGAGCGTGTCCTTGGTCTCGCTGCCGTGCACTGAGGCAAAGTAGCCGTCGTCGCGGGCCGGCAACTCGCCCGAGTTGGCGCGGCTATCGATGCTCTGGCGCATGCTTTCGCGGTCCACGTCTGCGCGGCCGCGGCGGGCATCGTCGTGCGATATGCGGCGGTCGATGCTCGAGGGCCGGGCTTGGCGGGCACCGCCGTTGGGCAGGCCGTTCATGTTCAGGGCGTTCGTCTTGCCGGCCTGGCTGCCATTGGGGCCGCGCTCGCGCAGCGGCAGCGACTTCTCTGAGGGCGTGCGGTGCGGCAGGCCCTTGGGGGTGTGCGGGTGCGGGTGCGAGAAGTTCGGGGCGTCGCTGGTGGAGGGCTCGCGTTCGGCCGCATACGAGGGCATCATCTGGGACTCGTGGACATAGTTTACGCTCATCAGCGAGGCGGCCTTCACGCCGGCGTAGGGCGGAGGAGACGGCGACGGGGCGTAGGCAGCCAGCGTGCTGGGGATCGCAGCGAGCGGCTGGCGGGCGTGTTTGGTGGGTGTGCAGCGACGCTGGGCGGAAAGAGCGTGCTGGTTTCCGTGGGCGACCGAGAGACGAGAGGGCGGAAGGAGCGGCGCAGGGGATGGGCGCGCCACGGGAGGGCTGAGGGTGCGCTCGTCGTGGGGAGTGAGGATGGAGAGCAGTGCAGTTCGCAGCGTTAGCAGCGGTAGCAGTCAGTCCAGCAGGAGTAAGTGCAGAATGCCGTGGACCCGGCTTGGGTCAGTAGCCAGTGCGCAACCCGGACAAGGCTGTCGTCACAGCACCTTCAGATCGCACCCAAATTAAATCAAGCAGCGCTGATCAGGGTGCACGCTGGTTGCAGCAATGGGAGAATCTCATTTGGCACCCTTCTCACGCTGCACAATTTGCTATTACTGTCTTGCTGCTATGCTGCTGCTATCACTGTCTCTGCTGTGCTACCGCGCGATTCACCCTACCAACGTGCGCCTCCAGCTAATTTGAACACGGCAACCTCACAGCCACACCGTCCGCATTCCATCATTTCGTTTCTCACCGACCCCCATGCCTGTGGCTGGTCTGCGGCTTCTGACACTGCTGCCGCATCACTTTCCAGGCACACTGACGCAACCTCAGTGCCTATATTCCTCGCTGGCTCTGAACGCTCTGCGCGCAGAACTTGTTTTGACGGCAGGCCTTTTCCCTGCGGGCCACGTTCGGAGCGCCGGATGCTTCCTGCCCTAAAAAGCCCTTGCTATCGATTTGCTCCATCCAATCTCGCGCCGCCCGGACAACACGTCTTTCGTCCGCGTGTCTCGTATTGATCGTAAGTCCGTGAGCTGCAAATCGTTATGCGCCCGTTTGATCTGCAGTCAGAGAACTCATAGAGGCCTCCTGCCACGCTTTTGCTATGATTGTACAATGTGTCAGGGGTCGAAGATTTCGAAGACAGCCCTTTAGGACAGCTCTTACGCAGGTTTGTCGCAATGTAGTACTCGAGACAACGGGCTTAACGACCTAGCCTAAACTTTCCAGGACAGATCGTGGTATATGTACATGGTGGTGATCTACGAGGACCAGGTAATAGACAGTTCGATAATTGAGTGTCATGAGTTGTTTCGTCAATTGTAGCAACGAAAGAAGATGCTTACTCCAACTCTGACCACGGCCACGTCCTGTTTATGCTATGTAGTGGGACATCTTGCGGTCAATACTCCTTGGTGTGGTCCTTCCATGCAGCTCTCTTCGCTCGCTGAGCCGTTTCCTTTCATCTTCTTTCCCTCGTTGAGGATCCTCGCAACAACTACTAGGGCCATTCTACGACGACCCGGATAGTGATCGACGTAGAGAAGACGAGCGCCGATATGCCCTGCAAGAATGTCACCTTCTAATCATCTGAATCCATTGTGTTCTGGTTGGCCCACAAACAATTGATTCTGAGAGAGTGTCATACGAGATGGGCAGCAGACACCAAACGAGAGGTCCATCCGACGCTCTGGTAACGTCCCTGGGTTTCGTGCGACGGAGTACGTCTTGTGTGGCTTGGAGCGTGGTATTAGTCGTTGAGCCTCTTGCTGACGGCGAACCCAGCGGCGATAATTGATGCCCAAAATACTGTGTCGAGAATAGCCATCACAAACAAGTAGATTTTGAGCTTGCTCTCGGCGGCCGGCTGGAAAGTCTCGAACAACAAGTGCAATCAGTGATGAGAAGCCCGTGCAAGCTTCTGGAAAGATGAGGTCCATCCTTTTCACCTTTCAATTCGACTTTGTTCGCCAGACGCTAGGCTGATGACCTCAGTGCGAACGCTTCGATACTTCTCCGCATGACTGTCCTCTAACATCTTCGTGATGTGGTCTATGGTAGATTTCGCAACCCGAGTCTGCCTGACAGACCACCCAGAGTTATCCTTGTCGGCATCGTGTGCTGAGATCCAGGCTTTAGCGTATAAGTCGCGAGCGATTCGAATACCACCAGGCGATCCTGCCGAGATATTTCCTCCAAGATACCAGGGATTATCCACGCAGTCGAAAGAATGCAGCAATGCTGTCAAGGGTAGAGCTGACTCCGAGACCAAGTGTGACGAGGCGTAGGAGCGAACGATATCATAGGACACTCCGTGCGGTGAGTAGATGATAGAGAGGGTCTTCTCACGATCGTGGTAAGGCGAGGGTACGATGGTACGGGGTGACGCGGCTATTGTCATGGGCGAGCCCGGTGATGCAGGTGGGCTCATAGGGAGATCCAGGTAGTAGCCTGGTTTCGTAGCCGAGAGCACTGTACATGGCGGTCGATAGGTGATGCCAATGGCATGATGTAATCTAGAGACGTCCAACTTCTCTGGCATCCATGCTATTGTAACCTCACCGCACGAGCCTCTGGGTGTTGGTGGCGGCAGCACAATGCGGTGGATAGTCCGACCATCACCTTGGACGTATCGAGGTAGCGCATGTACGAGCTCGGGGCGAAAGTGCTTCCATGAACGAATCTTCCTGGCTGCTGGCGGAGTTGCGAGGATTGTAGACTCGCATTCTGACGGTAGCTGGCGGAGCGTTTCCTCGTGGCAGTGATCTGGTTTATCTTGTGAGATGAGGATGAGATCCGGCTCGTACTCCAGCTCTTTCAAATGTGAGATGCATGGTTGCGCCTTCTGATGTGAGATGGAGAAGATTGAGTTGAGGATGATGGATGGACCAACTAGCCAGGGATCAATCAGGATCGTGAAGGATCCTGGAAAGAGGCCTGGGGAGGACAGTGGGGCCACAGGTGGACTGAATGTGAGCAGAAACGCCGTGTCGCCATTCAACGATTTGACCGTCAGGGACATCGCAATCCGAGCAAGGAGGCGACGCAGATGAAACTGAAGCACAGCATGAGGCACGAGGAACAGGAGAGAAAGCAGGCTTCGTATCTCGCAGCAGGGGAGAGGATGACGGGTCGTCACCGCAGCTCATTCGCGAACGCCACGGCAGGTGTCTCGACTGCACCTGCCATCTGAAGCGGCCCAAGCTTCCGGGGCGGAAGGTGCAGCCTTTCCAGGAGCAAGCAGAGCCGGGTATGGCGGCGCTCATTGCTAACTTTGGCGGCTCCCAGTGGGTCCAAATCGCTTGATGTGAATTAGAGGACATCGCTGCAGCACCGAGGAGGCACTCGAAGACAGGCACACACAATAAAGAGACCATAAGCTGGGTAAGGTACTTTCCGGCCGCCCGTACTTTCCGGCCACCCAACCACTTCGCGTCATCATTAACCAACGTCTCTTTTTACAACCACCACGTACTTAAAATGGATGCCCGTGAAGCTGCAATGCAATCTGCTATCGACGAACTTAATTCTGGTGTCAGAATAAGCCAACGCGCGGTGTGTAAGAAGTGGGGAGTTACGCGATCGTCGCTCCAA